>OX101823.2:24656287-25256287 GCA_944452925.2 Chrysolina oricalcia | reverse complement strand
TTGTAGATATCCCTACAATTCTTATCTTTCTATCAACTGAGAAAATTGATTGAGGGGGTCGTCAATAGGGCACTTTACCTTACTAGTTTCAATCTTTCTCAGAATATATCGACAGCACTGGTCATTTCTGTTCATCCTCGCACAAACAACTTTTTCGTTCCAAGCCCGTTATACGGTCGCACAGAAAAGAATATCCTAACGAGAGAAGATATCAATCATAAATACGTCGCGTTTCGGATTATCTCGATTGAATCATAACTAATGATATCGGCGATCACATGCCTCTGCGAAAGATTGACAGCCGCTTGCACAATGACATGCAGTTAATTCATCATTTTCCAGTCTTTTTTTTTAATTCAAATTCTCCGGCAGTTGACTGTTTTACGGTCTAGAAGAGTGAACGATTCGACGTTTTGTTTCAGGGTGTTGATTTCGATTTCGTTTCATGTTGTTGTTGTTTACGCTACTTGGTTTTTACTCAACCCACCATGAAAACAATTTTAAATTGATTAAAACTTTGTAATCTTGTTCAACGAAAAGAAACAATTTCTAGAAGAACACCAAGAATATCATGAAAAAGTTGGAAAACGAGGCTGGGACAACACATAATATGTAATAATAATGATAAAAATGACCACTTTAACAAAAACAAAATATACACACAGTACTCGATGCTCTACTGAAGGGAAAAAACAAAAAAGTATAAAGGCACAAAATCAGTAAAGTAAGTGGTCTTTCTGAAGCGCCTGAAGCTTAATGTAATATTCAACTTTTGAAAATCAACAAAATTTCAATGTAAGTCTACAGATGAGTGAGAAAATGCACGAAGAAATTATGTATAAAATGACATTCAAGAGGACGCACAAATTGAAAAAAATCTTTATATGTGAATTTTTCAAAAAAAAAGAATAATTTGTCATCAACTAGTCAGCCCCTATCAGATATGCTGAGTGATTTTCAGTTGAAAAAATGCACATTTGAAAATTAGCAAAATCTTAAGTGTTATATTTTTCGGAAATAAGTAACATTTGGATGAAAATTTTCAAGGATATCTTTGTTGGAGCTCATCAACCAATGTGAAGTTTTGAAAAATTCGAATATTGCATGAAATTTTAATATAATCGATTTTCTCAAATTTTTAAATAATTACCAAATTCGTATATCAGGAATTAATTTAAAAACTTCGCGTTTTTTAGGATGACCTCATCCGATATAGGTAATGATTGGGAAAATAACATTGGAAACTAAATTATTCCTTTACATTTCATAAAATTCATTCATTAGTAAATTTTGTGCATGTCGTAAGGTTTTTACCTTCGATTGAAAAGTTGTAGATAATAAAAATATCAAAAACTTTTGTGTTCAATACTTTCCGACATAATCTCAAATTGACTGTCAAAATGGTGAAAAACCGATTTTTCAGTATTTAACTTATTTCTCGCGTATAAGTGATTTAATTTAGATAAAAAAATTAAAGAAATATGTCTCTTTTGGTATCGAATAAGCATGATTTTTTCGCCATTTGGAAGACGACTAGTCTTCGAGTTAGATACATTTTTCGAAAAACACACCCTTATCTTCCACGAAACATTGTTCTGGTGTTTTTTCGTATTTCGAAGGTCTGTGCGTGATCATTTAAATTTTTAAAATGTGTTCCTTCAGATGGTTTATGTAACTTGATGGGTTATTGATCGTTAAACCGCTTGAAATTGAGAAAAACCTACAACTAGTCTCACTGAATCATGATTTTCTCAATATTTTCAATTATTTTCGATAGTTGTAGAAAATAACAAAAATTATGTAATTGAATCAATTTTGTAGTATAATTATGTACTCCAATATTTTATTATGAAAAATTAAACATAATCTACTTTTGTTAAGTATAAAAATAATGAAAAAGTCGAAAATATTTGAAAATATTGAGAAAATCATGATTTGGAGATCCTTTTTTCTGAATTTAAAGTGGTTTGACGATCAATAAACTACCTAGTTACATAGACCATATCAAAGTGGACATTTAAACAATCAAAACGGTCACTAAAGACCTTCGAAATACAAAAAAATATCAAGACAATTGTTCATGGAAGATAAGTGTGGTATTTTGAAAAATGAAAATAACTCGAAAACTAGAAGTCTTCTTACTTGCGAAATTATGCTTATTTGACACAAAAAACGACATTTATCTACAAATTTTTACCTGAAGTCAATCATTTATATGCAAGAAAAAAATACTGAGAAATCGTTTTTTTTTTGTCATTTTGACGGTTGATTTGAGGTTATGTCAAAAAGCGTTGAATGAAGAAGTTTACGATATTTTTATTATCCACAACATTCTTATCGAACATATTTCGCTTGGAGGTTACGTTTTGCCGCAAATCGCCAAACAACGTTTTCAACTTCTAAACTGCATCCCCATTTCACCATTTTGAGTGTTTTCGTGTTTAAATGATTTTCAACAACATTCTCCACTTGGTCCAGAACATTGTTCGTGGAAGATAAGGGTATTTTTTTCGAATAATATGCGTAACTCAATAACTAGGCTTCTGTATTGCGAAAAGATCACGCTCAATCGACACCAAAAAAGACATATTCCTCCAAATTTTCATGTGAATGAAATCATTCACTCGAGAGGAAAAAATTAAATGATGAAAAATCGGCATTTTGAAGGATAATTTGAGGTTATGTAGGAAAGCGTCTTTTAGAAAAGTTTCCAATTACTTCATTATCTATAACTTTCCCATCAAACATTTTCCACTTAGAGGTCACTTTTCGCTGCAAATCCTAAAAAACCGTTTCAACCCCTGAACTGCATCCACATTTCACCATTTTGTGTGTTTTCGTGTTTGAATTTATCAATCTGGTTCTTGCCTGTTACTTCTTTTCTTATTTTAAGCGTTTAGAATTCGTTTTGACACCAACCTACTACGACATGAAGGATCTTCATAATTCCGCGCTTATACTGCCAGGTTGATTGACTGGGCAACATAATATGACATGGCTATGGATTGTTTTTCTATAAAACTGAATGGCGTAAATATTTGCAACTTTGACAATTCGTTCTTGGTTTTTTCAATAGGTGAATCCGTTATTTCTCGAAGTGGAACTTTACCTCGAAAATGTACGAAGGCGTAGAACGGACATGCAATTTTTTTTCCTAACTTCGAATTACAACTAGAAATTTGCTTGATTTCGTGTTGTAACTCGAAATTAGTAATAATTTCGAATTGTAACTCTAAATTGAGATATAAAATATTGCACGTCCGTTCTACGCCGTCGAAGTTAATGAGTTGAGCAACAAAAAATAAGTAGAGCTCATTCTAATTGTTGGTGAAAATTATAAGACGTACAGGGAGCTAGCAAGGATATTCAAGGAACGGTATCACAACAAACATAACAGGATTTTGAAAAAAATTAGAAGTACAGGCAGTGTCGAAAATGAGTTCAAAAAACCTCATATTCCTTGGATAAATGAAGACGAGCTTCAACTGCGGGTAATGCAAAATGTCTAGAATACAAAACTTCTCTCCGAGAACTCGGCCAACAGATCATGATATCCCCATCATCAGCCTGAAGAATTCTGATAACAAATAATTTTCGGGCTTTCGAACCAGAATTCATTCATAAGATGCAAAAATCAGAAAGAGGAACAGTTAGCATTTGGTGCGAAATGTTTTAAAATAAAATTATTGGCACTATATTTCTAGATTGTATGTTGACAAGAAATACTCATCCCAGAAGTACGAAATTTTCTTTGGCAGAATTTTTTGAAGCCGAGCTTGCCAGTATAAGATAGACGCAAGTAGTGGCGACACCGTTTAATCTCCTACTCGTTCAAGAACATTTTAGGCCTATCAATAGAACATATTTTCATAACAAAAATACTAGTGGAAAACCGACTGTACATGGACGACAGTCCGTAGTTATATTCTGTCATGTTCTGTTTAATTTTTTATTGTTTGCGTATAAAATGAAAACTAATGAAGCAATCTGGTTGCTCCAATCGAAATAATTGTAGATAATTGAAATACAAACAAAACTGAATGTTCAACGACCCGATTGGATCATTAGAAACTGAGGAAAACCTGAAAAACCGAAAAAATTTACGATTTTATTTTAAATTCATAACTCCGCCATTTTTCAAGAAATATGGTACAATTGCAATTTGATTTTTTTGCAGCGTGCCTGGATGCTCTAGTGATAGTCGAATTTCAGTTTCTGAAACAATATTGGAAAGTAGAAATTCAGTACCACAAAACGTATATTCCCATTTTCCTCTAAAAAAAAATAAATTGCAATTATGCCAAAACCATATCGATCCGACAGCTCCTGCTTCTAGAAAAATGGCGGAGTTATGAATTTTTCAAATAATCGCAAAATTTTACGGTTTTACCAGTTTTTCTCCGTTACTTATGATCCGACCGGGTCGTATATCATCTCATCCTGTTCGTATTTTAATTATCTACAATTCTTTTTAATCCAGATTGCTCTATTTGTTTTCATTTTATAAGCAAAACAATGACAAAAAACACGTTTCTTGTTACTCAACATGTTTATGACAAATTAATGAATGACAGTTGCAATAAGAGGAAAACACATCAAAATATAAATGTCTTGGCATATTCGGTTTCTTTATAGTATTTTAGTCAAAAACTGACTCAGTTTATGCTCTATTGCTTGGTATATTCGAATAATGTATTGCCAGTATTGATGGGGAATTATTGAAGTATCAAATTGCTACCTAACAGTCCGAACTTGACTAACTTATGTGCAATTAATTCAAGACAGGTGCGATTCGAAATAGATAATCTGAAAGTCAATAATGAACAAATTTCCGATGCAATCATAAATATAAGACATTATCAATTATGATATCACAATGATGGTGGACACATTGAACATCTTTCAGGAGTTTACATGATATTTAAATTTTCTAAATAAATGTTCGTTTTCTATTTTTCTTTATCACTACCGTGAAACATAAGATAGCGAGTTTTCATTTGCATACCTCACTCGAAAATTGTTTACTCTCATAGGATAGGTATTTACAGTAACAACTAGCCTAACTTAAATATTTGACGTCTAACAACTCAAAAACGGTATAACATATTTGAAATCAGAAAAAAAGTCATCACAAAGATTCAATAATATGAAGGCTACGTTATTAGAGCTGAATTGAATTTTTTTGCATTTCCTGAACTATAAGCAGGCGTAGAATGGCAACTTTTTTTTGACTTCTATCTCGGGCTTTTGAGATCCCGAAATGTAACTCGGGATTCCAACTTCTATCTCGGGATCTCGACTTCTATATCGGGAACTTGAGATCCCGGCAACTTGAATTTTGGAGTCTGACGAAATAAAAATCATGATCTTTGATCCCAAAAACCCATATACACCAATTTTGTATAGACTCAATTATTGATAAAACTCATCGGCCCTTTTGCCGTCATTTCGCAGTCGTCATTTTGTTTTTTTCAAAAACCTTTGCGGTCGGTAACCTGAGATATAAGTCAGCCGTCTAAGTCGGGATCTATTGTTCCCGAGATAGAAGTCAGGATTCCGACTTAGATGTCAGGATCTCGAGACAGATGTCGGGATTGAAAAAAAACGGAGTTCTTCTTTCTACGCATTCGTACGAAAGCGCCATAAGGACCACAAAGTTATTTTTTCTATTTTTCCGACTTCGAAGACGTAAATTCATATAAGTACTTTGAACTCAGATATTCCGACTTCTGAGTCTGATTTCGTTATTCCGAGTTCAACCTAGGAAATTCCAACTTCAAATTCAGAAATTTCGACTCCAAAGTTAGAATTTTGTTTTTCCGATTTAAAACTCGGAAATTACGACTTACAAGTCAGAAATTCTGAATTCCAAGTCGAAAATTCCTACTCCAAAGTCGTATAGAGGGAAATAAATGTATGTTTTCTACACAATTGTGAATAATTTCAGCACAATTTGTTCATTTTTCTTCTATAATATTTTATTAGAGATATTGTGTATAAACGATACACTTCAGTGTTGCATTATTCTGAATAGTTTTGTTTAATTTTATCAACTAATGTTATATGCACTTACCGTATACAAGGAATGAATGAATACTAAAAAATAAACACAACCTATACATGACTCCTCTGGAAATGGAAGAACCTTACGATAAAATTGAAGTTACTATTTTGTAATATCTTACAGGAAACAACTACTTCCCCGGATAAAGCCACGCTGGACATTGAACTACATCTGATAGATATTGAGAAAGACCCTATATAACTTGAGAGAAAAAATCTGAGAGTGAAAATTTGCAATTTCATTAAGATAGTTGATTATTTATTAAATGTCCAGTTTCCATTGGAGATTCTTATCTAAGAATGAGATAAGGGAGAATGTTATTCAGAAGTATCACTCACAGAAAATTGCTCATTCCATTGATGCGTGAATTGCATCTCTTTCACTAGGCCTCCAATACATTTTGGTCGACAAAAATCTATTTCACTCATCTATGATCATCAGGGAGGTCGGAAGAATTGAAAAACATACTCTTCAGAAGCAATTTCACACTGTAATGAGAAATTGTTGGACTATTTCTTGTGCGGTGAAACTTTGAAAATATTTTTCTGACATAAAACCTGTCATTGGTATGGCATGTTGATTTCATAGAAAATATGAACGGGATGTTCATAAAGTCAGCTGTGGAATCATCGCTTCTTTATATCTTATTCTGTTCAGAAATTATAAGCTTCATTTTCCAGAAGGTTGGAATAAAATTAAATGTCATTCAAATAATGTTTAGTTCATAACAAAGAAATAATAACAAAAATAACTGAACTATAAACTCTAATTACAAATAAAATAACAGAAACACAAAATACCTAACATAACATAAATGAACCATACACTTTGTTATTTTGGAACACGTTGAATGATGATAATCTTATAAAAGTAATCTTCGTGTCAAACTATATTTATTCAAGTAGGAATTAGGTGAGAGAATGCACTTATCAAACCATTACGAATGATGAAAATGAGTCAGTTTGTAGGTTTCATAAAAAATTATAGCAAAACTAAACTTCAAATATTGGAATCAGTTCGCAAATATTCTAATACTTCCATTTGACACAAAACCACATACACATGAGCAAATGATAAATAATAGGTAAGTACACTTAGCGTCCGGCTTCGCCCTTTGATCAGCATGAAACAATCAAACAATGATGGACTGGACACTTGGAGTTTTTGGATATTCAAGATACGACAGGTGAACGTGTGCCGCGTATGCGTATTTAGTAGGGTGAGACGACGCCGTGTTCAAGTTGTGGCAAATTACACAATTTTGTTGAAATACTATACAATTTGTGCATATCAAATAGAAATTGCACAACGGGTGTAAGATGAGTTCCACGCGTTGTAGATGTTTTCCATATAGGTTGTGTTATGATAGGTGGGCATATTTTTGTTTATTTTCAGGCAATGTGGAAGTGCATGAATACAACACAAATTGACTTGCACAAATATTTATTGAATTTCACAAAACGCGTATGATGAAAGAATGGAAGAAGAATTGTGTAAAATATCTACACAACTGTGTCTTACACAACGTTGTGCATGAACCTGCTGCAGTCTTTTCTCTCTGTGTGGATTTTTTTCCAACTTTAAACTGGGAAATTACGACATCCAAGTCGGAAATTCCGACCTCAGAGACGGAATTTTGTTTTTCCGACTTCGAATTCGGAAATTCTGACTTTAAACTCAAAAATTCCTATAGGGTAATTCGACGATAGATGGCCCAGGTTTTGAAATTTCATGTTATCATGTTCAAACATTGAATTGGGATTGCTTATTATATAACGAGAAAAAAAAATCTCTGTTCGCTTTGAGGATTTTGAGGTTAGATGTCATTTCACCACTGGAACGTGAAACTAGCTATCAGACAGCAAACAGACCATCAAATCTGTTATCAGAACCCTCTCACTTATTTATTTGCATTTGGGCTCTACTAATGGCCCCATACAAGTATAATCAGAAGTCAGACTGGTATTGTTCATTCTAGGGTATTACTGCTTCGGTGCTGCTACTGATCCTCTACGGTTTTATTGCTGCTGCTACTACTCTGCTACTGCTCTGCTGTGGTTACTGCTCCGCTATTTCTACTGTTTCGTTGCTCCACGGTTGTCTTTCCACTGTTCCACTACTGTGATTGTTCCTGTACATCTGAAGTTGTTCCACTGTGCATCTGTTGTTTAGTATTCTTTCTCTGTTCGTCTCCTATTATTGGTATTCTTCGTTGATGTATTCGTTCCAGCTGTACATATACTTCGATTGTCCCCACTGTGCACCTGAATACACCAATGCACTGATGAACTACAACTATAATTGGTGCACTGGCATGATTGAGAAAATCTACATCAGATAAGTTTAGATTAAGACTTTGCCCCTAAGGCCCATAATTGTTAGCTATCATCGTGACGTCACAAGCATAGCCCTCACTGAAGGTTTCATATTTATATATTTAAACGATACAATACTCTCAATCATAGCGTACACCTGAGTTCATCTTGGTGGTACCATATTTACATTAATATCATTCATTTTGTATTGTGTGCTGAATTGTACCCATGCGGTGTGTGTACCATCAATCATTATATTTTATTAGTAAGGGACATGACTATTTCTTTTATTCTGGTCCAAGTTATCCAAGCGTAAGGGAAGACAAAACCTCTACATATTTATATATTATTTTTATACAATTTATAGGTATCTATTGTTTAATATCTTAATAATATTAGTGCAGTGAGGTTTCAGATTTTGCACTGGCGGTAAATCCGTGGCGCTCCGGAAAATTAAACCCCATATTTCAATATTATCGAAAATGAGAGAAAATATTTAATTTACAATTAGGATTATCAGAAGTTTGATAATCCGATCAATACAATTATTGCACAAACCGAAGGCCTAACAATTTTCTATATTAAATGAATGAGATGAACGAAATGTATACTATAACTAAGAAAACGAAATCTTGATCAAATAAAGCCCAATTTGTAAATAAATATTTCGCATACAATTATTTTTGGCCATAACCAATACTCTCAATATAACTGTTCATTGTATTCTTTTTTTGTAGGATCTTCTTTAATTCTCGAGTGACTAGTATAATAATGGAAAGTTCTGACCACTTTGAATGAAACCCTTAGTTTCGGCAATATTTGTCCAATATGGAATGGCAATCCAAAGATTATGGGGTTCTCACTAACCCAGCTACGAATTGCTTTTCTGAGAACTGAGTTCCAGATTTCGACCACGTCACAGCTAATAACAGAAAGTGACATTGTATAAACATATCAAGTTTAAATTCAAGAATCACTCACCGTGGTAGTATTTATATTATCGAAAGCTTTTTCGATAAGTTAGAATCAAAAATCCAAAATAAAATTCTTCTAGGATGACAATTCTCTTTTTCTTTTATAGAACTTATGACAACTGTCATGGTTACTCAATTACTGAGTGTCTATATCATATTGAAATAATGAAAACGTGCCGTTTCAAGGTTTGTTCGTATAATTGATAATATTTCATAATAATTTGTCTTCATTTCACAAACATATTTTATCGGTCTTTTTTAAATATATTATCATAGAGAAAGCCAATATGTGACAAATAAACAATTCATACGAATACCGCCTCTACCCGCACAGGCTATACCTTTGGGTACACTCTACCAGTGTTCATGAAAGAGTATTTATGATTTTATCATTATATTATTATTTTGGTATGTTCCTTATGCTCCGTAGTACTGAAGAACAATAACGATGTGTGACTGGGGAGAAACAAAAGAACTGAGGTTTCATGTTGAAACTTAAAAATTCCGAGTTCGAAGTAGGAAAAATAAAGTTCTGACTTAAAAGTCTGAATTTACGAGTTTGAAGTGGGAATAATAAAATTTCGAGTTTAAAGTTGGAATTTCCAACTTCTATATCGGAAAAACAAAATTCCGGCTCAAAAGTCGGAAATTTTGATTTTAAAGTCGGAATTTCCAACTTCGATTACGGAAGAATAAAATTCCCACTTGATAGTCGGAAATTCCTAATTTGAAGTTGAAAAATAAAAAATAAACTTGGTGGCACTCAGACGCTTTAGTAAAAAACGAAATAAAAATTTAATATAAAAGCAATATTTTTACGTCTTAATAAACAAAAGGAATTTTTTAGGTTGCTAGTTGACGAAACCAGAAATAAACTCCTAAATGGCTGGAAAAGTGAGGTGTGATATTTCCAGGAAAATTCTCGTCCGATACACTATACAGGTGAGTGAAAGGACCATAAAATGAGCGAAAATATATGAAGATATGATGGATATGACCAAAGCATTTCTCCAACTTTTTATGAATGATTCACTAAGTGTTATTTGCTTACAAGAAAATACTCTATTGAAAACTAATGAGACGCCTACACAAAGTTTTATTATCCTTCAGCGAAAATACTTCTTCGCCGTCATCAAAAAGCAAACTAGCGGAATATGCATATTCTCAAAGAGCATATTCACAAATAAAAATTTCTCTCGCAAACTAATGAGACGTCTATGCATTCCTTCGCCCGTTCGTCGATGAAGTATACGGAACTTCTTCCATAACTCCGTCCCTGCGAAGCAGTAAAACCTTGTTTGTACAATTTTGATGAGACAAGCAACTGCAGAAATATGGCCAATTTGTTTTCCTGTTTTTACGCGATCCTTTATTACTATTCGGGTAGCAGCTGCTTTCACAAACCGAAAGAATATACACCAGAAAAAGTTTCTGATTTTATTTCTCTGTCTAGGAAGCTTTACGAACTGAAGAACTGGCTAACTGTGAAGGGGATGAAAACTCATAACAGATGTGTCCAATCACAGCTTGATGAAAATTTCACCCGCCGTTTATTCTTACAGATATAGCGGATAATTCTTCGCTTTGCTGAAGGTCAATGAACATTATGCCGGTCTGAAAAACGGTGAATCAATGGAAAAGAATCTGATAAATCGTTTATACTTATCATCAGTTTGTTCCTGTGAGTGAACCAGAAATAGGAATTTTGAAGTTTTCAGTTTGAGAACTGAAACTGAAAAAGTTTTTCCTACGGCAGTGCGTAAACTAAGGTTTTACGCACTGTTCACAGTGCGTAAAGTGACACTTTTTCGCACAAGTGCGTAAAAAAATCACCTGTTCGAAAAATCATCAACTGTGTGTAAAGTAATTTTTTACACACTGTTCATACATTTATGCATTATTGAAAAATACAGTATTTTGCGTCAAATATAACTCGGAAGTCTTCATTTGATGATACGACGACAATTCATATCATTAAACATTGAAATTAATGATATAATTGCTACAATTTGGCAAAATAATAACTGTCGAAGAAAAAACTTTGTATGAAACACTTTCGAAAAGGGCTTTTTTCTACGACCATTAAGAAAAATGAACATTTCAATTGCGTCTTCGATCACGTTGTAACACCGATTTTCATTTCCCACGGGCTAGCTGTATCGAAATATTTCATTTCCTACGACTTTCATGAACTACAAGACTGTCATCATAGTATTAACGAATTTTATGAACATAAATAATATCGAATCAAATTTGTTTACGTCTGTCTGATAATTTGACATTTCACATCAGTAGATAATTACAAAATTCGATTGAAAAAATTAAGTTATTAAAAATGATTAGCGATAGTGAGGATGATTTAAAAATCAAATTAATAAATTTATATCAGAAGCTCTTGATAATGCCTATCTTCTGACAAAGGTATGATTTTCTTTCCATAAAACCAAAATAATTTCAATGAAAAGATTGATTACAATCGGATTCTATATTTTTGAATAGTTGACAGATACTTTATATATACCAGTTAATTTGAACAAATTATTATGTGCTCTAGTAACGACGAGTGTTGATTCAGATGACACATGGACTTTGGATGGTGGGAGCCACATTTTGGCATAGTGGCAGCCACTTTTTGTTTTCATTTTATGAAATCGATTAGTGTTTGATTTTTTCTGCATAAAGTTTTTTTATTTCCAAGTTGTCAAAATTTAAAAATTTTGAATGTTATTTGTTTCACGACGTAGGTAGGTACGTGTACAAAAAGAAAATATAGATGTTTCATTCAACGGGTGAAGGAAGAAAAAATTATCTAAACCATTTAAAAATGACGACAGGAGAGTTTATGATAAAAAGGATTATTAAAAATATTACAGATTTGTTAATGATTCAGATGGTCGTAGAAAAAGTATAGTGTACAATGAGCATGCTCGCTACGCTCGTACTACAAAATTTCATATACCGACTCGTAGGAAATGTATGTGATTTCATGCTCATTGTACAATATACTATTTTGTACTCACGTGTTTTGATGAATTCGGCTTCGCCTCATTCAACAAACTTCACGTTCATACAAAAAGTCCCACTTCACGAACTTGTATCATAAATAGCTATTTTTTGTACAACTGTCGAAGAAACTTGACATTTCTGAATCTCTGTTAATGCGTAAATGTTTACTTTTTTTCACCGTGAAAAAAACACTTTTCTTCACTGCCACGATAATTTACAAAATAAACTTGAAATATTACTTTTTGAAGGATTGATTTTTAACAGGGTCAATTATTAATTGATTATTCATCATAAAATAATTCTATTATTTGGAATAACAATTGATAGTAAAGTTCGAACAATCACTTCCAACATTCCATTCCATTCCATGTTGCAGCTGATCAGAAACGTTAGATATTTCTTGAAGAGTTGATATCACAATTTTATCAGATATTTTGATTTCTTTGGAAGGAGATGGACAATTCAATATTTTGTCAAAAATCTCAATTTTGTTATTCAAACTATCTTCTATACAGGTCGTATTTTTTATGTCGTACCACTATTGACATCTCAAAAACGGTAAGTGATGCAAAGTTTGTTAAATTAGATAAAGTTGCCTATTTTTGTGAACAATGAAACGATAGTTACGAATCGGAAGTATTACGAACCGTTTTTAAAATATACTGGGAAAACCGAAATTACCCGTCTCCTTTTTTTTGCGCTGGCGCCTCTATTTTTAGGAATATGGAAACGTGTTCAAAAAACTTTTTTCTCTATTTTAAATTTGCTTCTATGTGCTGTACTTTGATTTTCAATATGACATTTCGTTTTTCGGGGGCTATCCTCAACTCTGTTTTCGAAAACTGACCTGTATTTTTTTTCATGAATTCAAATAGTCCTTCTCTTTCAGATATTCATCTCACTTATTGTATTTGTTTTTACATTTTTCCTTGCCTCCATAATACGGTCCTGATTTTATTTTTGATCGTATCTGAAAGAGTATTTGACTTAAGCTGCGAGGAAAAGTTTGAAAATAAATCTACCTCGAATGAATACTCAAATGCGAAATCAAATCGAGATCCAATCCAATGTGATGAAAATGTGAAAGCAGAGGAATAACAAGAAACAACGATTGATACATTTACTTATTCCCAACCGAACCTTTTTCAAATGAAAACGGAAAGTTTGGAACATGGAATAATAGAAAGTGAACGTCAAATTACAAATTTAAGAATCCATATCCAAAAAGTGAATTATTCACACGTTGAACAAGAAACTATGGAGTTATCTAATGATGAGAAAGTGTTGTTCGTTTATTCGAGGCGTTTGAGAAATGGCACCAGATCTCTGGCTATGTTGAAAGAAATGTATGCCGATCGTCGTCAGCCGAATGCAAGAATTTTTCAAGGTATTGAAAGAAGTTAACGAGAGCAGGATTCATTTGTGAAATCAGAAAATAAAATTTGCCCTATTACTGGACATGGTGATAATGAAATCGAAGTTTCATGTTATACGATGTAGCATGTAAATTTTCGCTACTTCATTTTGTTAATTTTTTATAAAGCTTTAAAGCAATGTAGACTTCACCCTGTGGTGACCTACTTTCAATGAGCCTTAACAAAACATACGTATATATTCCTAGTTGGTTGTCTAACGTCATTCATAGAAACCTTATCAACATACCCATGGTAATTTCCATTCAAGACCACATTTAATGATAAATTCACATTTTACAAGTTGTCACTACGAGGAGAATAATTAAGTTCTGGATGCACCATCAGAATAAATCATTACTTTTCGAATTGTTCTCATTGAAACTGCATAGGTTGTGGTCCTGTCTAGCTTTCTAAGTAGTGCTTGTATTTCTGCTTACTAGAAAAGTGTGATCTGTTTTACGTTTTGCAAGTGTTGCTCTAAAAATTATTAAAGGTGAATAAGGAATTTCTTCGAAAGAAAATATATCCTACTCACTTTGACATCCAATGTTGTCTTCGAACTAGTGCTTCGTATGTATGTCTGAGTTCTGGTTATTGAGAAGGTTCATAAGGAGTGTCTTTGTTTTAATCTTTAGGGTTTAAAGTGATTATAAACTAAATGTTTTGATTGTTTTCATGTTTACGTTTATTTTCTATTTGTCATGTTAAAATATCAGTGTAGCCAACTTAGCTTTTGGGGTTTCCGATCAGAGACAAACAAACACACCATTATTTTTATGCTAGTCAAATTGGTCGGTTAAGCATGGAACATGCAAATATTGAAATATCTGAATGTTGGTAACATAACTTTCTGGATGGAAAAATCTTCAAGAGGGATATAGTAAAATTGGTAGAAGCTACAGGTGTCTAGCCATACAGGGGTTCCTGTTTTTGTTCGGCTGACGAATCCTGAATTTGTTAAGTGATCCTGTGTGTAAGGGTTGTTGTTGTACCCGGAGGAATTTGACTCAGAGAATTGTCACGTTTCCTTGCCTGGTTGGGTATCTCCCAAGCTTTGGTTGAGCCTCACGTCCTCCTGTTGGATATTTATGGTATTATGGCTCCAGTATAGCTGATTTCCCGAAGTATAGAATGCCTGGTTTTGCTTGATGAACTGTTGAATTGCTGTCAAATGTGATGAGGCCTTCTTCATTGATAGTCTTCGTAGACTCCATTCCTTCATCACTCCAGTCCTGGTTGGCCTAGGATCTAGTCCAAAAATCTTCACGTTGGTGTCACCAGAGGAACAGGTTTCACTTTCTAATTTTTTATATTGGATGAAATCCTACAATTTCAATTTTAATTATTTATTATTATTCAATATTGATATTATCTCCGGTTGAAGTTTAAATCTTTCAACGACTATCTGTAAACCACCACATAGTACTATGCGCTGGGAAAATTGATTTCCTAATTAAATCTTACAATTTTAACCTCAGATTCAACAGATACCAAATATTGAATATTATTAGAATCAGTCTTATTTTTGAGAAACTGTTACTCTGACCAGTGAAGATTAATTCATATTAAATGTTTGTGTGTTTATTTATGTTTTATTTATTTATTGATTAACACTTTTCAACTTGATAACATCGTATGGTAAAGTCTCTTATAGTTTTGGATATAACATCTAATTGTCTTTATTCGGTTGCACATCTTCCCAAGTAAGTACTCTTTGACATAGACATATTAAAAGTTGCTGTGGCGCCCCCTCTTATTTTTGTGACCAATCTGTTACTGTTCAATGATATAATTATGTTATAAAGTATAAACGAACCCATAGTGCCTACCGACGAAGAGCTGCCGTCTGCATTGCTCCTTTTTATTCAAATTTAAAGAAAAGAGGGTTGCAACACATGGTAAAATACACATGGTAAAATATACATGGTAAAATACACATGGTAAAATACACAAGGTAAGATGATAATTTGAATCAGGATTCGTGGAATACAAGAAAAATCAGAATGAGGGAGAATCACTTAGTGGTATGTCACATTCATCAACAAAAAAAATTGAAGAAACATAAATTCAAGCCTTACAGAGTGAGAAAAGTACATCATTTGCGTTCAACAGACTACAATAAAAGGACAGTATTTGCACATGGCTACTGAGACATTTTCGGCAAGATGATGGAATTTGTGGTAAAATTTTATGGTGCGACGAAAGTCGGTTTACAAATAATGGAAGGTTCAACAGGAATATTCATTATCACTGGCGCCAGGAGAATGCTCATTTACATAGAGCCAATAATTTTCAAGACAGGTTCGGAATTAATGTCTGGGTTAGTGTTTTGGATACCAAAATACTCGTATTTCGTACCTTCTTTTTTGATACTCTATTGATGGGAGAGTTATATATTGAGTTCCTATCGGAGATTCTAGACGATTTTTTGGGAGATTTGCCTCTGAATATTTTGAATATTTTCATCATGACGGAGCACCACCACATCGAACACGCATTTGTAAAACATTTCTCGATAGGACTATGCCAGGAAGATGGATAGGAAACAACGGTCCTATTAAATATGGCTACCCCGTTCACCTGACCTCACTCTTCTTGATTGTTTTATATGTGGTTTCATCAAGGACAAAGTATTCAGTACAACTTTCGAGAATGTGGAAGACCTGAAAGATTAAATTACACGATCATGCATTGCCAAAACTCACCGAATGCTTCAAAATTGACACAAACACACCATTTTTAGTGCAAAAATGTGTTTGAGGAATGGTGTGCGTAGATTTGAAATGTGTTCTTAAGACATCAATTGTTGTTTTTTGTCATTTTTATAGTTTTTCATCCAAATTTTGAATAAATAGTTTAAAATTTAATGTGTAATTCAAAGTAGAGTATCGCATTTTGCTTGCAAAGGTAAGGGCAAAATCAGTGGAATATTTTGTGGAATTTTCATCGTTTGGACCTTGGTGATGACATTTAGGGGCAGAAATATAGAAACAAGTAACAGGTTAGATACATATATGAAGTCGGTAAGATAAAGACTACTTGAATTCCCTATTCGAAAAAATAGAGTTGAGGGTGGATCCGAGGAACGAAACATGGGTTTGGAAATTGAAGTACATCACATGAAAGAAAATTCAAAACAAAGAAGAAAGTTTCCCGATCCAATTTCCACATTCCTGAAAATAGAGATGCCAGCGCAAAGAAAAGAAAACGGGTAATTTCAGTTTTCCCCGTATATTTTGAAAACGGTTCGTAATACTTCCGATTTGGAAACATTATTTCATTTTTCACTAAAACAGGCAACTTTCGTCTAATTTAACCAACTTCGTATCATTTACCGTTCTCGAAATGCCAATAGTGGTACGACATTAAAAATACGTTTTACAGATGTAATGTTGCCCCTTGCATTGGCCAAAAGAGTAAAAGAGCTCCTCCTGAAACAGTGACCTGTGTATCTCTCATACATGTCATTTCCAAGCCATTTCGCTATCAAACTTGATATTTTTCCGATTTTGTTTATCACCACATGTTGGTTAATACATTTTCCTCTCGATTATTCCAAAAATGTCTTGTTACGTTTTGTATGAGGCGGCCGTAGTAAACTATACTTGCGGTATAACTCAATGTAATCAGAATTTGAAACAGTAAACGTTCTTGCGCATTAGGTCTTCGTATCAGGTATTTCAACAATCAATATAGATCTAGCATATTCAATGGCATCAATAGTTAAATGAAATCACTCTTCACAGCGACAAGCACCGCTGATACCCAAAATTAGGGCAACCTACAAATAAAAAATATTGAATTTACTACTAATCTTACAAAATTAGGATTAGGTATATCTGTACCTTATAAAGTGAATTCGTTTCGTTATCAGCATCTTTTATAAATATATTGATATCATCCCTTGATTAAACTTCAGAATTATTTCCTCGGTATCAGAAGCTTTTGTTATTAATGAGCTGGACCAATTTTGAAAACTTCCTTATATCAATATTTCCCTTAGCATTTCACGGTACTTTCCAACATTGAGTAGACAATTCATAACGTAGGAGGTTTTATAATTTTTGATTTTTCCTCAAAATAGTATAGAAGCACATTTCAGAATCATTCTTCACATGTTTCTTGTCGCACCATTCACAAAATAGGTCATATGTTTTCTCATACAATTCACTTGGATTTGGCCGGTGACATATTAGGTATAGTCCAAGCAATAATTAATATCCGAAAACAAAAAATATGAGCGTATAAGAAATTGAAATTCTGCATGAGTTTCTATTTCATGCGACAAGATCGTGATTATTGAACATAACCTAACAAATTGGCAAAGTTGCTAAAAGCGGTTTTTTGTTGATAACTAATAAACTTCAGCTCCGATCAAAAAAAGTCAAATTAGGAAATTGTAGGTATCAAAAAGATCTATCAATTGAATCATTTATAATTTTCCGACATCATTGATACTTTTCTTAAAAAAACGTGAAAAATCGGGTTTTCTATAACTCGTTAACTGTAGGGTATTCAAACTTGTTACTTACCGTTATGTGTAACCTACGACAAGCCAAAAAAGTATTTCTTTGAAAAATTGTTAAATATTGATTATTTTTCAAAATAAATGAAGTTTTCTAAAAAAAAAATGCTCTCTGAATATGGCTACAGTAACGATTCATGGCTTATTTTTTTCTGTAAGAGTTGTTCTTTCATATTATCGTATAAGTATATTGATTTTTTTAATTTTGAGGGTCAAAAAATTACTTTAAAAACATTGCACAATTTTTTTACACGTTTTCTTTTTAAATACATTGCTCAATTTTACTTTTATTTAAATGATTTTTATGAAAATGGATTCCTAGCATAATTTAAAGCATTAAAAAAAATTGAATTCCTACGATCACTAGGAGCCAAGATAATTTTTTTTTATTTCAATAGAATCTGGAAGAAGCAATAATCATCGTACAGCAGTCACCCTCATGAATATTAAGGTTGAATACCTATATTTTTATTGAAAAAATACTGGGATATGTCTAGTTCATTTGCAGTATTACTAATTGATGAATAAAGTGAGGCATGCAGGCGTGGATCGCGAAAGCTGTAGCGGGTGGAAAACATATTTCTTGCGTTCAAAGTGGCTTTTGCTTGAAAAATATTGACTATATCGTCTTGTTGTTCACGTACGTTTTCTTTTGCAATGTACACTAGTACCTGAAATTGAATCAATAACTTTTTCAATAATACTCTCAGGACGAAAGTGTCTTTAATGTCAACAGTATTTGTATCCCCACTGCGCCACCCGCTTAAATTGCATCGCTCCGCGCCTGCACGCTTCACTTTGTTCATCAATTAATAATACTGCGAATGAACTAGACAGATCCTAGTATTTTTTATCGAAAATATAGGTATTCAACCTCAATAACCATGAAGGTGACTGCTGTACGATGATTATTGCGCCTTCCAGATTTTTTTTAAATAAAAAAACTATCTCGGCTCCCAGTGATACAGAATAGTTATTTTTGTATCTAGTGCGCGAAATGCTACTTTGGTGATCGAGAACTGATTTTTTTTAAAGAGGCGCAGCCGAGTTAAAAAAAATAGTCGAGATTACCAAAGTATTTCGCGCATGAGATGCAAACAAAATTTTTTCTACAAACGTCTAAAATATTGTTCTAAAATAAGTAATAACTATGAAAAATAGTATTGAACTGGCTTAAATAATTTTTCCAAATCAAGTAATTACTGTAACTATGGAAATAAAATGGCATTTGTTGACAATTATTTCAAAGTGACAATTCTTGATAATTATTTTGGAGTGACTTTTTATTCGCGTCAATTTCGTGCGTGATATTTATTATTGTAAAAGAATGGAAATTTCGAGCGACGATGAACTAAGCAGTACCCCACCTAACTTGATAGATGCGGCCAATTCCGTAATTTCCAACCTTTTACCGGAGAAATCGAGGCGGCAGTATGAAAATGCATATCAGCAATTTAAAGAGTGGTGTGAAGCAAATAAAGCCAGAAAAATATCTCTCGCAATTTGAAAGCCTTAATTATTGTTCTACATTAATAAATAAACGATTTCTTGTTTTTTGCTTGATTGAGGAGTTGAGGACCATATAGGTTAGAATATGAAAATCCCATATACTTTACATGCAGTGTGCGAAATATATTTCGCACGTTACTTCGCGCACGGTGTCATGGTAACGAATGAAAATGAAAAAAATTGCCACTTCGCATACTGTTGTCAATGAGCGAACCTTGTCATTTTTTGACGTTTGTAGAAAAAACTATTTTTTTTTGATGCGTGAAGTCATGCTAGAAATTAATTTTCATAAAAGTCATTTCTATAAAAACAAAATTAAGAAATTGTAACACTTAAAATAAATAAAATCAATATACTCATTCGATAAGATGAAAGTACAACTCTTACAGAAGAAAATAAGCTCTGAATCGTCACTGTAGCATCATTCCCCGAGCAAGAGTAGCCATATTGAGAAAGCATCTTTTTTGAGAAAACTTCATATATTTTGAACAATAATCAATATTCATCAATTTCTGTGAGAAAGACTTTTTTGGTTTGCCTAGGCTACACAAAACTGTAAGTAACAATTTTCAATACCTTACAAAAGTTATAGAAAACCCGATTTTCTACGGGTTTTCCGATATAACTCGATAAGTACCAATGATATCAAAAAATTATAGGATATTCAATTGATAGATCTTTTCAATACCTACAATTTCCTAATTCAACTTTTTTTGATCGGAGTTGTAGTTTACTAATTATCAATAAAGAACCGCTTTTCGCAATTTTGCCAATTTTTTAGGTTATGTTCGGTAATCAGGATCGAGTCGCATGAAATAGAATCTCTTCCTGAATTTTAATTTCCTATACGCTCATATTTTTATTTTTTGGATATTAATTTTTGCACATTTAACATTGGACCGCTTCCTCGTTTCTTGGACTAATAATATTACATTTGCTTTCTCAGATATATCTGATGGAGTATCACTACCACTACCATAATCAGCACCCATTTTCTTGAAAATAACTTGATATTGAAGCAACTACGAGCGAACAGAGCCAAACAGTCAAACACGCGGCGTGCCAACAAACCATTTCTATAGTAACGACACAGAAAGACCAATGGATGCTGTGAAATCGTATTGAAAGTATTGATAACATTAGAGATAACATGTATGTAAAGGAGAAATATTGTTCAGTTTTTTTGGACTAATTTTTTTCAGACTGAATACATTTTTGAATACGATTTTATTGGAAGCATTGAATAATATCTTCAAGACAACAGTCGTTTAAAAGCGACAATTTTTCGAGACAAAAAACCACGTCAAGATATATTGGAAATAATGATATTCAATTTATTTCAGACGATGTAAATTCACATCCACAACTGTACAAAAAAAAATTGTTTGTATTTCGTGTATAAAATTCGTGTTTTCATGGCACATTCGAGAGAATTTTTGGCCTGGACCTGCGGTTTCGGCCAAAAATTGATACTCTCATGCAACTAAAAAAACTCATTTTACGCACTTAATACAAAAATAACTATTTTGTGGGGTGATTTTACGTCTGTAATTGAAATCAAATCGAAAATATATTTTTGTCATAGTAGAACGTTATTGGAACGTGGGATCTCTCGGTTTCCGGCCAAGTTACTAAAACCAGTGGTCAGCAGTAACTCGCGCATATACTTTCTACAAAGTTTTTGGTATTTTGATACTGATGAACAAAAACATACATAGGATGAGGGTGCATATGCAGGGCGGCTTTTTTTACTCTCCCCGCCCTTATTAACTTTTGAACGGTTTGCTGTACGAACATGGAACAGAAACCATTTTGAATGGTATCACCGATAGTACTTTTTGAGATGAAAGTCATTTAGAGCGGAGGCTGTTGTATACCCCTCCTCCCCCACCCGTGGGAATTTTCGACACATACAGTTTTTTGTTTGTATTGACATGTACTTTAATATTTTAGGTGTTTGCCACTTGCGAATTACAGCATACACCGGAAAAATAAATAATAATAATTTTAAATACAAAAGTATTCTCCCACAACTGCATTTTCTCTGCCCAACAATCAAGGTATGGATTTAAGTCTATACTTCCTCCATGCAAAACGTCATTAGAAAACCACATAAAACGTGTCAACTACCAATGTTACTTATGGAATAACGCACATGTAGCTAAACCCTCCACACCAACTCCAGTGGGACATGGGAGGAAATTGGAAAATGGTAAACTCAAATTCGATTGGATTAAAGGAGATCCGTTGCCACTCGAACTGCTTGACGTTCCAGAAACCTTCGAGCCAGACGAATTTGAAGATGAAGATGAACCAGAAGTACAAAACTTAGACGACATAATATACGAGGATGAAGAAAATGACAGTTGATTATAAAATATATTATAAAATCAAATGCTGTTGGGATTTTTTAATTTTTTTATTTTCATTATTAGACCTTAAATGAATACCAAATAAGTTCATGAAAAAACATGGTAACTAATGTACCTACTCTTTTGTAAAATTAAACTTAAACAAAACTATTTTTTTTTATTCTTCAGTGTTTTTTTATTTTCCGGAATATGCTGTATTTTAAGAGAGGCAAACAATTCAATTCTTCATCCGGTAGGTACTACCAACAAAAAAAAGTATAAGTCATAAATTCCACGGGGGGGGGGGCAGAGTTTCATATTGGTGGCTTTTGGTCTAATTGTGGTGCTTGATAAAGGGGGTGAAGGCACATCAATTTAAAAATTTCAAATGGCTTGGGGGTCAAGTGACATATCGTTGAAAACATTATTCAATTCTCTTTTCAACCATCCGAATTTGTTCGGATTTTGTTGATACTTTTTTCACACTCAAAATATCAAGTATAAGTGCGGATCTGAATGGAACCCGTATCTCGATAAATTTGAACGGTTTGGTGTGGAGCAACAGGACGAAAATGTTTAGAATGGCATTACCGACACTACTTTTTGAGAGAAGATACATTGCAATCACTTGACAGGTGGCGCTGGGGGCACATCAACTTCAAAATTTCGAAAGGTACATAGATTGAAATTTTTTAAATACGTATAGACCAAAATTGAAAAATTGTATATAGTCAAAAAGATAATTGAGTTTTCTTTTTAACAATGGTCAACCAAGACTTTGGAAATATTTAAATTGATGTGTCGCTCGCGCTCCCTATGGGCAATGTCTTTTATTTCAAAAAGTAGTATCAGTGAAACCATGAATGGTTTCAGTTTCATGTTTTTACGTCAAATCGTTCAAAAGTTAACAGGAGAGGGGGACTAAAAAAAGCCGCACTGTATAGTAACAGAAAAGCAAAATATTCGACAGACAATTTGTGATGATAACCAACATAGAAGCACAAACAATAGGACCGAATTACCTCCCTTGAGAAAATATGTTCGCAGCTATATTGATAGTTAGCATTAAATACTATTCAAACTATTCGTTTCTTGAGCAATGAATATCCTTCAGAGTTCTGTGGCATATCCCTAAGCTATTATCATACTGAAATTGATATAGGAATACGCCTCCGCGAAGTAGATGTTCTGCACACCAATTTTGTCCATACAATGTTTAATTCGTTCAATTGCGATGGCGTTTACGAACTAGTGTTTTGAAAATATTTTCAATTCTGGTAGAAATATTTTTGATTTCAAGATTTTTCAATAAAAAACGTGAGCTTAGAAAAAGGTGTTTGTTGGTAGATGAGGTTATTCGGCGTCATCTGAAACAGATACTTCACAGCAAATCCGATGAGATAGTAGTTGTTGAAACGTCAAAAAGTAATCAACTGACAAGAGACATCAAAAAGTGATTTTATTGAAACATTACAGGATCCCGCACGGAATACATGGAATTTTGTTTGATTGTGGAATCCAATAAAACTCTGGTCTGTTGTAAATCATGATGTGTCGGTAACACTTCAAGTGGACCATAATCAAATTGCATGATTTGTTTCGGAGAAACATGGTGATTTTAAATGTAGTTACAAAAACAGTTAATTCAGATAATTTATCACAAATTGAGACTTTCTCTAGTTTATTACGTGATTTGGCATAAATATGGCATAACTTCAGAGAAGCAACATTGTTATGATCCAAAAGAGTATGTTACCAGGGTCATCACAAAATTACTCAAAATATACTATTTCGACGTTGTTTACTTTACTTATCAGAAATTAGATTATTCTTAGTTTGATTTCAATATTTTTTTCGATGAATAATCTTGACCGTTTAGAAAAACAACACTGTTATATAAACACAGTACGCCAGTCATTAACTATACCGGATATTCGAAAAATTACTCAAATATATTCTGAAGTTATTCATTTCAGTCTTTCAATAGCTACCTTGAAGAACCATATGTTTTCATCTTTTAACGTTAATTTATATGAGAAAGCCAAACTTAAATTTTTAAAATACAAGGGGGTCCAACAAAAAGGAACTCTACATATGTATCTGACTACTTGATGTGCATGTAATGATATGTTAGACTATTTCAGGAAGCTAATTTTGTTCTTCAGCAACCTCACGAACAGTGACCTTGAACGCATTCCAAAATAAAGGTAGTGGGAAATTTTATATATTTTTGAGAGACTGTGTCCCGAATTCATTATTTGAAAGACATTTTCGAAGTAGGTTGTGCCATGATAAATAAATATCACGATCCTATTAATGCAGGGTGCCACATCAGTCCAGTTAGCTAACGAGATGCGTCCAAAGGCTTTGGAAGAAAACCAAGTTAAAAACTACGTAAAACAAAATAATTTGATCAGACATCGCAGAATTTGGCAAACCCTCATCGGACATTATAATGATTTTCTCAGACTTGAATTCGATGGCATTAAAAATCAAACTTTTGAAGTTTTTCCGTGTCTCTATCATATACAGGATAAAATGGACCTAGATGAAATACAATGCATTAATATAGATACGAAACTGGTTTTATTAGAATCACAGTAATTTTCAGTAATAGAAACAATACTAAATATCAGTTGTTCGTGTGATTTGATATGTATGCGAACGAAATAACAGGGCATTACTGCACATGTCGATCAGGTGCCAGGGTGGTGGGAATGTGCTGCCATGTGGCAAGTGCCATTTAGTACCTTAGATACAGTCGGCATATTATTTAAAATATAAAATTTCCATTTACCAATTCTTTGGATTGTGATCAAGATGTTGCTTTCCGGGAGTCTCAAGTATTATAACGTGTACATCCAGTAATCAGATAAATCTGTATTTTCACTTTTTGTAGGGCTCTTGTATTTTGAAAATATATTTGGCACAAGGTTTCTCATATATAAACGTTGAAAGCTGACAACATATGGTTCCTTGAGGTTGCTATTGAAAGAATGAAGTAAATAGGATTTATTTGAGTACATTTTTGATTACTCCGGTATAGTGAAATGCTGTTTGTATTATAATTGTATTGCTTTTCTGAATGGTCAACATTACTCAGCCAAAAACTCTAGAAATCAAACTAGAATAAATCTCGATGAAATTCTGATAAGTGGAGTAAACAATACTGAAATAGTATATTTTGAGTACGTTTGTGATGACCCTGGTAAAGTAAATACTATTTTGGATCATAATAGTGTTGCGTTTCCATATTCAAGCCAAATCACGAGAACAAACTAGAAAGTGAATTTGTGATAATAACTTGATATTCTTCGTATATCAGGATTTATGTTATGTGGTTCTGATTCAAATCATGTAATTCAACTCTAATTAGAGGATTGACTCGGTAATCTGTAGATACATGGCAACATCTGAAAATACTTCATATTCCTTAACATCTCTCCATCCCATATCTTTGATCTTGGCAAACAGTTGAGTGTTTGGGGTGCCAACGAAAGAAAATGGGTGGAGTTTGTCAGTGGAAGTCATGAATATTGCAGAATGTGTTTACTACGATGGCTGAAGTGTCGGTTCAGTGGATATTTCGGAATTGTCCAAGAAAATAAATAACTGGTTTCTCTGGCAATAGCCAATACTGATAATATACAATATGAGTTGGTTTAGTTAGTGAGAAGAGGACTACAAAAGAGATTTTGGGATTGCATGATATATGGTTTTTATTTTCATCATTGTAAGACCATAGATAATAATATTTTCGGTTATCAAGCTTTATTGCAAAATAACTCAAAATTTCATGTGTCTTTACGTTTGTGGGTGGATATTTGTAAATTTTTGGGCCAGTTGTATATATGGATTTGTGAGAAAAAAATGTTTTTGTTTGGGGTGTTTTTATGTTAAACATCATGTCAGTGGCAGAGCCGAACACTTCAGTTAATGTTGATAGAAAATGTTCATTCTATTGCTGCTACTGAGTAACTCAGCCGAGACGGGTTGAATTTGTACGGAGCTGATGATTTGTGAGAAAATCTAAAAAATTGTAGCCGGTCAAATTTTAGATTCATGCTTGGTGATGATCAAAGAAGAATTTGTTTTAAGGAGAACTCAAGATGATGCTTGGTTTCTTCAAAACATAATTTGAAGACAAGTTCACGAGAAATGGTATATTTGACCAGCAAAACTCCCATAATTGGAAGTCCCCATGTAGTTCGTGCAAGGAATTTTTAAGATAGTTGTAATTACACAGTTATCCACTGTGCGGGCGTGATCTCAGTTTCGGTCTTGAAATTGGTTTGGTTGACGATTCATTCGTTGCAGTCATTAGTTATTGACTGCTAGACCTACACTATACTGATGAGGAGCAATACTCCGAAATCGATATATAGGTGGTCCGAATGTTTCGATGAACATTCCCATTCAACAAGCAATTGCAGAGATAACCTTATAGGAACTCTGCACGGAAATTTCATCAGATGTAAATCAATGTTCGTCGTGGCATTAGCCAGGAAAGTAGTTATTTTCTGATGGATTTTCGACCCAACTTTTCCTATTGTATAGGATATTAGCAACGAGCAGTCCTCCAGACATCTTATGCCTCGTGTCATAAGCTCATTGTGAACTACATATTTCTTTTCCGTAATATACGGTCTTAACGATCGTGGTTCATGGGTATTGCTTAGTTGGGTGGCCGGCGTTGAGATGGCCCTCGCAGTATGGATTTTTCCACTGCGCGGGCGTGATCGCAGTTTCGGTCTTGAAATGGGTTTGGTTGTCGATTCATTCGTTGCAGTCATTAGTTATTGACTGCTAGACCTACCCTATAATGATGAGGAGCAACACTCCGAAATCCATATATAGGTGGTCCGAATGATTCGATAAACATTCCCATGCAGCAAGCAATTGCAGATATAACCTTGTAGGAACTCTGCACGGAAATTTCATCAGATGTTTTTCAATGTTCGTCGTGGCATTAGCCAGGAAAGTAGTTGTTTACTGATGGATTTTCGACCAAACTTTTCGTATTGTATAGGATATTAGCAATGAGCAGTCCTGCGGACACCTTATGCAGCATAGACAATCATTTGTACTTTCTTAGTCATCACTGAAGGGAGAATATTTTGATATTTTCCAAACAATTTCTGAATCACTAAATATATGTTAGAAATCATAAAGATATTCAGGAAAGAAGGATTAGAGATGTTATACTGGTTCGATTATGATTTGTACAGAAAGTAAACGAAAATTCATATTTTAATTTTCAAGCAAAATATTTCCACTCATTAATATCGCCCAGAGTACCCTAAAGGAAAAAAAGCAGTAAATATTTTGGGTTCCCATGGTAACAAAAAAAATTGAAAATTGAGGTGCGAATTTTTCAGCTATAATCTCACAAGAGCATGATATCTACCTTCGAAATAATTTTATCATATAGTTTTCGAAAGCACTTGCTTGACAAAGTTTTGATAGATTTATGAGATATATATCCATCATTGCTCGAGTGGTAGTCGGGCAGAAGAGGTTTTGACATTTTTGAAATGATAGATTCAATTTCAAGTTTTCAGAAATTGAAGGGTTAATAGGATATTTGTTATATCAAAATATATCCACGAGAATGTTTAGGAATGGCACTTACTTATTATTTCCCAATTCATATGAGGATTTTACTGAAGGGGATCTATTTTCGTATACAAAGAAACAAAGTCTCCACTATTCGAATTTTCATTATCGAATATTGCCAACACCTCATCACACCTCATCCACATACAGGGTGGGGCACCGAAAACAAAACAGATCGAATATCTTCAAAATGAAAATGCGAAAACAGGTCGATTTTCAATCCAAGAGGGATGGATATCTTCTATCATAACCTCAGCCGTCACACCCCCCTTGGTCACTATCACCCAAACAATTTGAATAGGGAAAGTAATGAGTATGACACATCATTTAAAAAATAATTCCATAAGGAATTCAGCCGTGTCAATTATCGTTACCTAACTTTCTATTTTGGTGCCCTCTTGCGGAAAAAACAACTGTTCCGTATTCCAAATTATGATACTTCATTGCAAGCTAATTTGACGTAAATTTGGTGACAATGCATTGTGGAATTTTTCCAAGGGAAAAACAAAATAGCGGCTGCAAAATGGAGGACAAGATTTGAAATTATCGTCCGATTCGATTCAATATTGATAAGTGGTGGTTTTCAGGTTCGGAAATTATGATTTGTTTGTCAATGCAAAAAACAAGATGGTGGCTTCAAGATGGCGGACGAAATTTGTAATTATGGTCAGATTTGAATCAAAATTTGTATGTGGGGATTTTCAGGCTTGGAAATTATGATTTTTTTGTCGATGTAAAATACAAGATGGCGGGCAAAATGTGTAGTTATGGTTCCATTCGACCCGGCACCGAAAACGAATTCTTGTGTTGTGGAAAAAATGCAGAAACACGTCGATTTAAATTCCAAGGGGACATCTTCGTATCCACTCCCCCACCTCTTGGTCACTCATACAATTTGAATAGGGAAAATACTAAGTGTGACACAGCATTGAAAAGGTATAATTCCATAAGGATATCAGACATGTGAGTGTTCGCTAGCGAACTTTTCATTTTGGCTCCCTATTGCGGGAAACACAAACTGTTTCGTATTCCAACTTATGAAATTTGATTTGAAAGCTAATGTGAACAATTCACGAAAACAACAAAAATTTAAAAAATTAATATTCTAAGAACTTACAAATTGTGAAATTTTGCATAAATTGCTCAAAAAATGTCAGACAGCGTTCAACTCATCCTCATGTATGGTAGTTTATGGCGAACACTTTAGGAATCTACTGTGAATAAGTGTAGTTGAAATAATAGGATTTGAATTTATGCAAGGTTTTCCAATTTTTTAAGTTTATGCAATGTCCAATTTTTTTTTTAAAGCTTTCATTCAACTTTCCCTGTTAGTTAGTGTGCATGTGTGGGACATATCTTGCAGCTGAATTTTGAACCACTTCTAGTTGTCCGATCAACTGGAACCCTGGTAGGTTCATAACTGCGAAGACAATGTATTATGGAATTTTTGTTAGAAAAAAAAAAACAAAATGGCAGATGATATTTGTGGTTATGATCCGATTCGTTCAAAATTGGATTGTGGAGGTTTTAGGTACAGATTTTCAGCATGACTAAAAATAATAAAATTGATAAAAAAGCTTTCATACAAATGCGATGTGCGTAACAGATTCAAAAGCTAGCCGCTAGTAGAAAATAGTTATTTTTGAGCGGTAAAATTCTGATTCTGTTACGCACATCTAAAAAAATACTATTTCCTTTTTAGCGCATCTGTAAAAAAGCTTTTTCTCATCAATTTAATTAATTCATTTTAGTAATACTGGATACTTGTAAAACCCCCATATGCCAATTTTGAATCGAATCGAACCACAATTACAAATTTCATCCGCCATCTTGGTTTTTTGCAGTGACAAAAAAAATCATAATTTCTGACCCTGAAAATCCACACTTACTAATTTTTCTTCGAATCGGACCATAATTACATATTTCACCTTTCATCTTGGAGCCACCATCTTGTTTTTTTGCATTGACAAACAAATCATAATTTCCGAGCCTGAAAACAACCACATATCAATTTTGAATCGAATCGGACCATAATTTTTATTTTTTCCTTCAGAAAAATTCTTTAATGCATTATCACCAGATTTATATCAACTTAGCTTGCAAATGAACTATCATAATTTGGAACACGGAATAGTTGTTTTTCCCGCAAGAGGGCGCCAAAATAAGTAGTTCGGTAGCAAAAATTGACCTTGCTGACTTCCTTATGAAATAACCTTTTCAATGATGTGTCACACTTACTACTTTCTCTATTCAAATTGTTTGGGTGATGTGACCAAGGGGTGGGGGGATAGGTATGACAGTTGAGGTTATGATAGGAAGATGTCCTCCTTGGATTAAAAATCGACGTGTTTTTGCATTTTTTCCAAAACACATGCGTTTTGAAGATATCCGATCTGTTTCGTTTTCGGTGCCCCACCCTGTATATCTAATCCGAGGAAACACTGAGTACCTTAGCCTAAGGAAACACGATCTTTATTTGGCTTTGATTTCGAAGGTTCTCATGAACAAATCGAACAGATGAGTGGTCAGAGTTTTACCCATTGCCATATGTCCTTGTTAATCATGGCAGCAGCTTTTCACCAGGAAATAATATAAATTTTGATTAATTAGTAGTTTCGGCAGTAAAATTTGTCTTGGTTGGATCAATATTTGTTTCTCCTTCAACCAGCTGCACCCTTACGGCAACCCTCAGAAGTATTCGAGAGACTTGTTCGAGCTACGGAAAACGACTTTTTAATATATTATACCATACCCAAGACCAGGATACGAACCCACGCATCTATAGTTGAGACCACAATGGCCCAATTCACTTCCCCAGTTATTCCATAGGCAAGCATTGTGGTATTGGTAACTAAAATTCTTCATAATACAGATCCTTGGATTATAGGGCATTTTCATTTCACAGAGTGTTCAAGTGAGTTACGTGCTTCACATAGTCACTAACAAAGAAGTCGACAAAAAAATATTGCGGAGATATTCTTGAAACGTGTTTATTCGCCTACATTAATTTTTACGGCATATGGCCATTAAATACTCCAACTCAAGTTGGATTGGGTCGCAAATCTGCAAATAACTCGGAAAAAGGCAATTCCACGTACCAGAGCTTCGAAACCGCTCACAATGACTCTACGAAATTAAATGAAATAAAAGCGCCGAAGCAACATTACATAAAATTTGATGGCTGAAAAGACAAGTCGGGGAGATCCCTTGTTTTTTCCCTCGAATTTAGGGTGTGTTGGCATCGTTATATTTATACTAGCCATCCACCCGCATGGAACGACGCTACTCCACACATATACATTTTACAGTGTTTGTTCTTACTTGAATGAGAGTAGTTTTTTCATGTGCTCCTTTCACGCAGAATGAGAAAACATCCTCATGTTTATCGACAAATATCTTTAATGGAAAACAGTAATAAGTTCCCCGTCAACTTGTTTGGCTTGAAAAAGAAACTACTGGTAGTTTCCGAGAAAATGGAAGGATTAGTGATGTACTTAAATTTTTGGCTGTTGTATAATTCAAAGAACAATACCGTTTTGAGAAGTGAGTCCCTAATGTTGGAAAAACGAATCACGAGAAAGAGATGTGCGACAAATCTCCAGATTGACGACAAAGAGATAGAAAACGGTTAAGGGTTCAAAGAAGCATTGGCCATGAAAATATTCACCAAAAATAATGAGAAAAGATAATGTGTTTTCCTTTCACCACATACTTTCACTCAATTCTTGAATGCGCAATTCGAATACCACGTTGTCTTTATCAGTAAATAGATCACAGTCGGTTCATACTTACATGTTCCCTCAAATAGAATCCAATCTACTGCAAATGACAAGTACAGTTGTTGATTTTCAATAAACCTAGGATGTGAATGAACAACAGATCCTAGAATGGGTCACCGAACATAAATTTCTGGGAATGATTTTCGACACGAAGCCCTGTTGAAAGCTTAGACGTAGAAGCCGATGAACCACCCCTAATAATTTGTTAAGGAACTTATTATACAAAATCACCTACCCGGTGAAAATATATATCTTCTCTGATGGAGGAGTAATTACAATGTAGAACAAATTAAATCGACGGAAAGAACGTAAGTTTTATATTGACAACTCAATTACATTTCTTTTACAACTGTCATCAACTACTATTTTCCAAGCTGTCACATTCAAAGTGAATTAGAACGACAAAATTAGGTATTCCAACGTATCATTTGCAACATTCTCCCACCTTGAGTCATCGAATCATCATGAGTGACTCAACAACTGAATTTCTTCGGTGGAATAATTTTTCTTACGTATCGGGTGACAACAGACCGGAACTCTTCTTCAGGCTCGACTTCCTCTTCCTCCTCATAAACTGACGGGGTTGTCGGAGACGACAATCGTGTTTTCACAATTCCAATAGACTTGATAACGGCATTCGGATCTTCAGCGTCTACTTCTAATGGAAAAATACGCTGAATAGGCCTTATCAGATGACCAGTTTTGGTTTTTAAACGAACAAGTCGAACCTTTCCATCCTTTCCTGGCAATAACTCTTCTATCATTGCCAGAGGCCAATTCATCCGTTTGGTATTATCATTTCCAATAAGCACAATACTGCCAATTTTCATCGAATTGGTACTAGTTCGCCTTTTGGAATGAAGAATCAATTGTATCAAATATTCTCGTCGAAATCTTTGCCTCAAATTCTCTCGTAACTTTTGTCGATATCTCACATGTCTATTTAGATCAGACGATTCAATACTATCGACATCTGGTAGTTCACTAGTTAACCCTGACTTAGGTCCCATATCTCTCACGAACATATTCGGTGTTAGGGGAATCAAATCAGATGTGTTTTCTGAAACATACGTGATCGGTCTGGAATTCAGCACCGACTCGCAATCACACAAAACTGTTGACAACCCTTCATAAGTGAGACAAGCTCGGCCCAACACTTTTCGCAGAAGTTGTTTGACGAGTCTTATGAGACGTCCCACCAACCGCCCCACCAGGCAGCTGTTACAGGATTGAATTTCCAGTGTATTTTTTGTATAGTACTGTACTCTGCGATGGCCTTCCAGTCAAGCTTCCTAAATGCATTATCTGCACCAACGAAATTGGTTCCGTGGTCACTGTATACAACCAAAGGACGACCCCTCCTTGCAACAAATCTTCTGAATGCTTGAAGAAAGGCATCAGTTGATAATGTTGAAACCAACTCTAGATGAAGGGCTCTGTATACACCACAGGTGAAGATGCATATCCAAACCTTCTCACCATTCCGAATATAAAGTGGTCCAGCTAAGTCAACGCCAGTAACTTCGAAGACAACTGCATCCTTAACACGATCATGGGGTAAAGTAACAGGTGAGGTTTCCAATTTCTTCGAATCATACCTTCTGCATGTTACACATTTCTGTAGAACAGATCGAATCGTTTTTCTGCCGCGAATAATCCAAAATCGTTCTCTCAAAATGCTCATAAGACCCTGAATGTCAACATGTAAGTATTTCAAATGACTGTCATAAATCAGTTTCGTCACCACAGGATGTTTCGCAGGTAAAACGACTGGACTGCAGAACTCTGGGGCATCGGAGCATTCAGAAATCTTTGTTTTTACTCTGATGATGCCATCTTCATCCACAAATGGACAAAAGGATGATAATCTGTTATCAGCAACACCATCAAAACTCTCCAGTTGTATAAATTTGATGAGCTGTTTTTCAGATTCAGAAAATTATTCTAGAGAAATCACCCCCGTTTTCTTCTGATTTCTATTTCGGCAATTGTGAATGAATCTACGAATATATGCTATAATTTCCACAATGCTATTGAATTTGGAAAAATGTTCATAAAAGCAATTGAATTTACTTTTTGTTTCTGAATTCAAGAGAGATGAAATCATTTTTCCTTTCTCTGAATATACTATATCTTCATCGCACTGAAATTGTTGTATTGGCCAATCCTTCATGGGTTTTTGTAACCATGCTGGTCCCTCCCACCATCTCGACTCTAACAAATTATTCGGAGTACAACCTCGGGAAGGTAAATCAGCCGGATTACTATCTCCAGGAACATGGTACCACGAATTCTTGTCCGTTAATCTACGAATTTCCTGAACCCTGTTCCTTACAAATGGCTTCCAAATCTCCTCTGACTTTATCCAGGATAACACCGTAGTTGAATCTGTCCATAAATACATTTTGACACCTCCTAAGTGGATATTTCTGGCTCCAATTGTTGCTGCCATCAATTCTAACCTCGATATGCTGACTTTTTTAACAGGCGACACTCGAGATTTGGCTTGAACCAGGTCGATTCTAACTATATTTTCCATCTCCAACCTCAAAAATATGGCTACTGCATTACCATTCTGGCTCGCATCGCAAAAAACATGCAGACTTGTTGAAGTCGTCTGGGATTGATATTCTAACCATCTTGGTAAATGTAAATGTTTCAATACAGACAATTCTTCTAACCAACGAAGAAAGAGGACTTTGGTATCACCCTCAATATCTGTGTCCCATCCAATCTTAGTTTGCCATAGTTTTTGGAGTAACATTTTTGGAAAGAGAAAAACGGGACATGTGACGCCGATTGGGTCAAACAGGCGATGAGAAGATGATAAAATAGTTCTTTTGGTAACGACTTTATTACCAATATACTGGAAACATTCTCGGTTGAGTATCAATATGTCCTGACTTTTGTCCCACAGAATACCCAGAACTGGGGTGAGCATACTGTTTTCTGTGTTGACTTGCTCTAGTGAACGATCCAAGGTGGTATGTTCCCATCCACGCAAATGAAACTTTCCATCTAGCATTACATTACTTGCTTCTTCTATAAATACGCGGAGTTCATCAATAGTGTCGACACTGGTGACGCAATTGTCGACTTAAAAACTCCTCATCAGTTTCGAAATAACCCAATTTGAATATGGTGCAGTATCACTCTGAGCTTTTTCCAGAAATTTTTGTAAATGGAAATTGATTACACTACTGAGCAGAAAAGGACTGCATGTCACGCCAAAAACAACCCTGCAGTGTCTATAACATTTTACTCGATTGCCAGCATCGTACCACAGGAATCTCAAAAAATCTCAATCGCCTGGTGTGAGACTTATCTGTAAAAATGCTTTTTTGATGTCTGAAACTACGCCAATCTGGTGCAATCTGAATCGTAAAAGGAGCGATGGTATCAACTCCATCAAATTCACACCTTTTACCAAACATTGGTTCAGGGAAGGATGGTTTTTAATTTTTACCGAAGCATCGAAAACTGGCTGAATTTTTGTGGTGAAACTACTACTTTTCAAAACATGTCTGTGGGGTAAATATAGAGCCGTTTCATCAATGTCTCTTTCAGGCACCTCTTCTATTATCCTCTCTTCCATCCACTCACAGAGCACCTGGTGATAATCATCATAATAACCTTCTTTCTTGAGCTTTGCAGATAATGTTTCAAGACGTTTTTTGGCCACATCTGAGTAACTTGGCAACGGGGAGTGTCCTTCGATCCACGGCATCTTGACTTCATACCTCCCTTCGTCGTTTACAACGACATTTTGAAGAAAATGGTCCATTACGGCAAGTTCCCCGTCTTTTTTGGATTTCTGTTCATAAGGATCAGTTATTCCTAGAACATCTGATTCCCAATAATCAGATATAGAAAAGTTACTGGAAAACAAAGATGTAACCAACATCGAGGAGTTCTTGGATGCGGTTTGTGGAATTTTTCCCATCAATGTCCAACCTAAAGAGGTTTCAACTGCAACCATTCCACAATTCAAAGAATATCAGTTCCCAGTCAATAATTTTCCTGCGACATCGGCACCTATCAAAATTTCTATGGGCCCAGTATTTCTGTCACTGATCATAATGTTCAGTTTTTCGAGTTCATGTATCCACGGCCCCTGTATAATACAACCGAGATTATTACAAATGACAGCCTGATCCAAAACGTCAAAGTCACATTTATACTTGTCATTCAAATTACAGAGTTTGACGTGGTAACAAGTATGTTTGATGCGCTCTTATTCGAAACCACCAAACAGGGAGTGCGCCAAATATTCTTCTCTAACAGGTTCATAGTCCATTTCACGCGATAGAGTCTTTGTTATATATGAACGCTGTGATCCAGTGTCTATAATGGCACGAGCAAAACGTGTGTTCTTTTCACCAATAACTTTCACTAATAAAGTCTGCAGCAAAACTTCACCGTGAGTATGGTTTGAGAAAGATTCGCTTGCAGTAGAATTAGGTTTCGTCTCAATTTTACTCTCATTATTACACATGATGGCCATATGTCTTCCATTACAATGTGGACATTTTACTCGCGAGCGACATTTTCAGGCCGTATGTCCAAATCTTAAACATACAAAACAACAGCCCTTTTCTTTGAGAATACGTGATTTCTCTTCGTAAGTGTGTTTCTTGCTATTATTACACTCAGATGAGGTGTGCCTTTCATTGCAAAAGACACATTTAATGACAGACTTTTGATTCAATAAACCTGCTGCTGTAGCTACCGTACCCTGAGAAACGCACTTATTTCTACTGGGTTTTCTGGGGCTCTTGTTCATGTCAAATCCGACAACAGCAAGAGAAATTCTTTCTTCATTCTCTACTTCGTCTTTCAGGAAATCCATCAGCTTTTTGAGACGATCTTTCAATGAATCTTTGGTTGAACAGGAACTACTACGTTGCCATACTCTCAGAGTCTCTTCAGGCAAACACGATTCTACCATATGGTATAGCATGGCCGCACAAGTTTCAGAGGTTACGCCTAGTGTCTCAAGAGCTCTCAGTTGCGACTCCATTCTGTCATACAGTTCGGAAAGTTTGATCTTTTCGTGCATGGTGTTCAAGACTAGTGATAAAAGCTCTCTCACATACACTTCTACTAGGAGATCATTTCTTCCAAATCTTGATCTCAAACTGTCTATAGCTTTCGGATAGTTATCTCCAGTGGTCGGGTAACTATCAATTAATTGCCGAGCTCTTAAATTTGGAACAGTCGCTTGAATGAGATATTGGAACTTATCCTCATTCTCAATGGATTGATCATCGTGTATTCGTTGAAACTAACTCCAAAATGATAACCAGGTCTTTATTTCACCACCAAATTTGCAAAATTCTATTGTTGGAAGTTTCAGTTTTCTTCGAGTCGATACGGAAATGTCACTAACGGAAGTACTTTCGGGTGTTTCTTTTCTGAGAAGCCTCTCTACTCGTATTCATACTCTGTTATATTTGCTTAAGTATTCATCAACACCAGCAATCTCTGAATCTAGGTCATCCGCACTACAACCTGCTTCCAGAAGAGCATCGTATATGTTCGTGTTCAATTCGTTGAGACGTTCGAACTTCTGATCCAAGATTCTTAAATTTCCTTCTAATTCGACTAAATCTGGCGTCGTATCCGCTATCATATCCATCATCGCATTGTAAATCTTTGTGAAAGCTGTTCTCTGCGCAGATCGAGCTTTCTTGCTTTTCTCCATCTGAGATGTTGGTCCTGTCACGGTCGCCATAATGTTTAGGAACTTATTATACAAAATCACCTACCCGGTGAAAATATATATCTTCTCTGATGGAGGAGTAATAACAATGTAGAACAAATTAAATCGACGGAAAGAACGTATCTTTTATATGGACAACTCAATTACATTTCTTTTACAACTGTCATCAACTACTATTTTCCAAGCTATCACATTCAAAGTGAATTAGAACGACAAAATTAGGTATTCCAACGTATCATTTGCAACATAATTTGTAAGCAACATCTTAGCATTTGCTCTGCCACAAAACTATCGGCAATACAAAAAAAAATCCACCTACGAGAATACTTTCGTGAAAAGATCAGCAGATCTACCTTTTCAAACTCCCACCGCTTCACTACCTTTTTATGGTCGGATCTAGAAACTGCTCTTCGATTTTGAGAACGTCATAACAGGCTCCATGGACTGTAATTCCACAGTGTAACACGTATCGTTCTGAATTTCCAAAATCCTCAACTCCTGCCACCCTATATCAAACCCTCTTCCATGAACTTAACCCTGCATCACCCAGGTGGAAAAACTGTACATTATCACCCAGGTGGGATCTGATATACCCCATAATTATAAACACAAAGGAAAAAGAAAAAAAAAGGATATTCTCAGATTTGTACGTGAAGTAGGTTTTTAGATGTATTTACTACAAAATAATAAGCAGAAACTTTTTATAATAAGTTTAATTTATGAGATATAAAAAAATAAAAAATAGAAAATTCTCATGGAAAAAAATCATGACATCTACGAAAACTGTTGAAGAAATAGATAACACTCAATTCTGTAGGAATTTATGGAAAACTAATAACGCAAATGCCCAATTTATCAGCTAGAAAAGTAATATGTAGTATATCAATAAACAAAAAAAAGTTATTCATTTCGCAAATTGCAGCAAATATCGCAAAAGAAGTGTAGGTGATTCAAACAAATAAATCTTCCACATGTGTCACAAGTGTAATTCGATTTTTTGTCTTTACTTCTGGGACATTCCTGACATCTTCCTTGTCTGGTGTTTTGTTTTTTAGCTGGTGGAGGCTCTGTTTCCCCTAACATACCAAAAATCTTGAGGCGTAGATCTTTCGAAATTCGCGGATTATTTTTTCTTGCTTGCAAAGTTGGTTGAACTAGTGCAAGTCCCAGTTCTTCAAGGAATATCCGTCGTTTCTTTGAAATATCGTTAGTATTTCCTCTGTATATTATTTGGGTATTTATTCCAGCTGAATCCATTAGAGCGAAAAAAATTCTTAGCGGCCACCGTCTGCAGTTACGCGCTACACTATAACTTCCTGATAATTCATCCACTGTATCCACTCCTCCCTTCGTGAAATTATAGAAACTAATGATTTCTGGTAAATTTTTGTCAGCAGTGGATTCATCGATTGTGTCATCGTGATGAAGGGAGGAGAGTAAGATCACATTTTTACCTTTCTTTGGAACGTAAGAGACTATGGTATTATGTTTTTGGAATCCAAACATTGATGACTTTGGTTTCCTGTTTTTTATTTGTAAAAAGTCTAATGGAATTTGTTTTTTGTTTTTTCTGAGAGTTCCCACTGAAGTCAAACCATATGTCTCACGCAACGTATTTACTAGTTCATAAGAGGTGTACCAATTATCAAAAGTAATATTGCGATGACTCCCAGATATTGGTGCTACAAGTCTTTGTACTATGTCGATAGGTTTATTGCTCACTTGATATACACCGTCAGGCTGAGTTCCTACATATACTTCCATATTATAGATATAAAATGTACGAGCGTCTACCATTGCCTGGATTTTGATTCCATACTTGGCAGGCTTATTAGGAATGTACTGGCGAAATGAACAACGCCCCCGGAAAGATTCCAATTTCTCATCAATTGTCATATATTGTCCTGGTGTATATGCTTCTTGACAGTTTGAAACAAATTTGTCAAACACTGCCCTTATAGCGGCAAGTTTATCCACTTGAAGTCTTTCTTGTCTGTTTTCAACGTTATCAAAACGCAGGCATAGTAGTAGGAATGAAAATCTATTGAAAGCCATAACTGTTCGAAAAATATCAATCCCTGTTCCATTTGTTCGCCAGAGATCTCTCATATGACGATGGCCACTTCTATACACGCCAGCAAGATAAAGAATACCAAACAATGCCTTCATTTCAACAATATTGGTTTCTCCGCAATAGTACTTCTCTTTATAGGCTGTGGCTTTTTGACGTATCATAATGTTGGTACAGTTGGTGATACTTTCAATAATCATTGAATCAAAAAAGAGAAGCCAGCAGTCTAATGCAGTTTTCTTATTTTTGGCACAGGGTTTGGACCCTGGTAATTGTGAAATTATATTTTCGGATCTGGTTCTGACTTTGTCATTAGCATGATGTTTATTCCATTTTGTTATATTGTCCTTACACAAATAAAACGCATTTGTACTTCTCTGGTCAGCGTCTTCTGTTACATTTTCTTCACATTCACTATCGGAATGATAACTTTGAACACTAAGGTGATCCACCTCTTCATCATCACCTGAGTCCACAAACTCTCCATCGTCCTCAATTTCTTCTTCCCAGAATGCCATAAGCCGCTCTTGCTCTTTTTCGTAATGAGACATACTCGCAGGTACTACAAAAATAATTGCAATTAGAAATTATCACTATTTATACCAAAATGTACACTTACCTCTTAGAATAAATGTATATCTTTATAACACAGGTGGGATTTCTCAAGAATAAATGTATATCTTCGTAACACAGGTGGGATTTCTTAAACCCCAGAGTTCTTTACTGCACTGTCGCTATCTTGGTAGTTGACTAAAGACTGAATCCGCTCAAGAATATCACAGAGTGAAGTGTTTTAGGAAGCTATAGGCAACCAATAAAACGTGCGTGCACTCTGACGGAAATAACACTGATTTAAAATGTGTTGGGATATGTCACACCCCACCTGGGTGATGCCGGGTTAAAACTAAGTACAATGGTAACTATTGCATTTACACTGATGCCTCTAAGATGATGGGCGAAGATAGGAGCTGCTATCATTACTTCCCTCTCAAAACTTTTCTACCGCCTACCAGCAACATGTTCAGTCTATACGGGAGAGCTGTGTGCCATAGCAAAATAACACGAAGACCGTAATCTTCACGACTCTCTCAGTGCCTTAAAAGGAATGATGCAAATGTAACCAAAAAACCAAGTCTTGCAACGAATCAAAAGTGGCCTATCTGAATTACAGCGAGAGAATAAACATTTAGAGGTTGCATGGATTCTTTCACACATTGGAATCGAAGGTAATGAAATGACTGATACCACGGCGGAGCTAGCACACGCAGACCTCGATGCAATAGTTGTTCCTGAAATACTATATGAAGACTTCAAATGGCGAAAAAAAGAACTCTCTAGGCAACAGTGGCACACTAGATGGAACAATACAAACAAAAAAACTGACAGAAATATGAATTAGAAGGGACAAGCAGAAGACAACAAGTCATCCTCTCAAGATTACGTATCACCAACACCTCTTTACGAAAGACGAACCCAACAAATACGAGTCTTGTGGAGTTAACCTTTCGGTGAAACACATCATATTAGAATGCCTCAGTTATCAACAACAGAGAGAATACCACGGACTACCGAATAACCTACAGAAAAGTCTACAAGGAAGCAATGTGATCAAAGTTATGAAATTTCTTAAATCAATTAACATACTGATAAAAATTGACCATTCTGTATGTTTTCAAATAGTTTGGTAGGTAACCGGAGGAATTGGTTATCGTGATGGATTGAATAATGAGTTAATGTATATTTCATGCGAATAAAAAGTTTAATGAACACGAACTATTTACTGCCCACAAATTCTTGAATTGAGAGTTAACATTATTCAGAAGTGGTGAACGCCAAATTTTGTATATAGTGCCGGAGAAGGTTTTGCAGAATTTTTTTTGAAAATAATCTTGAAGAAAACTGTCAGTAACAAGTCAGTGAACATGTCAAATGTAGAAGATGAAATGGATATGGGGATGATGCAGCCTTTAAGTACGAACATGTTTTTTCACACTCAGTTGAAAATGATGGATCAAATGACAAAAGTTTTAGAAATGATGAGTCGAAGAAGTGAGCCTGAAAAATTTCATATTATGCCTGATTTAAGTAAATCTATTGATTATTTCAATGGTGAATGTGATCAAAGTGCAAAGAACTGGATGAATAGACTGAAAACTACAGCTAAATTGCATTCATGGCCAGCAGAATTTATCCTTGAAACTGCTAAGTCTCATCTTACCGGAGCCGCAATCAGCTGGTATAATGCTAATATGGAGATTTTAGATACATGGGACAAATTCCAAAAAAAGTGTGAAAATACGTTTTGTATCCAAATGAGTTTGACGCAGAGCTGGAATTTAATGCAAAAACGAGTGCAAAGATACGGTGAATCAATATCAGCTTATTTTCATGAAAAATTTGCACTTTGTAAAGTTTTGAATTTGGATATTTTTGAAACCAAGGAACAGATCCTAATGGGTCTAATAAATAAAGATATGATCCAGGGACTTCTAGCCAAAACTCATGAGGATTCTGATGATTTGCTTCACGATCTACTGGAATTTAATAGAATGTCAGAGAGTATTAATAAATCAAGAACAGTGAATGACAAGAAAAATGATATTCATGTAAAAGACAATTTTCAATCGAAAAGAAATGTTATCTGTTTTCAATGTGGAGACACAGACCATATCAGACCTAATTGTCCCAATGAAAGAGTAAGACTATGTTATATATGCAAGGATAAGTCTCATATTACCAAGGACTGTCCAACTGGAGGAAGACCAGGAGTAAGCACTGAAAATTCATCAATTTCCAGACAAGAGCAGAGTAAATTAATTGAAAACGAATCAAATAAAGTCATGAAAGTATCTAATGATTATGATGAAACATGCAAAACAACAGAGCAGTGTGAAAATGATGATACTTTTTGTGATTTCAGTCATAGCCAAGAAACTCAAGTGACTGAAAAGAACATTAAAAAATTTTTAAGGGCAGTTAAAGTAAATGGAATAGAAATATATGGCATGGTTGATCCTGGTAGTTCAGTTTGTATTTTGAAGGAGAGCTTGGTGAGGAAACATCGTTGGCCAATACATCTTGATGAAATTGACTTGTATGGTTTTGGTAGTGATAAATCACCCGTTAAAACTCTTGGAATCTTTAGTGCTAAAGTGAGCGTAGACTCAGTGTACGTAGATCTAGTTCCTATCTGCGTTGTGAAAGACGATTTATTGAATGTTGATGTAATTATAGGTCGTACGTTTACTGAACATTTAAACATAGCTTATTATCGCATAGACAATGAATTGAACTTTATGTGGCGGGAAAGTTTTCCATTCCAAAATATGGAAATTCAACCTGATGATATTAAAACTTGCATTAAAGCTAATGGTGACAGTATTGTCAAATCCGGTACTGTTATGCTCATAAACTCTTGTGCAAATGAACATTTAATACAAGTTCCGATGATGAACTCTTCTTCTAAAGACATTATTGTAAAAAACGGTAGTACTGTTGGTCGTTTTAATGAACTCTGTTGTGAACGTGATGAGTTGATATTGGCACGTCAACCTATAGACATTAATAGTATAAATGTGGACAGAAAAACATCGACTGGAATTAAGAACAGTTTAATAAAACTTTTGAATGATTATAGGGAATGTTTTGCTTTCAATCTTTCTGAGTTAGGTTGTACAGACTTGATTCAAATGGACATTCGTGATAATAATATACCTGTAATTGCAAAACCATACAAAGCAAGTCTGAAAGAATGAGAAACTATATCACATATTATTCGAGAATGGAAAGATGCAGGTATTGTGTCTGAAACCAATAGTCAATATGCAAGTCCTCTTTTACTGGTAATGAAAAAGACTGGTGAACCACGATTAGTTGTGAATTATAAGAAATTGAATAAGCAAACTGAAAAAGTTCCTTATCCTATACCAACTATTGAAGAGCAATTCGAAAGATTGAGTGATTGCAACATTTTCACAACATTAGATCTAGCACATGGGTATTTACAGATTCCATTGACAGAGGAAGCAAAGTTGAAGACAGCATTCATCACTCCAGATGAAACTGGACAATTTGAAAGAATGATTTTTGGTTTAATGAACTCACCTTACCAATTTTGTAGATTAATGAATGTTGCTCTGGGACCTTTAAGAAATAATGTTTGCATGTGTTATATAGACGACCTTTTGATTGGGGCGAAAGACTGGAAAGAAATGTTTCACAAACTACAGCTCGTCTTGGATGCTCTCAGAAAGGCTAAATTGACTTTGAAGCTGAAAAAGTGTATGTTTGGACTTGAGAAGGTGGATTTCGTTGGGTATACTGTTTCAGCAGCAGGAGTAGCACCTGGAAGTATGAAAGTTGAAGCCATAAAAAAATTTCCTAGACCAAAAAATGTACATGATGTACGAAGATTATTAGGAATGACAGCTTATTTTCGACGATTCATACCCAATTATGCTATACGTGCTAGACCCATTAGCGATTTGACTCACAAAGATACGTTGTTTGAATGGACAGACAATCAAGAAGATGCTTTCAAAGATCTATGTAATATACTCTGTAGTGATCCTGTTTTGAAATTATACAATCCTAATGTTGCCGTTACTGAACTCCATACCGAAGCTTGTTCTCTGGGGCTGGCAGGTATTTTATTACAAGGAAACTCAGAAAAGAATCTTCATCCTATATACTATGTATCAAAGAAGACAACAAAGGCGGAATCAAAATATCATTCAACTAAGTTAGAATTAATTGCAATAGTGTGGTGCATACAAAGACTTCACAATTTCTTAATTGGATTAAAATTCGTAGTATACACTGGTTGTCAAGCCATAGTTTATTTGAACACTTCGAAAACAGAAAATCCTCAAATATGTCGTTGGATGAATTTCCTACAAGAATACGATGTGGAAATAAAACATAGACCTGGATCCAAGATGCAACATGTAGATGCCATGTCACGAGCACCGGTTTCAGAACCAAAAGACACCCTTGAAGAAATTAATGAGAGAATTGAAGTTATGCAAACACTGGATGATGAAGATTATATAATAATGATACAATATAGTGACAAAGTTCTACGAGAAATAATAGACATATTAAAAAAGAAAATGAATGAAAGGTCAACAGAAGAAAATAATAGGGTTGAGTTGTATTTCTTATCTGAATCAAGACTTTTCAGAAAATGTCAAGTGAATAAAGAAGACAGAAATCTTTATGTTATACCAAAGTCAATGAGAAAGAGTTTGGTGGTCAAATGTCATGATTTACAAGGACATTTCAGTGTGGACAGAACAGTGAATAAGATAAGAGAAAGGTACTGGTTTCCAAGAATGAAGAGATATGTTCGTAGACACATTGCTGCTTGTGGAGAGTGTTTGTTGAATAAAGTACCAGGAGGTAAAAGACCTGGAGAATTACATCCACAAGATCCTCCAAAAAGACCATTTAGTAGGATTCATATGGATCATGTTGGCCCATTTGTCAAAGGCGAAAATGGAAATATGTATATTATAGTAACAATTGATGCCCTTACGAAGTTCGTAAAATTATATCCTGTGCAAAATACTAAGTCACTGAATAATTTGCAAGCATTTCAACAATTTATCAATAGCTTTGGGAAACCTGGACAATTAATTACTGATAGAGGAACTTGTTTTTCGTCAAATGAATGGCAAGAATTTTGTAAGAATTCTGGAATCAAACATACCATGACATCAACTAGATGGCCACAAGCAAATGGTCAGGCAGAGAGGGTTATGCGTACTTTGGTTCCTACAATTATGATTGCAATGGAAAATGAAGAATCATGGGATAAAAAAATTTCTGAAGTAGAAAGAAATTTGAATACATCAGTAAATAAGACTACAAACAAAACCCCATTTGAATCATTGTATGGATATTTGCCTGTATTCGTAGACGGAAATTTGGATCAGATGGCAACTAGTAGTGATGATGAATGGAAACCGCCAATGGAGATACAAAATGAAATTAGAGAAAGAATAAGACAACTGTAAAAAGAATATAAAAATAGATACGATAAGAAAAGATTTCAAGGGATAGAATATAAAGTTGGAGATATTGTACTGTTGAGAAGTGGAAATGTTTCTACAGGTGCATCAACGAAAACTCAACCAAAATATAGAGGTCCGTTAATAGTAGTGGAGGTTTTACCATGTGATACTTACCGAATATCCAGCATAGAAGGTTCTGGAGGAAGAATGTATACTACAACTGCTAATGTTTCTCAATTAAAAATTTATAGAAATTCTGAGGAAACGGAAAGTGATTCATCAGTTGAAGAAGACGAAGATATAGAAGAAAGTAGACAGCTTCATGAAAAAGAAATAGAGAATAATGATGATGTTCATAAAGAAGATAAAGAAGTACTCACACGACGAAAAAGAAAACCCGTTTATTTGGAAGACTATGAAACTGATTTCTAAGTTTATATTGATAATTTTTCGACGTTTTGATTATTTCATGTTTATGGGGTAGTTTTGTTCTGAGTCGAGGGCAACTCATATGTCAGGATGGTCGAATGATAAAAATTGACCATTCTGTATGTTTTCAAATAGTTTGGTAGGTAACCGGGGGAATTGGTTATCGTGATGGATTGAATAATGAGTTAATGTATATTTCATGCGAATAAAAAGTTTAATGAACACGAACTATTTACTGCCCACAAATTCTTGAATTGAGAGTTAACAATACTGAACTCAATTTTAGATATATAAGTAACAACATGTAACTACAGTTCCACCGCTAATAACCTTCAATGGTTAATGCGGTATATTGTAAATAAAAAGAAAAATTGATTGAGCAGGGATTTATAGGAACTCTTATTGTTATAATAATGCACCTAACTCTTTTCAACTGATTTACGTTTACTGGTAAATTACAACTAGTTCATTTCCACAACCTAAACATGTCTAATATATCTTCCTATGAATGCTACAGTATAATCAACTCTGTCGACTGTGAATTGTTGTCCATTCTCTACCGGAGTTTACTGAAATAGTCATTTCCCGCAGTATCCTGTCCTGGTAGCATCCCAAACTTGACTTCACGGGGAAGTCGCAGCTTTCAGCCCATTATTATACCAGCGAGGGTTCGGCTGGTTAGGCATGAGACATCAAGAACAAGTGGAGGTACTGGTCCCGATAACTTTGGTGGTCACAGAGTGGATACCTGGGACCGATCACGTTTTATCGTTCTATTCATCCACTTCACCATTCCATCAGACTGCTGCTGTCATGTTTCGGATGTTCAACATTTTTCATATCCCGTAGAATATATCATCCATTTTTAAAAGTTTCTATAAATCGAGGCATATTTTTCATCTAAATTATATACAAATTTCAATACTTATTATCAATAATTGAAGCAAAATTAACCAAAAGATTACAATTTTCAGATACATTATACATATATTTGAGTTAGTTTTCTTGAATCCTTCCTTTACTTTTTTGCTATGCGGAGACTTTACAAATACGTCTTCACAAATATGGAAGGTCGCAATCATATTTCGAATCCAACGAACCGAAATACTCCATAGAAATCAAAATAATAGGCATAGAAAGCAGAGATGATAAATTTCACAGTTTACTTGTCATTATATTGATTTCATCAATAAAATCTTGAAGGCCACTTTGACCCAGCCTTAGCTTTATCTTTCGAATCAGAAGGAAACTATTCATATATTTTTGCGATCTGGTAACTGAATGAGCCCATGCACATTTTTGTTTTAAACAAAGGGAAAGGCAATGTCGTCTTAAATCTATGTTCAAGTTATGGACATCCTTGTGGTGTTTTATATCATGAAGAAGGCATTCATTACAACTGATTATATGAATATTCCTTTTTATTCCAAATAGCCACTATTTCAAGCCGAATTTGATGCATTAATAGCTAAACCCACAGTCATATACCCGTGCTATACCGATAATCCGCATAACAATAATCCCTTCTTGAAATCCATACTGAACCACTACGGTAATAGTACAATCATTTACACTGACGGCTCTAAAAGGGATGGTAGGACAGGATGTGCGTTCTACATTTCAAACACCAATGAAACATTTAAATATCGTATTAATGACGACGCCTCAGTGTATACCGCGGAAGCTGTAGCTATCGAAAAAGCACTGCTCTGGGTCACTACATGCAACATTGGGAATACCATAATTTTGTCTGATTCAAAATCTGTTTTACAAACATTAAATAGCAACCCACAAAAACACTTCAAAAACGAAATTATCTGTAAAATAAGACAATCGATTTGCTCTTTGGCAAGAAAACAAGTCAAAATTATATTTATATGGTCCAAAGGACATGTAGGTATTGCAGGAAATGAAATTGCCGAATTAGCTGCAAGGGAAGCAACAAAGCTAAACTCCATAAGCGAAATCAATCTTTATGATGAGTTATTATGTCTAGCTAAACAAACTCAAAGTGAGCAGTGGAAATATATCTGGTTAGACTTTGTTAAGACAAGTGAAAACCACTACAAGTATATCCACCCCGAATTACCAGTCAAAATACCACACATCTCAGAATTTCTGGTACCCAGATCCTATTCATCCACTATCAGTCGTCTGAAAATGAATCACGGTTGTTTCCCGGCACACCTTAATAAAATTGGCGTCGTAAATTCGAATAAGTGTCCTTGTGACAATTCATCAGTTGGAGACCTCAACCATATATTTTTTGAATGTAAGAGAAACTCACAGAACATTTCTGAATTCTTGAACAAACTTATCTCCTTGAATGTATCTCTTCCTATAAATATCACCAGTCTACTTTCTCTCAATGATAAAAACATATATAATGAAATAATTAAATTCTTAGCAAAGTGTGACCTAAAAATATAGAATCATTTTAATTATAAAAATCTGTGGCAAATAGAATACTTCTGATGCCAACTCACTACTAACACACACACACAAGAAGGCATGGAGGTACTTTGTCAGTGAGTATTTCATGATTCAAACATGCACAATGGATATTTTTCCTTCATCTTGTTTCTTTTTTATGTAAAATCCTTTGCTCCCTTGTTCTGTGTATGAACTGAAGACATAAGTTCTATACTCTTTGAAGTTTGTGTTTGTAGTTGCTGGATATATTTGGGTGATAAAAGATATCCGTTTAGTTCAGTGAGGAGAGAAGCAAGGACTCACTTGAAATTATTTTTATTGGGTTGAGAAAAAAATGTCTATGCATTATCCACAGACTTCATAATTTCTTGTAGATTGTAAGTTAGCAAAGGCGCCACATCTTTCGTTATTTTTTATTACAATACGTGCATGTCTGTCAAATTAGTCCAGCAGCGAGATCACAAGAAAATAAACTTTTTTGTAAATATCATTTTGATCAAATATTCTGAGGAACGGAGTACTAAAGAGATTATTTTGAAAGAGTTGTTCATCAAAGAATTCAAAACTTCTGTAACTACAGAATGTCGGCTGCTGTTTCTCGCTGTGTGTTTTCATCTCGCAATAAACAAGCATGTGGCCCGATATTCCATTTGTATCATTTACCGCCTATTCTTACGCTTTTTTGTTACTAATAACGATTACATCTAGAAAGGAAGAGGTTGTTTTAGTTATTTCTGTTGAACAATCCAGAATAGTTCCAGAATAGATGAGAATTCATTAGTAATTGAGCTAAGGGTATCTTCGAATTCATCCGTGATATCTTGACGGTAAGGCATGTATGCTACAGCTCCTAAACCAGTTTTTGTATGGTGTTATCTTCCACCACAGTTGTTGGTAGCCACTTTGACCTGTATGGGTACTGCAGGTAGTTTTCAATTCATTTTACCGCAAATACAGACACCTTCCCCTATTCCATTAAAATTGTCAAAATTGACGAATCGTTGTTAAAATTGTTATTTCCGCCAACCTATTGCTCCCCTAAGCGCAACTCTCGGAAGTATTCGAGAGACTTGTGTGAGCTAGGGAAGACGCAGTCCTTACCTTTTAACGTGTGATGCCATGCACGAGGCCGATGACAATGCGGGGATCCTCGGCTCCAAAGGCAAATGCTCTACCACCACGGCCACCATGGCCCTATATAATGTATATCCCTGCATATTGACAATAGTATCAGTCATTTGGTTGCTAAGCCTGGTTTCTAAATCAATAATAAATCTAGAGATTGATCATAAACCAACAGTTTTACATCATTCATAGAGGGTACAAAAATTCTAGATATTTTCAAGATTTTAATATTTCCGGTATTCGACCGAAAGTAAAATTGTGAGAAATGAGATAAAATAATGATTTACTTAGATATTTCTCATTAACAGAAATATATCAGGAATTTCAAATTATGTCCGTCGTTACAAACGATTATCCACCTCAAGCACAATATTTGACCAGCTATTGAAAAGATAACTGGATATAAGTATAAGTATATAGTATTCTATGTCATGCATTTATTTGGCATAATTTCCTCTATAAATGAATAAGTCAACGTATGTGTTAGGTGATGCAAACGAATGATAAAAAACTGATTTCGTTGCAGTCTTATACCGATTGGTCCTGTTGTCAATTCAATTCATCGGCTTTTCCGACATAATAGTCAATATTCTGACATGTTTTCCATATCCAATTTCCCCGCTGACTATTACGTACTTTCAATGGAAATTCAAATGTGGATGGATTCAATTTGTCTTTCGATGGAACACATGACTGGAGACTACTAATTTTATAGAAGGCATAAAAATTCAATTCAATTTTCAGATTGAATGCCCATACTAGATTTACATAAATTGTGTTAGCCCTCATACGCACTGAAGACTATACTTTGTTTGAAAATGTGTCCTGTGTGTATAATAGGGGAATCATGGCCAAAGTCTGAAAAATCTGTGAACGATGAGACTGTATAAAGCGTGCCTAGAATTGAATCGATAGAAGTATTTTTGAAAACAATAAATTTTTGTCACTAATACAATTAGATTTTAAATAATTTGCATTACTATCAAACCGCAGAATAGACGTAAGGGTAGATTATTCCAGAAATGTCAACATTGAAAGTATGATTTTGTGACTGAAATTCGATTCTTAAAATATCACAGAATGGCGTTCACAGAAATTCCAAATCATATCGATAATGATTGCAAAATCAAAAAGTTATTCGTTGAAGTAAGTTCAAGGAAGTGGAGTTGCACTTTTTGCTCTAAAAATTGGCATGATTTGAAAATTATTAGAAGTTAAGGAATGCGTTCGTATTTATAAACAGGCGACACAAAAAAGTTATTTCCTTTTTTTTTTTTATGAATCGAAGAAAACCATTTCATTTATTGCTTATAGAGATACGAATGTGATATTGATTGAAAACAATTGAAAACAATCGATCAGGAAGAAGATGAAGAAACAAGAATCATAGCGGTTTCTCGTAGATGTTCTCTAGGTAGACATAAGGAAGAAAATACTCAGTTCTGTAACAGCTACTTTTTCCATCCAGTAGCTATTGCAACTTTTGGTGTTTATATCCCGGAATCTCTGTTGTTCGTTCATGAACTTGGAAGGAGATTAGGACAAGCAACAAGAGATTACCGTCCCCACTTTTTTGATAGAAAGAATTAGTATTGCTATTCGAAGTGGTGATGCTGCTTCGGTCATCGGAACTATTTCTCCATCGCATAATTTGGATGAAATCATGCACTGCACTTATTTCAGTACTGAACTAAATCTCTCCGAGACAAGCCAAGATGAGTGTATAGTCATCAGTCTCATATCAAGGTCAATCTGCAATCTGCAAATAACTGTGGTCTATGGACATAGGTCATTCCTGCCCCTCGAATAAAAGTAGCAATTCTCGTGGTTCTGGTTCCCTTTCGGCGGAAGAGCTTCATCGAGCAAGAGCCGTATTGATCATTCTACGAAACCCCTCATCACTTGGAAGGATAATTTGGGAAACAGTTGCTACATGAATAGCATTTTACAAGTGTTATTCATGACGAAGAATTTCAAGAACGAGATTTCAACGATGAACAAGAATGTTTCCCACTTATTCACCAAACTCAAACACCAGTTCATGCAACTGCAGTTTCGTAAGAATTTATCATCTTTTCCAAAAATCGATGTCCTGAGTTTTTGAAGTTCACTAGATACTCATAGGACAACAAGAGGATTGTTCCGAATTCTTGGGGTTCTTGTTCAATACTCTTCGTGAGCAGGAAAGTAACAAAATCAATACTCCTGACCGCTCTGGATTAAATGATTCCGTACAGTCTATCTTGTCTTGTATTTCAAGAGGAAGCAAAAAAACCTGTATTGCCAAATATGCTCCATAATAACCGACAGTTATAATACTACAAGTATAGCTGAGGCATCAGTCAATCGAATAACTCTGATGCTCTTCAAACACGACTAAACCTTTGGCGAAAACACCAAACTCTCACGAATATTAGAAATAGATGAACAACTCAATCGAGCAGTCCACTATTATAATCTTCATGCAGTCATTGTTCATTGTGGTTCTGGCGTTGAATCTGGTAAATATTGCGCATTGGCCAAAGACAAAACGGACTGGTTTAATTTTGACGATAGTTGTGTCACTAAATATTCTGACGATATCTTGAATTCATTGGAGCCTCGGGAGACACCCTTCATTTTATTTCATGAAAGAGAGAACAATGGCAGCTCATGATCTTCAGATGATGTGGTGCTGCAGGTATTTCCGGGTGTTCCTGCAGCTGAAATCAATCAAGTCGTCCTGAAGAGCCTATTTATTTTTGTTGTTGTTTTATAATTACCTGTTAAGATTTTTGTAAAAGACGGTATAATTGAAAATATAGAAATGATTTAGATTGCCAAAAAATCAATCATTTGTTACACTGCGCTACTCATATACCCGAATAAGGAATATCACTTTTTTTACTTCGTGTTTATTCTTTAAAAACGCAATCCTCCATTTCTAATAACTCTCAAATCCTTTCCGTTTTGAGAAGAAATTCTTGCATTTCTAGAATGATCATTTCCACTTTCTCGAACGTTCTTTAAAAAATTACATACTTCCCTATTTTCTAATTCGAAACGATATGCTTTGAAAACTCTTTGAGCAAGATACCAGTATGTTATATTTTCCTTCATCTTATTGAACTCTTATTCATTTGAGCATTTCGATTTCGAACTATGTAGAAATTGTTTAAAATTGTTTAGAAAAATAGTGGTTTGATTTAAGGATGAAACTTCAATGTATGAATAAACACACCAAAGGTTCCACATAGTGCAGTGCTTTCATAGGCATCTAAATGTCTGTTGTTGTTTACTTTCTCGACTAATAAATGAACTGAAGTTTATTGAGTCATCAAGACAAGATGCCAAGAACACTTGGCACATGTAAAATACGGATGAACAAAAATAATCAGTCGATCATGTTTGGGACCTAAACCATTTCATGGACTTTGTCTGGTTTCAAAGAGACATATACCATGGATCTGTTGTATTTTTGGAATGTAACAAAGATATATGTGAGACATGCGAGGTTGTTCCTTCAGAACCAGAATTTTTGTGAGCAAGTTCCACCTTTTTTGGCAGCAGACAATGTGTCCTTTTAAATGTGTTTTCCACCTTGTTGTTCTTCAAATCATTTTCTTGAACCTGATGTTGGTAGCAAATTGCAGCACTTCACTGTAACATTTGATGGCTTTTTGATCTTTTGAATGTGTTATGCACTTCGGGAGTAGAACTGACTCCTGATGATATAAATGATTTCCAGGTTAATGGTTTTATTAAACACTTTTCCATCAAATTTTAGACAACACTTCAATTCCAAAATGCTGGTCCGAAGTTATTTTGAAGATGATTCAAAAAAAGGTCCAGTCAACAACCCTTCTAATTATCGAGGTATAGCACTGGTTAACTGTATTGCTAAAGTTCCTACTCGCATTATTTACACGCGATTAATGAACTGGGCTGAAACATATAACATACTACCGGAAAGTCAATCTGGCTTTGGGCATAAAAGAGGATGTCGATTATACACATAGGCTAAAAGGGAGATGTAAAAATGGAACCTTGCTTGTCTAGTTTCATCAAAACAAGTAGTAAGGGGTCCGACCCAAATACGTTTTCAGCAGAACGATAGTTACATCAAATAAGATTTCCAAAATTCAACTGTTAGTGAGACCACGTTATGAATAACTCGACATAGCGTCATTTCGTGCATGTCGAAATTTTTGTGTATCTAACGCGCAATTCTGTAACTCTGCAGTATACCAGTTAGCATTACTTGACAAAACAAAAATTTTCGCAAAAGTGTCTTGACTTTTTTGCATAATGTGACCGAACACAGAAATGTTGATCGTTTGTTGCCTGATGCAAAATTAGTAATACCAGTTAATAATTACAGAAAATTAGATTGTGTTGAATTAATAATTATTGGATGAGTTAACATGATTTGGATGAATACCTTTTCTCATTTAACCTTACATGATAATATGATAATATGTGCTGGCTTCTTCAGTTCACTGGTGCGGTATACATTTTAGAAAGAACCCATTACATCTGATTGAGTTAGGAGACTGTGGTACGGGTTTATTTTGCAATAGAAAAACCTTTCTGTTTTAATATAATAAACTTTGTAGCTGTGCACCACCGTTGCAAAATTATAACCTAATCGTTATCTTGTACAGCTCTTTTCGTATTTTAGTACCTACCTTTGCAGTACTAGTTCGAGCAGACATGAACTAACCTTGAGCAGAAACTGTGACAGCGTTAATTTGTGTACATACTTTTGGTTACAACTCTATTGCTTCGTGGTCAGAATATAGAACCGTGACATTTCTTCTTCGAATACTTGACGTTGTTTGTACTTCTCTCTTCGTCTCAGTTCAGTTGGCAACACTGAATCTCCTGAATGTGGGCCAAACAACTATCATGCATTCATGAAGGCATGAAATTGATATTCCATGACGTTACCTTTCGAGTCCGTGGTTTTGACTGTTCTGTCAGTTCTGTCACCTGAGTGATTTTAACGGATTGTCTGATTAGGGGTTTACGGTTCGACCTGAAGAGAGAGACAGAGAAAGACTGGCACTGGCCTGACCTACAGTTGAGTTTTCTCGTTGAAATTATTCTAAGCATTTCTGGTGGATTTTGGAAAAATTACTATCTGGAGATTTCCTCATATTGTTTGTGATATTTGACAATCTTCTTAGGTCCTACGAATGTCCCAATGACTCAGATACGATATGCCAGAGATGTTTCTTATGAGACATCCCTTGAATGTTTTTATTGGATGTTCTAGAAACATACTTTTCATCGCTTTTTAACAGAAAAAAGTAATGATGATTACCTTTAATAATTATGTTTGAATAGGTGAGATATACAGTTATGGAATTAATAGTTAAAAATTCAAATGCAATTCGAAATTATTATATTTTTCAGATAACCAGCTATTTATTACACATTTCTGTGTACCTAATATTTTTAAAATTCAGGTATATGTTCTTCACTTTATAATTCCACGATCAACAACTTATTTTAGATAAGTATAGAGTCTATGACTTGAAAACCCAATATTTCGAAAATTCAGTTATTTATTAACCTGCTATCACTTGGCGACGATTACCGATAGTAGCCGAATGCGCGATCAATGCTGCAAAGACTATACAATAAAATGCACGGCATAAGCGCTGCGACTGATGATAAAAATTTCGAATGGTAATTCTGTCTACGTAAGGTTAGTCAGGTTAGGTTAGGCTGGGTAGTATTTCACTGCTATTCAACTCAGTTTGCCTCCTTCTTATCTGTCATTTTAAACTTACCGCCTTTACAGTGACCAATCACAGAGCGTGCCGTGCGGTGCATTTTATTGTCGTCTGCTGCGGAGTATGTTCACACCGATGCCAATTCTTTGTTAGAAATATATTTCTATAGAAGTGAAAACTGAGTTAATTTAGAATGTTAATACTATTTAAACTAATCTTAGTTCGAATAACTGATTTTTTCCAATGTCTCTGGCTATAATTTAAATATTTGCAAATTTCAAAAGCTTGTGAACATTTCGAGGTCAGGCATTATTTTTGAAAAAACAATAAATCTTGCAACGCGGCAACAGTCAGGCAACAGCACAGCTGAGCACAGCATATTTTTGTTATTATTTTTGTGAATTTATTCGAATTATGGGAATGTCATTACATTGATATTACTGTAGCTATTATACCTACCTAATTATCAGTGCAAATAGTTCAACAATTGTAATGTTATTTTGTAGTAAGTACTTTTTTTATTCTTCATGATGGATCCTGAGAAAAAGAAAGTTTTCAAATGAGTTCGAGCAACGATTTAAACGCATGAGCAAAGGTGAAAGCTTCAAAATTAGCCCAAAACTAACTGGAGAAGCTTCAGTTTTTGGGGCCCATCAGCTCCAACTCACATTCCTGAGCCCATATGCTTGTTTGATTCTGGTCATTAAATGAATCAGATCGACTCTAGATTTAGAATTTGTTTTGATAGCTTATAGCGTGCATCTTAACAAAAATTCTGGAAACCAAGTATGACCAATACAGGTTAATTTTTTTTAATAAAAAGTATTCTTTCAGATTTTTGGGATTCATCGGGGCAATGAAAAGCTGAATACTAGTAATGATTGTATATCTGACTTTGTGAACGAAGCAGCAGACTCAATTATACATGTTTATTTGTATGACAACACAAATTATAACAAACAGTTGTTGCCGACCGATGATAAACCCTTTACTTCCATATAAGCCTACTGAGTAGGCTCATCATGGCAGGTACCTGTCAAAAAACTAATGACTCCCCTGGCTAAAACCACGACGGGTATTGAATTAAATCAAACAGATACTCGTGCAACGTTCCTCAAAACATCAGAGAACGCAGTTGCAAGTGCCCTCTGTGACCAAATAGCAGAATTAGGCTTTGATTTGGACAGGGTGACCACCTGCAGACACATTTCGAAGTTGTTGCCTCTCATCAGTGCAAGGGTAGGTCAACACAGAGAGCACTAAAGCCATCTGTTCCCCTTCCAAATCATTACACACTCCACAGCTTGGTCAAATCTGGTTCACGCAATGAAGCGGTTTCTAGACCGCTCCACCTAGTGAGCAGAAGGAGAATAATCCGAATCTTCCGGTTGAGAGATTGGATTAAATCTCCTGCGGCTGTAGTTGGATTTTTGAGGTTTGCACAACTTAGTGGCCCTTGTCTCTTGATGTTAAGGCTTATATCGTTATGTATTTTTAGGGCTTGTAGTGTCATTCGTCATTGGTGGAATCGCTGGAATAAGAAACTAGCTATCAGACAGCATGGTCAGACTGGTATTGTTCATTATAGGGTGTTTATTGTTTCTGTTCTACTCCAATACTGTTTGGTGTTCCTGTTCCACTACTGTTGTTCCTTTGTTGTTTGGAGTTCCTTCTCTGTTTGGATCTCTGCACTACTACGCTGTTATTGGTCTCAACTATTGTCTCACTATGTTCTTCGTTTGATTTTGTCGTACCCACTGTACACACCTGTAATCACCAAGGCACTGGATCCATAGACTACAAATGGCATTATTTGTGAAGATCTACTTACTATCAGATAAGTCTAGCTATTGAGAATGTCCATTTGGCGTATTTGAACATCATAGATAACTCAGTACATAATTATTAGCTACTACCGTGACGTCACAGGAATGGCCCTCACTGAAAGTGTAATATCCATGTCACACCGATTCACCACTCCATCATAGCGTACCCATACCACATGTCTAGGTGTTGTCATGTTTAATTTTTTTTTCTTCATTGTCTATTGAGTGCCGAACTGTGCACCTACACTGTGTAACATAATTAAATATATTTTGTTAGTAAGGGACATGGCTATTTCTTTATTCAAGTAATCCATGTGGAGAATTGAAAACAAAACCTAAACATATTTATCTATTATATTTATACCATCATCTTTTGCTCATTATTTTAGTAATATTAGTAAAATTGAACCCCATATTTAAATTTTTTCGAAATCTATTTTTATAGTTGAATCCACGTCCAACTGAGTTAGTGGGTATGTTGCGGACTTAATAATAATAATAATAATAATAATAATAATAATACTAATAATAATAATAATAATAATAATAATAATAATAATAATAATAATAATAATAATAATAATAATAATAATAATAATAATAATAATAATAATAATAATAATAATAATAATAATAATAATAATAATAATAATAATAATAATAATAATAATAATAATAATAATAATACAACCTGTGAAGCTGTAAAAGAGATCCCAGGATACCACAACCTCCTCACCATGCAGAAAGCAGTACTGTTGGGCACGGCACACATAGTGCGCAAAGTACTATAATACGATCCTAATAAAGAGAAATACCCTAGGTGCATGGTTTGCACCCGGTGTTTCAAGAAAGTGAAACCATAACAAAGCATGTCAGTTATGTGATGTCAGAAAATAATAATAATAATAAAAATAATAATAATAAAAATAATAATAATAATAATAATAATAATAATAATAGGCAGGGGGGTCAAACAACACCTAAGGCCCTGGTGAGTAGCGACACCACCTACCCGAGCAAAGGATGCAAAATCGGACCGGCAGCTAATGCGCATCCGGGAGGGAAAAAGCAACTTTCCCTCCGGTGTCGGCCGTGGGTTTACTGGGTTAACCCCCCAGTAAATTCTACTACTCGGTTCCCAACAATCGAGGAAGAGGCCCCCACAACCGACCCCCTCGGATTAGGGGTCAAAGGCAAGGTGGTGGGGCCAACGATGATTTGCCAAATGATGACGACCGCGATAACAACGGACGCTTTGAGTGGACGGACGAATTAAGGGACGGACTTCTGCATTGCTACGAGAGCAGTGAGCCCGCCCGGAGAGGATACATGGCGAGAATGCATGCTCTGTGGTGTGAGAGACACCCAGAGCATGCAGCGTTTTCCGCACAAAATCTCAGGGATTATGTATCCCATCTTCGGGCTCGAGGCTACGTTAGAGCTCCTCCTCAACCGGTTATCGAAGTGGCAGATATGCCACGTGTCGGTTTGGCTGTGGAGGAGAATCGCATTGTTCCACTGATGGAGGATATCAGATCCCGCAGGGCGCTTCACAAAATGAAGCCCCTGAAGCCGCAAGAACTGGCACGGGTGGATGCGGAGATTGGCGATGTTCTTCCAGAAGAGGCTGACATCTGGCAGATCAATTCTGTCGTGTACGACGCCGCTCATGCTCTATCCCAAACAGAGAGGAGGGACACCACCGCTCTGGTAGGGAGGCATGAGCGACGTGTACACAAGATGGAAGCCAAGATCAAGTCGGCGAGACAACACGCGTCTCGTATCCAGTGTGTGGTGGACTTCGTGGCGGCCAATAGGCCTTTCACGCCCGCAGTGCGGCGAATTGCCGCAAAATTGAGACGAGCTCACCACACATTAAATCAAGGTGTGCTGTTTACCATCAAACAGCACTGCCTTGATAGGATACGAATGCTAGTGGCTGCAAAGAAGTCACTAGTGAGGCGGGCGAGAAGTATCGCGGAAAACATAAAGTTCCGCGATAAACCTTCTCGCTTATTCCAAGAGCCTCCACGTGTTGTCGATAACCCGCCGGCTGCAGATCGGGTGGAAACATTCTGGAAGAATATCTATGAGTATCCGCAACCACTCAACGTAGATACTCCAGCCCTAGCGCAGTTCGAAGCATTTTGCAGGGGGCTTCGGCAGCCTGAGCTCAATGATCTGCGCATTCCGATAACCACGGAAGAAGTACGAGGGGCCCTAAAAGGCTCTAAGAATTTCGCTGCTCCAGGCCCTGATGGGTTGAATAACTATTGGTGGAAAAAGTTTCCAACAACCCACCGCCATCTGGCCAGAGTTTTCAACTCATGGCTAGATGGGGAGCAGCAGATTCCAGAGTGGTTTGTCGAGGGGCGAACCGTGCTCATCCCCAAAAACGGAGATTTGTCTGATCCAAAGAATTACAGGCCGATAACATGCTTGAATGCGTGTTATAAGGTGTTTACGCGCATCTTATACACGCGCATTCTCTCCGCAGTTGATCCGGTGAATGAACGGATAAATGAGCAAAGAGGGTCAAAGAAAGGGGTCGCCGGGTGCAAGGAGAACCTGCTCATCGATAGATGTATCACGCAGGACTCCGTGCAGTATAAGCGTAACCTTTCGATGGCCTGGATCGATTACCGCAAGGCATTTGATACAACATCACATGAGTTAATCATGCATTTGCTCAGATGCCTTGAGGTACCCGGTCAAATAGTGGGATGCATTGGACAACTGATGCCACTCTGGAGGACTCGTTTCACCATAAGATCTGGTAGAGACATAGTCCAAACAGAGCAGGTCATCATTAGAAGAGGCGTGTTTCAGGGAGACTCCCTTAGCCCTCTTCTCTTCTGCATCTCACTATTGCCATTGTCCGTTGCACTCAGGAATACCCGTGGGTACAACTGCGGCACCCCCAGCAACCGGAGGCATAATGTCACCCATCTATTTTACATGGATGACCTCAAATTGTATGCCTCTGGAGAAAGGGACCTACATCAGTCCCTTAGGGTGGTGGAAGAATATACGCATGCTATCGGTATGGAATTTGGGATCGACAAATGTGCCACGGTTCATCTCAAAAGAGGACGATGCGAGGAATACGGAGAGGATGTCCAGCTTGTAGACGGAAGCATCCTACATCATCTGGATGCCGGAGAGACTTATACCTACCTTGGGGTGGAACAACGCCGCTCCCAAGAGGTATTCGCAGTTAAAAACTCTCTCCGCGGCAAGTATCAGCATAAACTCCGACAGATCTGGTCATCAGAACTGTCGGGGAAGAACAAAGTTGCTGCAACTAATATGCTTGCCGTTCCGATCCTTCTTTACTCTTTCGGAGTGATGAAGTGGACTAAGGAAGAGCTGCGACAACTTGACGTTAAGACTCGCAAAATGATGCATCTCAATAGGAGCTTGCATCCTAAATCGTCCGTTCCACGGTTATACTTTCCCAGACAGCGGGGAGGCCGTGGACTTTTGAGTTTGGAGTGTCTGCATAACAGAATGGTTCTGGATGGGGCCTGTAAAGTCATCTGGAGTTCAGATCCCCTTCTCTGCATGGTCCGCGACCATGAGAAAGCAGGGATTGGATCATTCCTTTTTAAGGCAGCTACCCGTGCGGCCGATGAACTCGGTCTCGTTTTCGACACTGAACGGGCTAACCCAAACTCTGTCACCGAGTTGGGACCCGTTCAGCAAAAAGCTCACATAAAAGCTGCGGAGACAGAGGTCCTGCTACAGCTACATATGGATAAGCCAATGCATGGTGTCTTCTTTCACAACATCGAAGACCTTGGCTTATCCAAAAGCATGACCTTTGCCTTCCTCAGGTCAAGTGAGCTAAAGTCGGAGACCGAGGGATTCATAATGGCCTGCCAGGATGGTGTCTTCAACACCCTTGTCTACCGTAGTCGCGTTATGGGTATAGACGTCCCTGACACCCGATGCAGGGCATGTCGTGGGGCACCTGAGACCGTAATGCATTTGCTATCAGCATGCCCATCTTATGCGGTCTCAGCCTATATCCACAGGCATAACGCGGCGCTACGAGTGTTGTACTACCACCTACGACACTCGTACGGCATAGACGAGACACCGGTGTTGCCTTATGCTCCGGGGGATATTGAGTCCGTGGTGGAGAATGAGAGATGCCGAATCTATTGGAACTACTCATTCCCCACCCTCAGGCAAATACAAGCCAATAAGCCTGATGTTGTCCTCCTCGACCACCAAAGTAGAACGATATTCGTCATGGAGTTTTCCGCTCCAGGCGAGGTGAATATCGTTCGAAAAGAGGAGGAAAAACGGACTAAATATCGAGATCTTCTCTTTGAACTCCGCAGGTTATATCCGGACCATTCTGTCAAAATGGTGGTTCTGATTATAGGAGTCCTTGGTGGAATGATGGACACACTGCTCTCTAACTTGAAGATAATACCAGCTTGCCGAAATATGGCAGAAATCTTAGCAGCAAGAATGCAGAAGGCCGTTATACTTGGTTCGCTCCGTCTACTCAGGGCACACGATTCTCGGACCCAATAATCACTCACCCTACGGACGTGGGGAGTGTTTATTGGGGTTAACGACACCAGCGCGCCCTCCGGATGGGTCGGAGCACCGGAGACAGGGCCTGACTGGTACACTCCTAAGGAGAAAAAAAAAAAAATAATAATAGAAGGCAGGGGGGTCAACCAACGGACGCTTTGGGTGGATGGACGAATTGAGAGACGGACTTCTGCATTGCTACGAGAGCAGTGAGCCCACCCGGAGAGGATACATGGCGAGAATGCATGCTCTGTGGTGTGAGAGACACCCAGAGCATGCAGCGTTTTCCGCACAAAATCTCAGGGATTATGTATCCCATCTTCGGGCTCGAGGCTACGTTAGAGCTCCTCCTCAGCCGGTTATCGAAGTGGCAGATATGCCACGTGTCGGTTTGGCTGTGGAGGAGAATCGCATCATTCCACTGATGGAGGTTATCAGAACCCGCAGGGCGCTTCACAATATGAAGCCCCTGAAGCCGCAAGAACTGGCACGGGTGGATGCGGAGATTGGCGATGTTCTTCCAGAAGAGGCTGACATCTGGCAGATCAATTCTGTCGTGTACGACGCCGCTCATGCTCTATCCCAAACAGAGAGGAGGGACACCACCGTTCTGGTAGGGAGGCATGAACGACGTTTACACAAGATGGAAGCCAAGATCAAGTCGGCGAGACAACACGCGTCTCGTATCCAGTGTGTGGTGGACTTCGTGGCGGCCAATAGGCCTTTCACGCCCGCAGTGCGGCGAATTGCCGCAAAATTGAGACGAGCTCACCACACATTAAATCAAGGTGTGCTGTTCACCATCAAACAGCACTGCCTTGATAGGATACGAATGCTAGTGGCTGCAAAGAAGTCACTAGTGAGGCGGGCGAGAAGTATCGCGGAAAACATAAAGTTCCGCGATAAACCTTCTCGCTTATTCCAAGAGCCTCCACGTGTTGTCGATAACCCGCCGGCTGCAGATCAGGTGGAAACATTCTGGAAGAATATATATGAGTATCCGCAACCACTCAACGTAGATACTCCAGCCCTAGCGCCAATGCATGGTGTCTTCTTTCATAACATCGAAAACCTTGGCTTATCCAAAAGCTTGACCTTTGCCTTCCTCAGGTCAAGTGAGCTGAAGTCGGAGACCGAGGGATTCATAATGGCCTGCCAGGATGGTGTTTTCAACACCCTTGTCTACCGTAGTCGCGTGATGGGTATAGACGTCCCTGACACCCGATGCAGGGCATGTCGTGGGGCACCTGAGACCGTAATGCATTTGCTATCAGCATGCCCATCTTATGCGGTCTCAGCCTATATCCACAGGCATAACGCGGCGCTACGAGTGTTGTACTACCACCTACGACACTCGTACGGTATAGACGAGACAACGGTGTTGCCTTATGCTCCGGGGGATATTGAGTCCGTGGTGGAGAATGAGAGATGCCGAATCTATTGGAACTACTAATTCCTCACCCTCAGGCAAATACAAGCCAATAAGCCTGATGTTGTCCTCCTCGACCACCAAAGTAGAACGATATTCGTCATGGAGTTTTCCGCTCCAGGCGAAATGAATATCGTTCGAAAAGAGGAGGAAAAACGGACTAAATATCGAGATCTTCTCTTTGAACTCCGCAGGTTATATCCGGACCATTCTGTCAAAATGGTGGTTCTGATTATAGGAGTCCTTGGTGGATTGATGGACACACTGCTCTCTAACTTGAAGATAATACCGGTTTGCCGTAATATGGCAGAAATCTTAGCAGCAAGAATGCAGAAGGCCGTTATACTTGGTTCGCTCCGTCTACTCAGGGCACACGATTCTCGGACCCAATAATCACCCACCCTACGGACGTAGGGAGTGGTTATTAGGGTTAACGACACCAGCGCGCCCTCCGGATGGGTCGGAGCACCGGAGACAGGGCCTGACTGGTACACTCCTAAGGAGAAAAAAAAAAATAATAATAATAATAATAATAATAATAATAATAATAATGATAATAATAATAATAATAATAATAATAATAATAATAATAATAATAATAATAATAATAATAATAATAATAATAATAATAATAATAATAATGATAATGATAATGATAATAATAATAATAATAATATGTTTATTTCACTTGTTGAAAAGTACAAAGAGAAAATATCTATAAGTACAATAACAAGGAGTACGTCAATTAAAATATCTAACCTATGATGATGAGATACATAATAAATATAAAATACACAATAAAGACCCAGGAAGGTGTATATCAAAAAGTTATCAATAAATAAAATCTAGCATTAATCAAAACATGTGTAGAAGGCAAGTTCAATTAAAATATATCGTTCTCTAGCAATATAAGAATGAATCTTCATAGCTTAGGATTAGGATCACTTAAAGTATATGTACCTGGTCAAGTCCACTTAAAATACTTAGTCCTAGCGAGATAATATTAAAATTCATTGAGAGTGTAGCAATTTTTCTCGATTAGGGCACTTTTAAGCCTTGATTTGAAGACATTTATATTCGGTGCACTTTTTATGTGGTCCTCCAGTTTATTATAAAGTTTTGGCCCAAGGTAAAGATGGCTCTTTTGGTATAGTGCAGTTAGGTGCATGTTTGGAATTAGGTCATTAGAGCGTGTCGAGTATTGTTGTTGTTTAGTCGAGAAAGCAAGTTTGTTTTTGTGTACGAAAATACATAACTCATAAATAAATATACCAGTGACAGTAAGTATCCTCAATTCTTTGAATAAGTTTCTACATGATTGCCTCCAGCTACTATTGTTAACAATTCTGATTGCATATTTTTGTAAGATGAAGACCCTTTCTGCCGAAGACCTTGTACCCCACGTCAGAATTCCATACCTCAGATGACAGTGAATAGTAGCATAATATAAACTCAATAAAATATCTTTACCACATCTTGTTGCCATAAATCTTAGCGCATAACAATTCTTACGCAATTTATTGCATAGGGTTTCTATATGAGGAGCCCAAGTAAGTCTGTAGTCCACTGTGAGACCTAGCATTTTTGTGGATGAACAAGATTCTACGTGGAAATCATCATTCTCACAGATGCTGAAACACTCCGGGGTGTTATTAATGGTAAACCTCATTATAGCTGTTTTGGTTATGTTCAGTTTCAAATGATTTCTATCTGCCCATGTTATAATTTGTTCATAAAGGTACTGAGTTTTTTCAGCAAGAGCTGATGCATTATGTTCCTTGACGAGAAAGTTAGTGTCATCTGCATACGCGACAACATGAGTATTTGAGATGCTATTGAATAATTGCATCAGATCATTGGCATAAATGAGGAACAACAGAGGACCCAAAATAGAACCTTGGGGGACTCCTTGTTCGATGGTAGCTAGATGGAATTCAGTATTGTTAATGACTACTTTTTGTATGATTCCATAAGTTTTAGAGCAATTCCTCTCACACCATATCGTTCCAATTTCAAGAGTAGAAGATCGTGATTTACACAATCAAATGCTCTAGAGAAGTCTATGAACAATCCACAGATATGAAATTTACCATCGAGGGCATTCACCACATGTTCATAAAATTCAATTAGGGCAGTCTCGGTGCTTTTATTTTGGGTGAACCCGTGCTGTTTCGGTGAGAGGAGTTGATTGGAGACTAGAAAAGAAGTCAACTGTCATTTAATGTTCAATTCATAAATCTTAGATATACTTGAGAGCAGACTGATTCCTCTGTAGTTGCCATAGAGATTGGGGTCACCTTTCTTGAAAATAGGAGTAACAAGGGCTCCTTTCAGTTTATCAGGAAAAACTCCTAACTCCATGGAGATATTTAAGAGGTAAGTCAAAGGTGTAACCAATTCAACAGCGCATTTTTTCAATAGATTATTCGATATTTCATCATAACCACGTGCATTGGAATTTTTTAAACTTTTTATTAGATCAATAACGTCGTGTTCGGTCATTGGATGTAAGATAAGAGAGTTCTGACCTATTGATGATATGTTTCTTTCCATAAAGTTTATATCAGTATCCCCCTGTTGTGATACTTCCAAAAAATTACTATTGAAGTTGTTTGCCATGTCAATGTCAGCGACCACTGAATTACCCTCATAAATAGTGATATTATTGGAACTGATATTTTTTTTTGAATTTGATTGACAATTTGCCACATGGTTTTAGATTTATTGTGCGAGTTGTATATTCTGTTATTTACACATTGCTTATAACTATTTTTGAGCTTCTCTCTACATGTCTGTGTCAGTTGTCTACTTATGTCCTTATATTGCTCATTTACTCTTGCGCATTCTGAAAGAAATGTAACTGAGTCCTTTAGCTCGTGTAGTTCAGGACTAAGTATATTATTATTATTTAGTGTTTTTGTTTGTTTTTTGAAACGCTTCAGAGGAAAAGTCACCTCAATGTAGTAATGAATTATGTTGTTGTTTCATAGGCTCTATTTGGGCAAGTTTCTCTGTACAGGTCTTCCCTCGACTCATTTGCTAGAAGTGATTTAAACATATTTATATTATCCTCGGTGAAGGCTCTGCCGTATTTAGAGCAGTTAGCGTTCTGTTCATAGTTTTGCAATTATTGAAAACGAATTATTTGTGCAAAGTGGTCAGACAGACTGAAATCTCTGACTGTCACTGTATAGTCATAATCTTCCCTGACTAAAAAATTATTTAAGCAACTACTTGAATGTTGGCTCTTTTATAGTATACTTAAAATTGAAACATTCCAACTGATCCTGAAAAAGGTGCAGTTCATTACTGTCACCTGCGAAGTTAATATTAAAATCACCACCAATTATAATGGTTTCGTAACTCTCGCACACCAAAGACAGTAGCCCATAGAAGCAGTTCAAAAATGCGTTAAAATTACCTGAGGGAGGTCTATAGATACACACAAGGGCTGTATTGGCTCTTTCTATTGAGACACCACAACATTCAAGAATTCCCTCTTGACAGAAAGCTGATAAGTCCAGCGCTGATACCTTCATTCCAAACTCGTCAAGTTCATAAATTGCTACACCTCCGTTTCTCGTGAAATTTCTACAGAAGAAAGTAGACAAACTGAATTTTTTGAGCTTAATCACATCTAAATGTGAGTTATTTTGCCAATGTTCAGAAATAAATATAAAATCGCAGTTAATTTCACGCTCCGTTAACACATCTAGTTGAATGCTGCCACACTTGAAATTGAAATTGCACATTCACTGCTCTCCTCCCCTAAATTTTTCTCCCAACAACTGCTATGTATTATTTGCTTTCCAATGGTCTTTATTATTTTTCATCTTTTTATATAAAAGCGTAGCTCTACGACATCGTCGTTCAATTGTTACATGCCTGCGTTAATGATGTGTATATCCCACACTTGAACAGCTATTAGTGTATTGTTACAATCATTGCGGCAGCTGACTCTGCACCATCTTGATCGACGTAAAAACTAGACAACCAGTTTGTTTCGTAAATATATATTGATCGTTTTGTTGAAAACCACTCATATGAAAGTATCAAATTATTATACTTGATTATTAGGGAATCTACAGAATCCTCACAGCCACCAGGAGTGTGATGGCGCCATGTGTGTTGAATTCAAGTTTTCCAGAAGGAATCAAAGCCGTCTCAGAAAAACCCGAGCAATAAGCTCGGACCAGCTGCCACACTGAAATAATTGCAGTAGGCCAGAATTATTGCCTTCAGTTACTTTTAGGGGGTGAATTCGCAAGGGAAGATCCATCAATAGGTATCGAGTGACTTGACAGGAGCGATTTCATGGTGGTATTAGTTGGGTGGAGGACCCGGGAGAAATAGATTCCTGCATTCAGATGTTTTGTACGAGGGATTTGCGGATAACGTTGTCGATGAGACCGGTGATAAATTGTCGACAAATCGAAAACAGAGAGGGTGGAGAATTACGATGCTAATGACATGATTTCATTATTCGTCTTACGAAATAAATTTGATACATTCATACAGGGATTCTGTCGATATTCCGTCAATTTCAAAATGTTTTATTCATGTCAAAATAACCAACTATTTTGTAGCTATAGAGGGTGGGTGAATAGAGCAGGAGAACTATGTGTCGTAATCGTCATACACAGGGTGGGGCACCGAAAACGAAACAGATCTTCAAAACGCATGTGTTGTGGAAAAAATACAAAAACACGTCGATTTTCAATCCAAGGGGGACATCTTCCCATCATGACCTCAACTGTCATACGTCTTTCCCCACCCCTTGGTCACTATCACCCAAACAATTTGAATAGGGAAAGTAGTGAGTGTGATAAATCATTGAAGAGATTATTTCATAAGGAACTCAGCCATGTCAATTTTTGCTGACTAACTTTTTTGGCGCCCTCTTTCGGGAAAAACAATTGTTCTGTATTCCAAATTATGATACCTAATTTTGCAAGCTTATTTGACATAAATTCGGTGAGAATGCATTATGAAATTTTTCTAAAAGAAAAAACAAAACGGCGGCTACAAAATGAGGGACAAGATTTGCAATTATGGTCCGATTTGATTCAAAATTGATATGTGGTGGTTTTCAGGGTCAGAAATTATGATTTGTTCGTCAAGATTCGTCAAGATTTGTTCCAAGAAGGCGGACGAAATTTGTAATTATGGTCCGATTCTAATCAAAATTAGTATATGGGGATTTTCAGGGTGGAAAATTATGATTTTTATGTCAATACAGAATACCATGATGGCGGTCGAAATTTGTAATTGTGGTTCAATTCGATTCAAAATTGGCAAATAGGGGTTTTACAAGTTTCTAGTGTGTCTAAAATGAATTAATTAAGTCGACATAAAAAAGCTTTCATACAAAAGCGCTAGAATGATTTTTTTTTTCATGTGTGTCGTAGTTCTGTGCGTAATAGAATCAAAATTCTGCCACGCTAGAATACCTATTTTGTACTCGCAGCAAGCTTTTGAATCTGTTACGCTTAGAATAACCTACGTCAGACATCTGAAAAACTTACTTTTTTCTTTTCATTGCATTTGTATAAAAGCTTTTTATCAATTTTATTCAAATATTTTAGTCATGCGGAAAATCTGTACCTAAAACACCCACAATCGAATTCTGAATCGAATCGGACCATAATTACAAATCTCATGCGCCATACTGGAGCTGCCATTTTGTTTTTTTTTTTAACAAAAATTCCGTAATGCATTGTCATCGCAATTATGAACACCTACCAAAGTTCAAGGTGATCGGACATCTAGAAGTGGGCCAAAAGTCAGTTGCAAGATTTGTTCCAAACATACATATTCCAACAAACAGTGCAAGTTGTTGTTATTGTTGTATTTCCCGCAAGAAGGCGCCAAAATGGAATGTTATATAGTGAACACTCACATGTCTGAATTCCTTATGGAATTACCTTTTCAATGCTGTGTTACACTTAGTACTTTCCCCATTCAAATTGTATGAGTGTCCAAGGGATGGGAAAAGTGGTATGACAGTTGAGGTTATAATAGCAAGATTCGTCCCTTGGATTTAAAATCGACGTGTACTTATTTGCATTTTTTTCACAACACATGCGTTTTGAATAATTCGTTTTCGGTGCCTGGTTGAATCGAACCATAATTACAAATTTCGCCCGCCATATTGTTTTTTGAATCGATAAAAAAATTATAATTTCCGGCCCTGCAAACCACCACATATCAATTTTGAATCGAATCGGACCACAATTGCAAATTTTGTCCGCCATTTTCAGCCGTCATTTTGTTTTTTTCCATAGAATAATTCCATAACGCATTGTCACCGAATTTATGTCTTATTATCTTGCTGTACTAACTTTCCTATTAGCAAATCTTAATCATTCGGATTGAACCTTTAATTAATTTAATATCAGACTAGAATGACTCTTAATGTCCCATCCCTTTATTTATTCATACATATAATTCAGCGCGCTGGTTGGCCGTTAGCGTGTGAATTCTTTAAGCTAGAGAAATAATATGTTTGGTTCTATTATGATCAAAATACTCTCATTTAACACACAACTTCACAGAATAACACTTTTGTGGAGATTAATTCAGCTATAAAACCCTCATATGTGATCTCAATCATAACAATGAATTTTACTCACCTAAATACTCCCGTGGTCGTCGGCTTATTGCTCTGGAGTGGTCACAATTTAACTTATCGAACGTATCACTAATTAATCAGCCCTTTCAGAGCTGATTGGTTTCAGAAATTCAGTAATTTTGGTTTGGTTCAATTATTGACTTAACTAACGAAGGAAACTCGAGAAATAGTCTTTTTTTCATTTATTAAGGCAAAAAGAGATAAATAAATATAAAACTGTAAAAATATGCGACTAGAATGTTAATACTTACGGGAAAAAAAAGGATATAGAGAATTTACTTTCACAATTAAAGTCAAAACACTGGAAATTTCAATAATTATATAAGAACAGACTGAAAACAATATTTTTATAACTCAAAACAAAGACCTATCTAATTGACAATATATTATCTAGCATGTTAGCTTACCAAGACCATCTTCAAATACGTGAAACTGATTAGAGACTTTGACAAAATAAATGATAAAATACTTAAGAAACCCTTCAACTCTGAGAAAATAGATCGGACATGTCCCAGGTCAAGGCGAGGCCTTGACCTGAGTATTCTTCACTCGACTTACTGCTTCAAACACATTTCAACTGAAAACTTGTTTTGAGATCTCCAACTGTTCAACTCTATAATTCGTTAAAAGATAGGGGGGGATGATCCCGCCCTCAGAATATTTTAGTTGTAAAATATTAAGGTAGGTGTCATTACTTGAATGGTCTTGGCATTCTAAACCCTGTTCTGGTATTCTATAGTCCTAATTAATTACATATAAGTTTTCCTATTACGTGACATCATGTGGTTGACCGCCCCGTACATTTTAGGACTCGCGTCGAATGTGGTTTTGTTTCACTTTGATAGAAAACGGTCGACAAAAAACTATCAAACATTCTCTTTTGTTCGTCCGATGTCACTCTGCCTTCTTACTCTTAAAATATCAATAATTTGCATGCATTTACAACGAGTGACCTATTTCCATATATGTATTATTTAAGACAAAAATTAATTGGTTAAACTGCCAGAAAGATATGTATGACCGTTCGTTCCTGGAATATCTATGGCATCAAACGAGTTGTACCCAGATGGTAAACAATCGACCCTGGGCTATTCAGGCTGAAATTACCAGATTTTACAACATCTTCAAAGTTGAATGGATTTTCTGATTCTCACGAAAAATCTATTGTTTGTAATATGCCCCTCATAAATTTTGAGTTCCATTATTTCTGTAACTAAAGTTCGGTATTATCGCCCAGAGGAACATGTGGGATGCAACTTTCTTATTGAAATGGATTTGGTCCCACGACCAGAGGCGTCCCAATATTCTATTACATTGCAAATGAAGTATTATAATTTGGAATTGTTACTTTGTAAATTTAATCTAAACCCGAATGCACTAGTTTAACCAGCCCCTCGTATAAACGTAGAATTTATTTTGTATTTATATCAATAATTAATGAACACCTACCTAATAGCAGATAAAGGATACTTTGATAAGGCACCTGTGCACTAAATTAGCCCAGTAGATTTCGAACACTTGGTATAAACGTGATATTCATTTATTCATTGCTTATTCACACTGTATACTTGATAACAAAAGGATATTTTGGTCACACAACAGCGATACGTTGGAACTCCTTACTTTATCGTAAACTCTACCTGGAGAACGCATAAAAAGGTATCAGCACTTTGTCGTGAGTAGAAGATGATTCTCAGTACCGTTATTAATTTCAATTTTAGTGGGTATCCATATCAGAAATGGTTCATTCTTTCGCAGCGATTGCCAACTATTGCTGGAATTTTGACCCACAGGTTTGATGTTATGAATGCTTGTAGCTATTCGTAAGACTTGTGAGGGCTCTTTCTTCTATTGCAGAGCATAATACGAGGCTCTTGTATGAATCCTTTCTGGGTAGGAAGTGGAATATCTACAAAAGAGGTAAATGTTTCAAGCTGTCCACTGTCAGGTAGCATTCACGCTCGCAGAATGATTTAGTCCATTCGTTACTGTGAATGATTTGTTGTGCCAATTGTTTGGACTACTTACCTTATGGTAGGAAGTCGTTCCCTTGAGTTCAGTGCTTTATTTTGATATCTTGAGTCTTTTAAGTTAGGTATGTAAACAGAAACTTGGCAGCTAACCTGACACTATTGTTCGCTAGGTTATGGGAAGGTCATTCAGTTGTTTCGTTTCGATACCTTACAAGGGTACGTTCGTTTCATGATCCGTGTTGGTTCTGGTGTACTTGACGGTTTTATTGTCCGGTGAGGGTTGCATTTCAGCGAATTTGTAACTAATCGTGCTATTTAGGTGTAAATTGTATGTAAATATGTAATTTAGTGATTCGTTAGGAGTTAGTTATTCAATATTAGATTGGTTATTCGTACAAGTTGATATATGGGTGACGGTTAAGTGACATCTACCGGTTAGGTTGGAACTGGCGACCAGAGAAGGCAACAGGGTAGCACACTGCTGTCATCTGGCGTCAAACTTTTGGTCGTCAGGGTCTGTTCTGTGTCTCTTTTTCTTTTGATCGGGCAGATTCTGGACAGTGAACCACTTTGCTGATTTTGCAGGATTTTATGAAATATTTAATTCATCCGTAATTTGGGAATATTTCTGCAAAGCAGTGTTTGATGATTTTGGGGTGAGCAGTTGGTCTGTTGGAATATTTTTTGGCTCATTCCATTATTAGACTCTTCAAGAGGATTTTTGTGGTTATCATCCAGAGTGACCCGAAATCGAGTCCCAGGCATGGTAAGCGACATTTCGTTATGAAATCCATTATCTCCTTGTCGCCTAGTCAAATTACCTCGATCCATGTTGAAATAGTTTTCATTTTTATTAGGTTCGTATAGATCGTGGGCCCCTGTATCTCCAAGCGCCCTATAGGATAGCTGAGGCAGGCTGAGGCATTTGCTACGGAACGTTCATCATATATTTGTTAAAGAAAACCCCTTGACGAGGGTAAGTGTATTACTTTTACATTCAGTGATGATCCCTGTATAAATATCAAATATCACACTATGGGTTCGATTTTGTCTGATGTCTCCTACATTTGACAAAATTACTTGAGTGAAATTAGCGAGTATTTCATTTCAGATAAGAGTAGAGTATTTTGCTGATTTTCCTGATTTTCTTAACATTTTCATGGCAAAGCAAGTACAGAGAGTTTTTCCTGCTCTGATTTTTTATTTACTGTGATTCATAAATTATTTCATTTCAATTCTTGGGCATGGTACAGAGTGTCCCAACTTGCATTTGTTGGAAAATCACATCAGGTTGTCTCATAGCCATCATAGGCTACGGAAATCCCTGGTGCTTATATTTTTTGCAAATGCTGATGGTTACGTTTTTCTCAAGGAACTGATACAGGTCGTCTCAGTTACAGAGTGTCCCAATAATAATGTTGTTTATTTTACAAGTGTCTTTTGTCTTGATTCAGGTAGTCGATGATCGCGACTGAGTTATGGGAAACCCATTTATACAGGTTGTCTCAAAACATGCCATCAAACAATTACTAAGTTATTTGAAACATTCATTTATAACTAATATATACGGGTCTGAAAATTAATTATTAATTTAGAGAATTGTTTGAGACATACAGGTTGTCCCAAAACATTTCATCAGACAACTACCGAGTTAATTCAAATATTTAATTAGAAGTAATGAATATAAATATCTGTAAATATATTATTGATTCAGACAGTCATTTTTGAGACATACAGGTTGTCCCAAAACATTTCATCAGACAACTACCGAGTTAATTCAAATATTTAATTAGAAGTAATGTATATAGATATCTGTAAATATAGAGTTGATTTAGAAAAGCTTTTTTTGGACATACAGGTTGTCCCAAAAGAATAGTCTGAAACAGAAACAATGTTCCCGATGATAGAGTGAGTTTCTATATCGAGGAGCTGTCTGAAAAGTTCAATTTAAACTGGGAAGGGGGATATAGTTAGGTTTACTTGCAGATAGTAATTTCTTTTCCTAGGGTTTTTTCCTTGGGGGCTCGACTGCCTTATTGACAACAACACTCAGACTTGGAGGTTCCCAGATATCAGTGGTCCCTTATTTGGTTTCCCTGCGGCGATATTTCACCTTGTTAGACAGTCTATGTGTGAGTTGGGTAGTAATACCCTTGAACGGCCTAGAAACATAATTCAGGCTTCGACGTCTGGAATATCAACTGAAACGTCCACATTATTACCAAACCATGAGGCTTCAAGGAAAATTATCAAGCGGCAGCGAATGGCTCTAGTGGAAGTACTATACTTTCAATGCGGTGGGAGATATAATAATTGCAGAAGGAACGAGAGAACTGAAAAGGGGGAACATTTTCTGCTATGGGATTCTAGAGAAGAAGATACCGACAGGGTATTTATGTTTAGAACCCTCAGTAACCTGTGTTTGATGAACGAATTCAAATGTTGGTGTGTCGATGGTACATTCGAAGTACCTAACACCTACTATATTTTTCCAAATGTATACTATTCATATTCTGATTGGTGAGAAAGCTGGCCTGTAATTTATTGTCATTTGAGGAACGAAAATGAGCAATCGTACGAACGAATTCTGTCTAAATTGAGAGAATTTGAACAAAGACTGAATCCAATAACATTCTCAACCGATTTTGAAATAGCATCTATGATTGCATCAAAAAAATACATTTTTCCGAGTGTTAATATTTTAGGTTGTTTTTATCACCTATCACAGAATTTGTGGAGAATAATCCAAGAGTCAAAATCAACAGCACTTTATGGATCAGATACAAATGTGAGATGCTCCTGGCGTTGAGTTTTGTACCTCCTGGAGACGGTCGAAGGGGTTTTGAAATCATTGCCCGAAATTCATCAGAAGAGCTTGCCTCAATAATACAATACTGGACGACTTTTGAAAATTGATCCACAATCCTGGAATATGTGAACGAGTGAAGAATAATCTTCCAAGAACCAATAATTCTCTAGAAGCATGGCAATATGCATTTCAGAAATCTATCGACTGCCACCACCCGTCTATTTACAATTTCGTAGAATTTTCAAAGAGAGAACAAATAGGTCTGAAATATTTGTTTCTAGATATTAGAGCGGTTTCAGGCAATTCAAGAGTCAATGTTCAAAATATGTCTTGAAGAATAAGAGGTTGAGAACTTTTGTTGATAATTATAATGAGCATAACGATGAGGAATATTTGGAAAATACTGCACTAAAGGACCCTGCAAACTCTTTATGGAATTTGGATCCAGGTGGATTTTTCTGAATTTTTGGTATGATGAAGTCCATGTAATTCTCAACCAATGTTACCATTGCACCAACCCAAAAAAATTAACAGTTTTGCTGCTAGAGGGCGTTGAAATCACCCCTTGCGCAGATTAGACTATTTATTTTTGAACTCGGTAACAATATTTTCACTTGTTTCATTGTTGCTGATGTTGCACAATATTGTGCTGTTTTATAAAAAAAATTCTTATCTCCTCCCCTTTTTCCCCCAACTCCTATTACGAAACGCAAAAAAAATGTTTCTCGAGTGCCTTTAAGTGAATCGTCGAATGTTTGAATATGTCTGAATAAGGGAAATAGCAATTTGTTATGATTATATGACACAAAACGAAAAAATTTCGGTGGATTTTTCTGAATTTTTTATATGATGCAATTCAAGTTATTTTGAATAGAAATAAATTGGGTGACAAACCCTAAAAATGAATAGATTTGATGCTAGGGGGCGTTGAAATCATACCTTCCTCAAAATAGACTATTCGTTATTATAGGCGGAAATAATAGCTCTATGTATTTTAGTTCAGATTATGCTGATCAATTGTTTAATTTTCTATAAATTGAAAATCTAAATCCTCCCGCTTACCCCCTACCCCTATTTTAAAACACGAAAAAAATGAATTACCGAATACTTGTAAATGCTTTTCCAAAATGAATGTTTTAATCAGCTCAAATTGAGGAAATCGTACAGTTGTTCAATTTGACCTTTCCTGCCCTTCAGAAAAATATTGGTGTAGTCCGCTGACTTCTCAGTAGGGCGTAATTCATGTTTTTTTATTATCAATTGATTGGGCGAATATCTTGAAAATAAATAAAAATTAGACTTCCACAATTTGAATTTGAGGTGGTGCCTGAATTAATTTTTTTCGTATTTTGAAATAGGGGTTGGAGGTAAGGGGAAGGTTTTGAATTTTCAATTTATAAAAATTCACACAATTGTTCGGCATAAAATAAAATCAAGTTAAAAATCAGTAATTTTTATTTAATTATTGTTTCGGGATTTGAAAGTGCTAACTGCATATTTTTTTGCTCCTATCATCAACGTACCTTCATATTACTAATACTCATTCAGATGGAGCAGATTATTTTATTATGTACAGATTGAAAAATCAAAACATTTTACAAATGTTTGAAAATTCGATGAAATAATGATATATTGATAAAATCACTTTGGCATGCATTAAAATTTTCTTATTCCATCATTAATCACAATTCATGTCTTTCGTACAGGGTGATTTGAAAAATTGGTGGAATATATGACCGGTTTTTTCGTACACATCCTGTATATTCAAGTGAATTATCATCCTCCAGAGATAGCTGATACCGTGTTAACATGATTTCGTTGGGATATTCAGTGTGATCATGAAAATTTTAGATGATAAAAATGACGAAATATCAACGTTTCAGAAGTCACCTTGTAAATCACTATTAACTGTGTGAAATTCCTTCATTATCATTTAATATATTCATCATTGTCTCCTCAACATTGTTCCAAAAATTCAGTTTCCTGCTATGACTAGTTTCATAGTTATTAATTGAGAAACGTATTACCATTTGCATGACGAGTTGAAGGAACTTGTTCACGCCTACATTCTACTAGTGGCCAGGATTTTTCACAAATAGTGAAACGTGAGAATGTAGGGATCAAAATAAATGTAACATTAAATGACGGTCCATCCAATTCCATCTACCATTTAGGAACTGACTGAATATACGACACATCAGTTACAACTTACAACTCAGGCATGAGCCAGATAAAATTCTTAATGCTTGGATAGTTTGACTCGCCCTATCCTGTATGAGGTCCCCGTAGCAGCACTTCGGTCCTCATACAACAAGAAAACATTATCGGCTATCGGGTACATTTTGATTCTGTCGTTGACGGAAAGCGAATGAAAAAGAAAAATCAAGACAATTTACAGGGACTGAAGTTTAATGACGTTTGCAAGGCGTTCTTTGGGCTTCGGGTGCTGTTTTGGAAAAGAGGAATCATAGAGATGAGTATCACATCAAATAGCTACTATTCCTCTTATTATGAATGGGTTGGGAGTTGAGATTATTTTAGGTCGGTGAATTAATCTATATGCCCGTTTGTGTACTAATGTCTATTGGACTCGATACCGTAGAAGTTTCTTTTCTTAAAACGTCTTATTAGAAACAAATCTGAGGAGTAATCCCAAGGACTGACGATTTGAAGATTTGAGGATTTTTTTATAGAATTTCTGATTATTTCAAATCTTGACGAGCACCGGATAACTTTTGTACAACAACAAATAAAACATTAGAAGACATCCTTAGGGTCAGAACTGTGGTTATAAAAACTGGCATGGTATTTGAAGATTAGGTTTCAACTATTATAGGAACATGATCGATATTTTAGGTGATAATCTGTTTGCAGCATCAATGATACAGTTCAAAGGTGCATATCTTGCATATTCATGGAACCACAAAACACTCGCTATATGTGCACAAGTACCTAATGTTCTGGCCCCTGACTTGCAAGTACAATAATATCCAGTTATTGGAGACTTTATGAAGTCTTCGATAATGTATACCACCCACAGAACATATTTGGTAGCATTCCTGAATCTTGAGAAAATCCGTAATCGTATAAGATTAGGCTCAGCAATGAATTCGTTCACTTCTAGTATATTTGTTTCTTGTCTTTGAAGCTCATCCTATATGCAGCTGATAATTGAATATTATAAATGTCTGTTAAATCTTCCAAGTATTCCAATGCCAAACGGGGGAATTCAGGAACATGGAGATATCAGTAATTGAATAAAATCCATCGAGCATTTCTCAAACAAAGCAACACGTGCCTGTGCTAGGTTCAACTCATGTGATTTCTCTAGCATTCGGATTGCTGTTTCAGCTGTTACTGGCCTACTTATAAGTGGACGGAACCGTTCAATCAATGCACCAGCAATGTTGATGACATCATGCAAGTGGAAGTTTAAAGATGTGGTAGAGTGAGAGCATACATTTTTAAAAAATGTAAACAAAAATTCTTGCGTCCCATACAACACCCCCATCATATTTATCGCTCCAATTTCGGAAACACCCAGTATAATATGATTATCACCATTCATGCATCCCTTCGTACTTATATTTAGTTTCATTAGTTCTATCAGTGATAATTATTATTACCATTACGTATTGAATTAACTATATTGATGAAATGTAATAGATGTCTATATGTTTCTATTGGTAGCCAGCAAATATAAAAATCATGGAAACCTCTATCCGAGTGAACCACGAATTAGAAAAAAAACCGTCGCTGCCCAGATTCAAATTCTCCTATTAGAAATAAAAACATTTTATCAATCATTTTCACTTTTCCCAGATAGTTCATTTTTTATTCCGACAAAGCTCAAACCAACAAAATTCAGTTAACTATCTGTACCTTACATTATTAAATTCATATATCTGATGTGATTGTTATCTCTAATCAACACCCTCTTTTAGTTTATTTTTGATCTCCACATTCTCACGTTTTACTATTTGTGAAAAATCTTGGCCACTAGTAGAATGTACGCGTGAACAAGTTCTTCAACTCGTCATGCAAATGGTAATAAGTTTCTCAATTAATAACTATGAAACTAATGATAGTAGTAATCTGAATTTTCGAGACAGTGTTGAGGAGAGAATGATGAATATATTTAATGATAATAAATGAATTTCACCGAGTTAATCGTGAATTACAGGGTGATTTCTGTAACGTTGATATTTTGTCATTTTTATCATCAAATATTTTCATGATCACCCTATATCCCAACGAAATCATGTTAATACTGTATCAGCTATCTTCACAGTATGATTATTCATTTGGATATACTGGATGTGTACCAAAGAACCGGCCATATATATCTGCGATTTTTCAAATCATCCTGTACGAAATGTATGAATTGTGATTAATGATGGAATAAGAATAGTACATTGCTTGCCAAAATAATTTTATCGATATTTCATCGAATTTTCAGACATTACTAAAATGTTTATATTTTTTACGCTATACATATTGATATAATCTGCACCATCTGAATGATATTTAATAATAAGAAGATACGTTGATGATAAGTGCGAAAAAAATGCAGCTGGCACTTTCAAATCCCGAGACCACACTTAAATAAAAATTACTGATTTTTAACTTGAACATTATTTCAAAATCTATCCATCAACAAACTTTGCGATTCTGCACGTTTGATCAGTACATACTACAATATTGTCGTGAATTGGGGTTGATTCACGACTAGGTAGATACTGATCATTCATAGATTTAAAACACTTTAGAAAAATATAAAAACATTTATTTTACTGTGTACAAATATGAGATTAAGACGATTGAAATTAATGAAGGAAATAATCAATAAAGAATTAATGAATTAAAGAATTGAAGAATCTCTCCTAGTTATTGATTGGATAAATTATTATAAAAAGATCTTTACTTACAATACATATCGGCATTTACATTTAGGGAACATTTTCCTTCTATCTAATATCTGATATTCCAAACTCCCCCCATAGCCCTCACTAGCTGTGGGCACGGCAGAACTCTAAACTCGACTCCCAGATCAAACTATCAGTGGCCTTTTTGAAAACTCTTGTTTATGTTCTGTTGAGGACAAGTTGTGTTTCAAAATAAAGTATTGAAATATAAAATATTTTAATGTTCAGGATGTTCCATATATTTTTGACAATACCCCCACGTTCAAAATCGCGCGCCTCGAGCGATTATATTAAAACCAACTGACAATTCGATACAGGTTTACAAAAACTATGAAATTATTACAATGTAAATATAAATATACAAATAGATATGCGCAGAAGAAGTCAGCTTGCACCATCTCCATTTGAATTCTCCTCCTCCTTGCTGCCTTTTCCATCTTTGACTGGTTCATTTCGGTTTCATTCCATTGTACCATGGTTCATCGTTACCTGGGTACAATAATTGGCTCATCGATTTAGTCAGGCTTGGAATGGCTTGGCTGGACCAGGTATGGTATGACCCAAACATACTGGACAAACTGTATTTGACATCAATCTGCATGCCGGGACTTGGCATGGCTTCAGTGGACTTGACATGGATTTGCCTGCCGGGACTTGGCATGGCTTGGTCCTGTTGGACTCCATTTCGGCTCTGCTTCCCTGTATTTGATATGTATCGGCCTGCTTTGACTTGGCATGGCTTGGTCCGGTTGAACTCCATTTTGGCTCTGCTTCCCTGTATTTGGCATGTATCTGCCTGCCGGGACTTGGCATGGCTTTACTGGACATTGGCACTGCTTGGTCCGGTTGGATACCCTATTTTGGCTCAGCTTTACTAGACAACATGGAGCTTGACATGGTAGAACTTGGCTCTGCTCTATCTCATTGAATGTGAGAAGGCTCAACTCGATATGGCTGTGGAAACTGTGGCTTCATCACGATTCACCTGGGGATTCTCTTGGAGTGGTACAAGGTTGAAGACTCTTCCGCGTTCCTTACAGTAGTACAGTTCCTATAATACAAAAATACAAATTTTAAACGTAATGCTATCACCTAATTCAATAAAAAATACCATGCCCCAAAATATATCAAATACCAATCAACCTCATTCTTATTGAAACATTATTATACAAGTATATGCCACCAATGCAATTTCAAAATACTTTTTCAAATTTTTCGACATCAATATATAATTATTACACCATACTCATACTTTCATTTTCGAAGTATACCAATTTTCGCATTATCCATTTATCCTTGCTATTCTTATTCTCTTTTACAATAAATAAAAATACCTCCATCTCTCATATAACGAGGCTAATTTTGTGATGCGATACCCTGATATTCTTTGCCTAGAATTAAATACAGAATATCACAAAACAATTTCACACTCGCTTTTCACAATCAACAATTTTTATTTCATTCTGTTCGACTTCATTCATCACTCATTACCCACTAAACTACTGTGCACAATTTTATCATTAGTCAATTTCATACTCCACCCTGTAATTGTCGGCCATTGTCGTTTTCCTACGAACTCCTCTTTTTCTTCTAGTTCCAAATCACTCTGAAGAACTTTTGTGTGCACACTTCTCTCATCATAGATATTCCTACAACATAAAATAAATCATCATAATACGCTCACTCAATACGACTTCCAATCTCGATTTCATTGTCAAATTTTCTGACAAAACCGTGTATTTAGAATACACCAAGGTTTCAACAAATTCCTTTCTCATGATTCTGTCCAATGGTATTCTGCATCTATTGGGTAAACTCCAAAATAATATTTTCTCAAATCACCTGTCCATGCTTTCTCTGAAGCTCACCTCATGATTCTAAACTTCTCTCTATAGGTATTCGGTATTCCTACAACATAAAATAAATCATCATAGTATCAATACGACTTTCAATCGCGATTTCATTGTCAAATTCTCTACAACAAGGATTCAACGAATTCCTTTCTCATGAGCTCACTCAATACGACTTCCAATAGCGACTTAATTGTCAAATTCTCTGACAAAACCGTGTATTTAGCATATAAAGGAAGGATTCAACAAATTCCTCTCTCCTTATTCTGGCAACTCGTATACCTACTGCACCTATTGGGTAGGTAAACTCTGAAATAATAGTGCATCTCCATGCATTCTCTAAGCTCATCTCTTGTGATTCTTCAAAAAAAAACCAAATGGTGCCACGACTTCTGGAAAGGCAGCGGCCGTACCTTTCTTTCTTGCTTCTGCCATCGTACTGATCTCTGCTAGGGGCTAGAGGGGAGCTGAAGTTTCAGTGTAAAGTAGTATTGAATTTGTAAATACTCGTAGTTACTCCCATTAACCGTATACCCAAGATATAATAATTTTACACAAATTATTCTTGTAAAAATCAATAGGGAAAATTCAAATAATTATACTGAAAATAAATCGTTAGAACTTAACATCAATAGCATTTTTATTCAATCTTCATAAAATTCTCTGGAGTTTATTGCGTACGAAATAGCGTACTTTCGTCAAATATATTTTTATTTAGAAATGCTGTTGTTGCACAATACTTGGGAGAGATTCGTTCAGAAACAAAACATATGGATCAGCAATTTCTACCTAGTTGTACCGGATCTAGGTCAAGTTCAACGTTTATGAACTGCAACGTAAATACGATTGAGTTGAATTTATCACTATACTTTCAAATAACTAGCAAAATATAAATTGGACCATTATGAATAATGAATCCAAAACTAAAGAACGGCAGCCTCCACCACTTGTCGTGAATTGGGGTTGATTCTCGACTAGGTAGATACTGATCATTCATAGATTTAAAATACTTTAGAAAAATATAACATTATTTATTTTACTGTGTACAAATATGAGATTAAGACGATTGAAATTAATGAAGGAAATAATCAATAAAGAATTAATGAATTAAAGAATTGAAGAACCTCCTAGTTATTGATTGGATAAATTATTATAAAAAGATCTTTACTCACAATACATATCGGCATTTACATTTAGGGAACATTTTCCTTCTATCTAATATCTGATCTTCCAAACTCCCCCCATAGCCCTCACTAGCTGTGGGCACGGCAGAACTCTAAACTTGACTCCCAGATCGAACTATCAGTGGCCATTTTGAAAACTCTTGTTTATGTTCTGTTGAGGACAAGTTGTGTTTCAAAATAAAATATCTTCGCTCACGTACTGAATTGTAAAAAGGTTACCCACGTATTGAAATATGAAATATTTTAATGTACAGGATGTTCCATATATTTTTGACAATATACTAAAAATTCAAACAATTTCACCGAGAACCATTTTACCTATCAAAAGTGCGGGGTCTTTTCATCAAATTTAATATTTCTATCAGAATTTTCAATACGAGCACGAGTTGTATTTATTGAGATCATTTCACAAAGCAACAGAGTAAAAGAAGTTGCATTGTCGTAAATCCTTCAGTGGTTGGAGATACTTTCTAATCAACATAAAGTCTGTCAGACTGAGATATATGTCAAAGTAGGTAACAAAATAATTTTATATTCTCCATTGTTGTATGGATTCATGGTTACCAATAGTCTAACTGACTCGAAGGAAACGAACTGTCTACAATCTAGAGAAACCGTTTCAATTGGTCCGTATATCGCAGGAGATGAGAGTTTCTTATACCGAGTGGAATTATCGGTACATAATGTGGTGTTTACGGAGACTTAGTGGACTTTAGTGGACGCCTTGAAGAAGTGGAGGCATTGGGTCATATGCATAAAGTTGAGTGGCTACATCTTGTGAGTATCTACTCTTTCCGTGAGATGTCCTCGCTCCTTAAGAAGCGACTTTTATTTTTATATGCATCTACTCCGTCTACTCCGTCCACTAAGTATCTACTTCAAAAAATGCGAGTCTCCTTAGTAGCAGACTAAGATTCATCAAAAGTAGATGCCTGTACTCGATGGCTGAATGTATGCCAATTTGTCGACCTACCAAGGTATTTTTAAGATTAAGGGAGGAGTAGAGTATCGTGCCTTATATCGGTTAAGCAGAGTAAGTGTTCAGTGGATAACTAACTATTTTCTTGGAGATATATGATAAAGAATGTAGGGACTGAGCCTTGAGTAATGAAGAAAGAATGAGGAATTTTTCACGTTAGTAGCAGAAGATATTGGTGCCAATCAATCGACGGTATCCCGAACCGTTAACATAGCACGTGTATTGTGCAGAAATCAAATGTTTAGATCACATTTGCATTCTCTCATCTACAGAATTCTAACAATAAGTGGCAAGAAGAGTTTAATTCTTCTTAGAGTAGACTGTACTCATATTCCTATACTGCAGCGATGTGGTCGATGTGTTAGAGCGTTTGGCTTCCACCCAGACGGTCCGGGTTCGATCCCCGGTCGTGTGTCACTGAGCTGAAGTGGTTTGGATTCCACTTTTATTTGAACTGTAGGTCCCGGATCACCCTTGCTCGCACAAGCTCTGCTTTTGAGGGGTTTTCTCCGAAAACCTGGGAGTTTCGTAAAAACAAATTTTACAATTTTTTTTTTACCTTGTAATCGAGCAATAGTAGGATTTGATGCTCCTTGCAAGAAATTGCACAGTTCTTGCGCACATCTTTTTAATTTTATTAGTTTATTTTCTGTTCGATTTTTGCCTGTATTCTCTTTCAGTCTGGTTTTCATGTTTGGAATCTTCTTTCAAATCTGCCCTTCATTATATTTGACTCCCAATTCAGCTTCTTACTTTTCTCTTATTTCTTCAACCGATTTACGTCTTTCCTTTTTTATTTCCAGAACAATAGATTCCTCTAACAAAACAGGAAATTGTTTAATTATCTTTACAAATACGGTTTGACTTTCAGAAGAATCCTCCACAGAATAGCTCGACATCTTGTTATCAACTCATCAAACATACACAACCGACGGAATAATTTTAGATGTCTGAATAACGGGGATATATGCAGAGTGGGCCATTGAAAACGAAACAGCGGCTCTGTAGGTCGGCAGAACCCAGTTATATGAAAACGCTCGGACACATCAACAACATTTTCGAGGGGGACATCGTTCGCGATGAAATTCACCCGAAATACATTCCATCCCTCGGAGCTGTGACCGCCACCCCTAAATTTTTAAATTGCAACACATGGCAAGTGATACCCCATTAGAAAGGTATTTACTTCTTAATTTCAAACAACAAAAATAAATTATTTCTATCGATTCGTTTTCGAGATATAGGAACTTGAAGTTGGGAAATCACTTTTTATTCACTCAATCAATAAAAACAATATCTGATGAAGCAACTGTCGCAATAATTATTTTTGTCAATGAATTAAATGTTCAAACTGTCTACCACCCATTTCCATACAATAGTACAAGTTCTGTTCAAAATGAGACCTCACATTTCGTAGCATTTCCGGCGTTATTCGACGGCATTCTTCAATAATTCTCCGTCGTAAATCTTCCAGAGATTCTGGTTTAGTTGCATAGATTTTGTTTTTCAAGTGACCCCACAGGAAAAAGTCGAGTGGGGTTAAATCTGGAGATCTGGCTGGCCACTCTATAGCGCCTCTTCTTCCAATCCAACTTCCAGGAAACATTGTATCCAAAAACGCCCTAACAGGCTGTGCATAATGTGGAGGTGCCCCGTCTTGTTGATATTTCAAGTGGTATTCCTGGTAACGATCGTCATGTTCAATGATGTCTACTAATTGTGGATAAACAAATTGATTCAATAATTCCAAATAAGTTTCTCCTGTCAGGTTACCGTCGAGAAACACTGGTCCAATCAAACGGTCTCCAAAAATACTGTCCCAGACATTGAGTTTTTGGGGAGTTTGAATATGGACTTCGTGGAAAACATGTGGGTTGGCATCTGAGCAATAACGACAATTATGACGATTCACAGTCGAATTCAAAAAGAATGTAGACTCATCAGAAAAGCACATGTTGAAAAGGATGTTCTCATCAGCATCTATTTTCGTAGTTATAATTTCACAAAATTCCTGTCGCCTATCATCTTCATTCAATTGGTATACCAAATGCATTTTGTAGGGGTGGAATTTATGTTGTTTCAGGATTCGGCGGATACTGGTTCTACTGATATTGGTAACACTAGCCAATTTCCTTGTGCTCAATGTTGGGTCTGCACGAACTTGTCCTAAAAGTGCAACTTCAACAGGTTCATTTCTCACCGGAAATTTACGTTGGCTACTGATCCAGTTTGACGAAATTTTTGCACTAATTCTAGAACGTATTTTATAGCAACAAGTTTATCCGGATGCGTTTCATTGAACAAATTAGCTGTACCGTTATCGCACTCATCATTCTTGAAAAATTAATCAATTATTTTAACTCTTTTCGCAATCGTATACACCATTATTGGGGAAAGATATTCAGCAGCTTTAATCAAGTAATTCACTCTAATGTCGTTCAATTAACGATCAGTTTGACACTGATAGACGTCCACAATTGCGATTTGGCGAAAAAAAAATCTCTTCCATGTTTTTGTTGTACGCGCATTGGAGTCGAATTCGAGAAAAAGTCTTTTTATCGATTCTCAAGACCCTTAACATTTTTACACTTTATACTTTTTTCTGACAGAAACAAAACTTAATCCACTGTTTGTCAAACTAACGCGTAGTTTTGCTCTTTTCTTATCAATTGTTTATTGATTTCTTAACAGACACACGTTTTTCAGATACCCTGAGATAAAATTATCATGGAGATGAAAAACCGAACCAAGCATACTTTGTTCAAATCTGGATTGAAATTTCAAATCATTGCATTTCTCAATTCATGCAATATTAGTTTTGGAAAAGACTGCTGTGAAAAAAATACAAAATTTAAATATCTAATAGACAGTTAGTATGGAAAAATTCGACAGAAATTCATCAGATTTTCATTTCAATGATTATTGTCTTCCATTTTGATTATTTTCTAATCAAATTAACGTTAATGTACGAGCAACCGTTATATTATTCATGTACTAATTTTAGAATTTCATGATGACATGTTCCATGACATTTCATATCTACGCAATGCAAAATATGGCAGAATAATCCAATTTGTAGAGAAAACTTGCTTTTATTTCGGAAACTTGAGATGATAATAATAATAATAATAATAATGTTTATTTTAAAAACTGCTACAATTATTTGTATAAAAATAATTACAACATGTAATAAAATGACGTCACACACAATGATATTTCAAAACTAATGTTTTAAAAAATCATAAATATAATAGGGTTCTAAATCTACAAGTATTTTTTTATGTTTCTTTTAAATTGGTTGTTACTAGCAGAATGTCTTACGAGTACTGGTAATTGTTGTAAAATTTGATTGACATATAATAGGGAGATTTTTCAGTAAGACTAAATGTATGATATGGCTACGTGAGATCGTGCCTCCTAGTGTTATATTCATGATCTGTGGCATTCGAAAATGTACAGAGCATAAACAGTCATTATGTTATTTTTCTCAAAATCTGTCCGACAAGAGTCCTTATAACGTAAGCCATTGATTATTCTCATTACTCTTTTTTGAATAACAAATACCCTTTCTGTATTCTTATTAGAGCCCCAAAAAATTAATCCATATCTTATGACAGAGTCAAAATTTGCAAAATAAAGAGACAAAGCTGCTTGCTTTTCTAAACGTTCCCTGATTATTCGTAGTACATAGGACACTTTTCCAAGATTCGAAGAGATTTCCTCTATGTGTTGTGACCAATTCAGCCATTCATCGTTATGAATCTTGGTTTCATGCGATAACTGAAAAGTTATATTAGTAAATGATATATCTTTTGTTTCTTCATCTGCTGTTAGATAGTTCGCAAACATTATCGCTTTAGTTTTAGACTCATTCAATACTAACTTATTTGTTTTTAACCAATCTTTATGTTGTGTTAGGATAGCTAATTAAATATATGAATCATTCTGTATACTGATGAGGTTTTTATGAAGTGACCCTAGTACTTCAAATGTTGTTGTTATAAACAGATGTCAAGAATTTTGAATAAAAACTCTTTCTTTTGATGTACATCTTTTTAATAGTAAAACCATTGTTTATATAGAAGATAGTTAGTCAACCTTATGGGATTATAATTGGATCAAAATGGATGCGACATGTAGATGGCGATAGTGAGCTCGCATCCAAGTCATGTCGTAACTTCAGTGATCTGGCCTCCAAGTCATGTCGTAACTTGATTAAAACAATGGAAAAGCATTAAAATCAGGGTTTTTTGAAGAAACCTGCATTAAAATGACGTCAAATATTCATGTTTATAACTAATCACGCTAGATGACACTCGCGTTTGTGTCCAATACCTTTTCCACTGGCATTGACTAACTATGTTCTATTTAAACAATGGTAAAACTAAACATGGTGGCAGCGGTAAAACATTAAAATAATGGAAAACTCAACTGGAAATAGTAGCAGTTCCGGCTACAATCAGAATCTGAATGTTACATGCCCAGATAAATTCACCCTCAATTCTCCATCGAATTGGCCCCAATGGAAGAAACGTTTCGAGCGGTATTTAGTAGTGTGAGGATTGTCACAGAAGCGAGATGAAGAAAAGATCAACATATTTCTATATCTGATTGGTGAAAAAAGTGAAGATATTTTACTCCAGTTTTCAATAGTTCCTACAACTTATAATGAGATGTTGAACGCTTTTGATAAATATTTCAATCCAAAAAGAAATATTATTTTCGAGAGATATAAATTCAATTCCAAAGTGCAGCAACAAGGCGAATCAGTGGATAGCTTCATAACATCATTGCATACATTGGCTGAGAGTTGTGAATATGGATCATTGAAAGATGAATTGATTCGAGACAGAATTGTCATTGGAATTTTGGATATAGGAATCAGTGAGCAGCTACAAATGAAATCAGATTTGAAATTGGAAGACGCAGCCCAAATAGCCCGTAGAGCTGAAATGCAATTCAAGCTAAATAATATTTTACGTCAAAATCAAAGACTCAATATAAGTGACAGTGACGTCTTGAATGTGATCCGTAGTGAAGAAAATAAGAAAGAAACTCATGGATATCACAACAACGCGGGACCGTCAAACAGACTATGAAAACAGAAACTTCGGCTTGTTGGTTTTGTGGATTAGAACGTCATTCACGAGGATCTTGTCCAGCAAGAAATGCAAGGTGTAATCTATGTTCGAGAATGGGACATTGGAGCAAAGTTTGTCGTCTGAAAGGGAAGAAACAAGTTAAAAATATCAATATTGGTGAAGAATTTATCACAGAAGAAACGATTCGGCCAGAACCAGAAAATAATCATATTTCATCACATTTTTTGGGTACACTTCATAAAAATTTATTCAGAAATGATAAATGGTATGTTGAGTTAAAAATCATTAGCTATCCAAACTTTTTTCCAATATTATTTTTAGTTGACACAGGAGCCGATATTGTCTGTTTACCTTTATCGTTGTTTCAAAATATGTCTTCAAATTTGATTGATAAATGCAAATATTCTATTTCTGAACCGGATGGTAGACTATTGAATGTTTTTGGTAAAATTAAACTTCAATTACAATACAAACAAAATTTATTTCTCTCTGAGGTCTGTTATAAAAGACCTGAAGATACCAATTCTTGGTATGCCTGGTATAGTTAATTTGGGAGTTTTGACATTTTAAGATCATTCTATCGTGAATCATATCAATAATTCAAATACAATATCTTCTGTTGATATCCAGCATGAATTTCCTAAGATTTTTAATGATATAGGAGTTTTCAAAGATGAAATTGAAATAAAGTTGGAAGAAAATTATCAACAATTTATACAAACAGTACCTAGAGTTGTTCCGTTACCTTTACTCAATAAACTGAAAGATGAAATAGATCGGTTGTTGAATCTGAAGATTATAATAACTGTTGAAGTTCCGATACCTTGGGTTGCTCCTATTGTAGTTGTCCCGAAAGGTGATACTGTAAGATTATGTTGTGACTACACTCAATTAAATAAAAGTATTTTGAGAGCTCATTTTCCAATCAATGAGGTGGAAATAACATAGTCGCAGCTTTGTGGTTCCAAATTCTTTTCAAAATTTGAAACGTGTTCGGGGTTTTATCAAATCCCGTTAAATAATGATTCACAACCTTTAACTACATTCATAACCCTATTTGATAGGTACATGTTCACGAGATTACCATTTGGAATATCCTGTGCGCCAGAATATTTCAGTCAAAAATTTTCCAAAATAATTTCAGGTATAAAAGGGGTTACTATGCACATAGACGATTTATTAATATTTTCTAGTACTATGGATGAGCACGATGCTATACTCCGTGAAGTTTTATCTCGTTTATACAATGAGGGTATAACATTGAATAAAAGTAAATGTATTATTGGAGTTAAAGAATAGTTATTTGTTTTACTAGGCATAAAAGCACAAGATTTAATGCCGCGGCTGGTGTTTCATAGCCGAGCGTAGCGAGGCTATGAAACCAGCCAAGGCATTAAATCTGCTTTTCTGCCGTGTGAAACATATAATTTTTTCTTCAAATTTAATCCAATTCCACGCAAAATCGACTTTTTCATATTTAAATTGCGTTTCATTATCAATATCCAAATAACTAAATTATTTTATCAAAGGTAACTGGGCCCTGCGTTACTATGTTTACCGCTGATGACGTTTGTTGAATATATTTGTTTACTGTTTACTTTGTCATTGTCAATTTTGAAAAGTTGTAATGTTAGAAATGGATTTACTGCAAAGTGAGGATGAATTGATGCAATTAACACCACCTGAGATAAGAGACCAGGCGCGAGATGTGGAATTTAACCTTTTACCGGAAAAATCAAGAACTGTATATGAACTCACATACAGCAGATTCATGGAATATAGACAGAAGAAAAATATAGGACCTTTCTCTGAAAATGTGCTGATTGTCTATTTTTCCGATCTTTCAAAGAAATTGAAAGAACTTTTTCTGCCTAGGCAGTAAAACTGGACTTTTTCTGCCTAGGCATTAAAAGTACAACTTCTAAGCCTGCCAAGTGTCATTAAAAGGCCGATTTTAATGTCATTTGGAGAAAAATGAAATTTTTAGGTTTCATTGTATCTGATGAGGGAATTTCCATAGATTCAGGTAGGATCGAGGCAATAGAAAATTTTCCACAACCAAATAATAGAAAAGAACTTCTTCAAGTATTAGGTATGATTAACTTTGCTGCGAGATTTATTTCAAACAAATCACATATTCTTGAACCTTTGACATCATTACTAAAAAATGATATGCATTTTGTATGGGGTGCATCACAAGATGAAGCTTTGAAAAAAATCAAAAGATCATTGCAGGAGGCTCCTTCATTAGCTTTTTTTGACCACAATAAATTCATTATAGTTAGTGCTGATGCCAGTGGTTACGGTTTGGGTACAACCTTGTTTCAAATCAATGAAAAAAGTGAAAGAGAAATTGTTGCATATGCTTCACGAACACTTAGTGAAACAGAAAAAAGGTACGCTCAAATTGAACGAGAAGCATTGGCATTAACGTGGGCATGCGAAAAATTCAAAGAATACATACTGGGACTAGAAATAATATTAGAGACGGATCATAAACCCTTACTACAGATTTTAAAAACAAAAAATTTAGACGATCTCACTCCAAGATTACAAAGATTAAGAATAAGATTGATGCGATATGTATATAAAGTTATAAATAAGGATGGATTTAGCGAGGGGCAATATATGAAAATATAAGTAGAAAAGTTATTGGGCATAACCCTCAAAATGTTCTGTAACAGTAGACACGTGTTTCGAGCTTAAGCTCTCATCAGTACGGTAAAATCAAGTGCGAAGATGTACAACACTTGGATGTAAAAATAGAAACATAGGAAGTCAACAACAGAAAGCCAACCACACATTTGTGGCTTCGGTTAGAAGACCTTGTGCTTACAAGGCAACAACTAACGTCGCCACGGAGGCAGCTATAGCTACCAGCGTGACAATCCTACCCAGGAAAATACAAATAAGGATGGATTTAGCGATGGGCTAAATATGAAAATATAAGTAGAAAAGTTATTGGGTATAAACCTCAAAATGTTCTGTAACCGTAGACACGTGTTTCGAGCTTAAGCTTTCATCAGTACGGTAAAATCAAGTGCGAAGATGTACAAGACGCGTGACAATCCCATTTGTATTTTCCTGGGTAGGATTGTCACGCTTGTAGCTATAGCTGCCTCCGTGGCGACGTCAGTTGTTGCCTTGTAAGCACAAGGTCTTCTAACCGAAGCCACAAATGTGTGGTTGGCTTCCTGTTGTTGACTTTCTTTGTTTCTATTTTTACATCCAAGTGTTGTACATCTTCGCACTTGATTTTACCGTACTGATGAGAGCTTAAGCTCGAAACACGAGTCTACGGTTACAGAACATTTTGAGGGTTATACCCAATAACTTTTCTACTTACATTTTCATATATTGCCCCTCGCTAAATCCACCCTTATTTGTATTTTCCTGGGTAGGATTGTCACGCTGGTAGCTATAGCTGCCTCCGTGGCGACGTTAGTTGTTGCCTTGTAAGCACAAGGTCTTCTAACCGAAGCCACAAATGTGTGGTTGGCTTCCTGTTGTTGACTTCCTTTGTTTCTATTTTCACATCCAAGTGTTGTACATCTTCGCACTTGATTTTACGGTACTAATGAGAGCTTAAGCTCGAAACACGTGTCTACGATTACAGAACATTTTGAGGGTTATACCCAATAACTATTCTACTTATAAAGTTATATATACACTTGGAAAAAATATGATAATTCCTGATTTTCTTTCCAGAAATCCTATTGAATCTATCAGTTCAAATTCGCAAAATGAAGAATTATCTTTCGAAGTCGAAGATCATGTTAGATTCATAATTAAAAATACTCCGGTTAAAGACAGTTTTCTAAAAAAGTTGACTGAAGCACAGTCCAATGATGCAATATGTAAGAAATTGAAAAAATATTACTCTTTAGGATGGCCTGAAAAAAATAAATTGGAAGGTGATTTGTTCCCATATTATCAATACCAAAATGATATATCATTTGATGAAGGATTTTTGCTTAAAGGAAGTAGGCACATACTACCATTATCATTGCAACAGGAAGTCTTAAAATTAATTCACTCTGGGCATCAGGGAATTGTGAAATGTAGAGCCCGTGCGAAAATGTTAGTTTGGTGGATAGGTTTATCATCAGAAATTGAGATTCTAATTCGTAACTGTCCTAATTGTGTGCAAAATCGAACAAATATCACATTTATAAAGATTATGTAGCTACTCGAGCATGGGAAACGATGGCAATTGATTTATTTAAGGAACGAGAGTGGTATATGATTATAACAGATTATTATTCACGATTTATTGAAATCTTCAGATTAAACTACCTGTCTACCAGATGTATCATAAATAACTTGTTGCAAGTGATTGCAAGATTTGGTATTCCAGATATAATAAGAACAGATGGGGGCCCTCAATTTAGATCAGAATTTCAGGCTTTTGCGAGAGAAATTAATTCTCTTCAAGTCCTTATTTTCCTCAATCAGATGGTGCGATTGAAGCTGCTGTAAAAATTGGAAAGAATCTGATCAAAAAAATGGCAGTGACATTAAAAGCTTAAGTTTGGCATTATTAGCTTATAGAAGTACTCCTCTGGAAAATGGTTTCACGCCAGCAGAATTGTTAATTTCAAGAAAAATTAAAAACTGTTTACCAATTTTGCCTAGTAAGTTGTATGAAATTATCGATACTCGACCATCTGTTCTGATTGAGGAAAAAAGGAAACAACAACAGGCACATTATTACAATAAAAGACATAGAGTGCATGATTTGGATGATCTGAAAGAGAATGATTCTGTCTGGATAACTGATCTGAAAACATATGGTGAGATTCTGAAAAAATCTAATACTCCAAGAACATATCTTGTTCAGACACGAAGGGGAATATATATTAGAAATCAATGGTTTCTGGTTAAAGCACCCTATTATAATACAAAGCTTTCAAATATTACTCAAACAGAATCAAATAATTATTACAAAGGTATAGATGATTCTGATTACTCCGAAATCATTTCGAATTCAAACAAAAAAGATACAGAAAATAATGAAACATGTGAGAATGAAGACGATGAAAAAATTTTACCAATTGGGAGTAGAAAATCAGATATTCGTGTCCCTGAGAGTGAAGATGTGAATAATTCATCAGAAAAAGAATCATTCAAAAGCCAAAATGGATGACTGATTTTATCACTTAACATATATTGTTGTGTTGTTCTTGTACTGGGTGATGAAGCTTCTTTACATTTATAAAAAAAGAGAGATGTTGTGTTAGGATAGCTAATTAAATATATGAATCATTCTGTATACTAATGAGGTTTTTATGAAGTACTTCAAATGTTTTTGTTATGAACAGATGTCAAGAAGTTTGAATAAAAATTCTTTCTTTTGATGTACATCTTTTTAATAGTAAAACTAAACACTTTAGTTTTCTGAAAAATGTGATTACAGTTTACCATCATCTCCGGATATGTCTCCCCCTGCCAGTAGGCTTGTATCATCAGCATATATTGTTATAAATTGATTCTCTGCTAATTTAGATTTGCATAAATCATTCATAAATATAACAAACAACAGTGGGCCCGTTATACTTCCTTGCGGTATACCTATAGATGTTGTTATAATATCAGAATTAAAATTTTTAGAGTCTTTAGTGATACTTACTCTCTGTTGTCTGTTTGCTGAATATGAATGAAACCATTTCAGAGCATTCCCTCTTATTCCGTATTTTTCTAATTTAAATAACAAGATATTGTGATCCAGACATTCGTATGCTTTTGACAGGTCAAGAAACATGCCCAAAGCTAAATACCATTTTTCCATAAGATTCATGATGTTCTGTGTGTATTGAAAGATTGCCGTAGGTGTTTATTTTTTTTTTCGTAAGTAGCCATGTTGATTATAACTGAAAATATGACACTCATGAAAAAATTGTATAACGTTATTGCACAATGCAGTTTTAAATAATTTGGAGAAGCTTGGGAGTAAGCTTATGGGTCTGTTATTTTCAATACAATCTGTATCCCCTTTTTTGTGTAATGGTCGAATAACTGAAAGCTTGAGTTTCGAAGGAAAAATGCCAAAATTTAAGGAATAATTAATTTCTTCTCCACTTGATTATTTATTTTTCAATTTATTTGACATTGCAACCACATCATTTGGAGTCAGTGGTTGTATGCACATAGACTGAGGGTTTTCGACTATCTCACAAGTAAAGTGTTCATTAGTACTCTTAACTAATTTTAAAGATATTTCGCTGAAATAGTTATTGAATTTGTTCGATATATCTGTTGTATCGCCCTGTATGTCACAGCTGTGCCTCTTTACTTTGCCAGTTATTTCATTGCAAATACTCCACATACATTTTGTATTGTTGTCAGAATTTTTAAACGTTCTCTATAATTTTCCTGTTTTGATGACATTTACAACTTATTATACTCGGTTTTTGTTCTTAAGTATTTATATTTAATATTTATACTTGATTTAGATAGACATAATAACGTATATCCACTTTTGCATTCCTTGATTTGAGAATTGGGGTAATAATTTTTGTTTTTACGAAAATGTATGTATGTATGTATATATTGGAAAACATTCGTTAAAAATATTTATAAAGTTATTGATGAACATCATCCATTGTTTGTTTACTTGTTCATTTTGTATTTCATAGACCTCTGCCCAATCTTCATTCTTTAATTTATCAACCAATTGTTTTACGGCTTCCTCAGTGAAACATCGTATTTGATAATAATCAGGGTGATCCATTTGAAAAAATGCACCTTTCACCACTTTTGTATCTAATGGTAAAATCAAAAATTTACAACGACCCTGTTAAGTGCAGAACGAATTCCCCCGGTAATCACTAATACACAAGACATTGATGTTGATGATGATGATGATGATGATGATGATGATGATGATGATGATGATATGATATATTTGTTTATTGTGCATAAGAATAAATTCTTGTTGACAAACACAGGTAAAATTATAAGTAACATGTATACAAACTCGTATAATTTAAAATATAGCTAAATAATAACAATGTAGGCGTGATAAAGATATGTTACGGTTAAAATAAGAAATGTAAGTATAAAGTTCATTATTTTAAAATTACGAAAGAAAACATCAAAATGAATCGTCATAATACTCTTCTAAACTATAATATGCCTTATCAGTTTTTTTGTCAGGTTCTGAAAATATTGTACCATTTTTCCTTAATTTCACAAGGTAATTTGTTATACATCTTCACCCCATTATAGATCAGAGAGTCTTTTATTAGATTTGTCATGGGAATGGGGAAATTTGAACTATTTTCGGTTTGACGAGTATAATAGGGGACATCCTGTACTTCGTAATCTAATCTATTTTTGTGGATTAATGAAACCGTTTCCAATATAAAAATTGAAACAAGGGTCAGGATCCCATGTTCAATGAAGAGTGGTTTACATGAGCCCCTAAATTAAATTTTACACTGGTATCTAATTGCTCGCTTCTGTAGTATAAACACTGACTGAAACAATTGGTTGTTACAAACTCCCCAAAATGATATACCATAACGCAAATGAGATTCCACAAGTGCGTAATAAACTGATTTTGCACCAGCAAATCCCAACTAATTAGAAACCACCCTCAAAACATAACAACCAGATGCCAATTTTTTATTCATGTTTCTTATGTGCTCTTCAAATTTCAGATTCGTGTCCAAGTAAACTCCCAAAAATTTAGCTTCGTCCTTATTTACTAATATTTGACAACCTATATTCACATCCGCTACTTGGCACTTGTTTTATTGGTATTCAGTAAAAGTAAATTAGAATCACACCAGTCTTTGATTAACACCATGTCATCACACATTATTTCGTGGAGTCTTTCTTTATCTTTATGGTGCCATAATATGGTTGTATCATCTGAAAATAACGTTAAATTTTCCGAAATTGGTAGAATTATAAGGTCATTTATATACAATAGAAAAAGTATAGGACCCAGTACAGAGCTCTGGGGCACTCCACACCTTATTCCAATTGTACCAGAAGTAGTGGATACTTTTACACACTGCTTTCTATCAGAGAGATAAGATCTGAACCAGTTCAGAGTGACACCCCCGAATCCATATCGATTAAGCTTCCGCAGCAAAATGTCATGATCTACACAATCGAATGCTTTCGAAAGATCACACAGCACCGCCGCGACAGATTCTTTACCATTTATGCTTTTATAAATCATTGACATCAGTCTGTGGATGGCATCATTTGTGCTTTTTGAATTCTGAAAACCAAACTGCTCTGCACTTAGTATTCTATTAATCGTCAAAAAATCCATAATTCTTTTCTTCACTAATTTTTCGATAATTTTTGCAAGTGTGCGAATTAAAGATATCGGTCCGAAGTTGGAGGGATCTTCTCTGTCAAACTATATCCGAAATTTCAGCATTCTCCGTATTCAAATACTGCACTAATAAACGTTTAATAGAAGCTATGTTTCGCACAAAAAATAAAGAAATTATTGATTTTCTCAAAAACCACTGGAGATAGGTATAGGTAAAAATTAGATGAAAATAATTGAAAAGCAATAGCAAAGGGCAAAATGCAATAATATACATTCAAAATAACAAAGTTGTTGCTACTTTTCGATAGAAGAGTCCACGCCGCTGCGCTGAAAATATTTTAGATCGATAGAGTATAACTGATTATTCAAAAAAACAAATTTTCAAAATAATCCTACTTCCCTTTTTCCAGAAACGTCTAATATGCCATCAAGTTTGGAACTCCCTCTTAAGTTATATAGTTATTGAAGTGAAAAAGTGAAAATGTGTGGTGGAGAAAAACAAGATGCGGCTACTTTAAGAAAAAATTGAGAATATTAGTAGAATTAAAATTACAGTAATACATTGTCAACTACTTTCAAACAAACGTTGAAAAATCAAGAAGTTGAATCTGGTGAAGAAAACCATATCAGTTGTTTTCTGTTCCTCATGAAGATATCTACATAAATTTCTATGAATTATCGACGCCTTTGCGGCGACTTGAAAACAATAGGGTCTCATGTGATGGGTTCCCGCATAATTCTCTGGAGCTATCTTTTAGCGATACCTATTTCGCTTATATAAAAATGCCTGATATGAAACGGAAGTTATGGAAATAGTTCTTTACCGACGGATTTAAATTTATATTGTCTTCCACGAACTGCGCTATTCATTCTTTTTCCTTCCTTTTAAATGAAGTATTGATTTTCATGAATAGTTTGGAGGAAGGAATTGGAATCTCTATATGAGGTGAATTGTTTTGTGAAATTCTAGAAGAATACACCATGAAATATATTGCACAAGAATTTTCTCGCCTCTTCCGAAAGCCAATTTGGCACATATTGTAGTATATTTTCAAACTTGAAACATGGTGTACGGGTGGCCTCAAACATAGGCACTACAGTAGACCCTGTTAGGGGCGAAATTCAGGAAAAGAGAGCAGTGGATGTGCAATTATGTTTCATGCCACTAACATACCCAGTAGCTCAGTTTGGGACGTGGATTCAACAATAAAAATTGATTTCGATACGATTGAAATATGGGGTTAATTTTCCGGAGCGCCACGGATTTATCGCCATTGAAATATCCGAAACCACCCTGATGCAATGGGACAACCCACAGCACTATTGTTACTGAAATATCAAACAATGGATACCTATAAATGGTTTCATAATAATATATAAATATGTAGAGGTTTTGTCTTTCCTTATGCTTGGATAACTCGGACCAGAATGAAAGAAATAGTCATGTCCCTTACTGATAAAAGATATTTATTGATGGTACACACACCGTATGTGCACAATTCTGCACACAATACGAAATGAAATTAAATGTAAATATGGCACCACCAAGATGAATTACAGTGAACGCTATGATTGAGAATAGGGTGTCGTTTATTAATATGAACCTCCAGTGGGTACGACACAATCAATCGAAGAACGTGTACAGCTGGGACGAATACCATTATCGAGGAATACCAATCATAGGGAACGAACAGATGAGGAATACTGAACATCAGATGTATAGTGGAACAACCACAAATGAACAGGAACAATCACAGTAGTGGAAACGTGGAGCTCCAGCGGTACATTAGAAAGACCACAGTGGAAAACAACCTTGTAGCAACGGAACAGTGGAAAAATCACAGAAGTGGAACACCAATAAACAGTAGCGGAGCAGTAACAACGGAGCAATAGCAGCAGCAGAGCAGTAGCAACGAAGCAGTAGCAACGAAGCAGAAGCAAAGCACTCTAGAATGAACAATACCGGTCTGACTTCTGATTATACTTGTATGGGGCCATAAGTAAAGCCAAAATGCATATACTAACCTCTATCAAATGAAAGGGTTCTGATAACAGCTTTAATGGTCTGTTTGCTGTCTTATTCCAGTGGTTTTACCCATGAAAAAATTACATAACCAAAAAATCCGCAAAGCGAACGGAGAATTCTCGAAAATATACATAGTCAAATATCGCAAACAATACGAGAAAATCTCCAGGCATGAATCTTCCCCAGATCCATCAACGATGCTCAAAACTCAATTTCGATTTAGGAGAATTCGAATAGATCAGCCACTCATGTCACTCATCAAAATAACTGGAAATCGTCACTAAAAAAGTCGCTTCCTTGTTCGCTCGTGTCCTGTGAGATCTGTCCAGGAACAACCTCGAGCTACTCGAAGCTACTCCATGGGACAATTGGACAACGACTCAACTGAAAAAAACACCTGAAGATTCAGTGTTGCATCATCACCTCTTGAGATGAACCAATACACAGTTGTCTCTATTGAATTCCATTCCGGTAGCATCCTGAGAACTGATTTCTCAGGTCTCTTTTTCTCAAGGGATATAGTTGAAGGTCATCCATGTAAACTGTATAGATCAACTCATGCCTCTAGTTCCTTAGGGTGCCGCAGTTGTATCAATAGCAATGATAAAGAAGAGAAGAGGGCTGAGGAAGTCTTCCTGATAACATCCCTTCTGAAGATTACTAGATGACGGCGGGTGCTTGTACATTTTATTCACCAATAGTTCATCAACCCATCAGGTCCTGCGAAGTTCTTCGAACTTCTTCCTTGGTAACCGGCTTGCGCAGGTCATTGAGCTCGGGCTGACGAAGCCTAATAAAGAGAGCTTCAAACTGCGCTAGAGCTGGAGTATCGAGAGTATGAGAGGTTGCGGACACTCACAGATGTTCTTGCAGAAGGTTTGGACACGATTGGTGCTGGCAGGTTATTCATAACATGTGGAGGCTTTTGTAATAAGCGAGAGAGTTCATCGCGGAACTTCATAATTTTTCGCTTTGCTCTTCGCTTGTCTCACTAGTGTCTTCTTTGCAGCCACAAGCAGTCATATCCTAACAAAACAGTGCTTTTTGATGGTGAACGGCACCCCTTGATTGAATTCATGGTGATCTTGTTTCAATTTTGTGGCAAGTCTCCTAACTGCGAGCATGGAAGTCATAGTTTTCCACCACACACTGGATATGTGACGAGTATCGTCTCAGTTGCTATTTTGTGTATACATCACTTTGTCTCGAATAGAGTCTGACTGGCGTCATACATGGCAGAGTTGATCTGACAGACGTCTCTTCTGGAAGACCATCGCAATTCTCCGCCTCCACCGGTACCTGTTTTAGCGGTTTCAGGGGCTTGATGTTATTAATATCACTCTGCAGGTTCTGAAGCTCTGCAGAAGTAGTGTAATGCGAACATTTTCTACGGATAGACACACATGAGGTATAACTGCCATCTCTGCCACATTAGTAATCGGCTGGGAAGAAGCTCGACCCCAAAGATGCGATACATAATCCCCAATGTTTTGGGTTGAGAAGACGGCATGCTCTAGATATATTTTATGCAACATAGCATGCTTCTTGTCATGTTTTCTCTTTGGGCGGGAAGATCATCCCACAATTAGTCAGTCCACTCAAAGTGTCTTCGTTCATCCAGTTGTTTTCCATTGGCATATCCCCGTTTACGTCACCTTGCCTTTGACCTCTCTTCTGAGGGGCACGGTTGTGGAGTCCTCTATCTTGTGCATTGGGAAATGAGAGGATGAGTAAATAAGTAGTCTTGCCTAGTATACCACGGCTGACATCGGAGGAAATAAATTTTCTCTCCCTTGTACACCAGTTACTTATCTACTAGGGTCTCAGATGTTGTTTGGATACCTGTTTGTTATCATTTCTCTCCCTAATCCCCGCATCGTCCTATTCGTCCTGTTTTGAGTTGAACCGTAACACATTTTTCGATTCCGAATTCAATTCCAATAGCATACGTGTACTTAGGGACTGATGTAGATCCATCCCTCCTGAGGCATAGAATTTGTGGTAATTCATATAAAATAGATAAACGACCTCATGCCTTCAGTTGCTGGGGGTGCCGCAGTTGTATCTATGGGCAGAAGAGGGCTAAGGGAGTCTCCCGGAAACCTTTTCCACTAACCATTTTTTAAGTCATCAAGGCCTGGAGCAGCCGAGTGCTTTGAGCCTTCGAGGGTCCGTCGTACTTCTTTCGGGGTTATTGGATTGCGCAAATTATTAAGATCAGGCTGCCAAAGCCTCCTGAAAGAATTTTCAAACTGATCTAGGACTGGAATATCTACGATAAGCGGCAGTGTATACTCATAGATGTCCTTCCACAAGGTTTCCACCTGAACAGCGGCCGGCGGGTTATCAGCAACTCGTGGAGGCTCTTAGAATAAGCAAGAAGGTTTATCACGGAACTTCATGATTTCCGCGATTTTTCTTGCTAGTATATTCGCATGTGTTAGCAAAACAAACATTGAAGTTCCAATCAGAGCATTTCAAGAAACTACTTATTATTTTTTGTTCGACCAATAAATAAATCAAAGGACCCCTCACAAATCTTATGTGAAATGGCTTTTCGTGAATTTGGCTGAATTTTTGTATGTTGTAGTACCTGATGAGTTGATCAAAAGTATCCATAGCCACAAAGCTCAAAAATGGACAGTTTTCGAGATTTGGAGCTTTCAAAATAGTTTTTTCCATTTTTTGTGATATTTGCCCATCAATCGGAGAGCTCTCATTTGTTCTTGGGATGGAATTTGAATGTTCGGCACCCAGAACCCGACCGAGGAATAGTCTTTCTTAGTTACATTAGGCACCACCATAAAAAAAGGGCTTACACTGCTCCACATTAGATATGAAATGAGGTACTAATTCCAAGATCTTCCAAAGATGTGTTGGGTATTTTTTTAAGAGAGACCATAATAACTGATTCTGGATATATCTGATGTCCAATAAAATCGGATGTGTTTTTCAAAATATCCATGAAGGGACTCAGCGAGCTTTAATGGGGGGAAACGGAAAAATCGTAATCATTTGTTTTCAGAACTAACAATTGTGGTCACTATTGATGTCATTTACATTTGATATGTGATATATTTCTCACAAATTTCGATCATCTGACAATGGTGTGCCAAGACAGTTTCCTCTGGGTGGCTCGGAATGGATGATAGCATCTCATAGCCAAACGAATCCGTGAAAATATCTTTATCTTCAATACCTGGTAGTACTTTCCAAGTGGAATAGGAAAGTTCAGGTGTTTTAAGCAAACTATGAATGGAACTTTTGATATTTACTCCCGATTTCATGAAAATACCAGTGTGGAGCCGTTTGTGAAATTTTTTCGATTGCAGTTCCTGATGTAACTGCAAAAGACCATTTTTCAGTCTGGGCGCCGAACATTCAAATTCCATTCCAACAACAAATATGAGCTATCCGATTGATGGGCAAATACCACAAAAAATGGAAAAAAACTATTTTGATAGCTCTATATCTCAAAAACTATGCATTTCTGAGCTTTGTGGCTATGGACACTTCTGATCAGCTCATCAACAACTACAATATACCTACCAAAAATTCAGCCAAATTCACGTAAAGCAATTTTCCAAAAGAAATGTGCGGGGTCCTCTTTTCAGTATTTTTATTTTCGATACGGTTTTTGTCTTGTAGCAATAACAAAATTTTTATAATTCCTCTTATTATTATTATCCCTTATAACAAATATTATTGGAAGTTTGTCATAGCTGCAAGATAGAAACTAAAATGAAAAATAGATGTTAGGATCTCGTACGACATTCAGCCCTATGCTGTATCACTTCCGTTATGTTTACCCACCACAATGGCAATTTGCCATTAAGTTGGGATAACGGCTGACCGCTAAATGTAACGGAAGTGATACAGCATAGGGCTGATTGGGATATTGAGCAATCAATCTATTTACCTATGATCAAAACATAAGGTAAAATGAAATAATTTCAGAACAGCTTGAACTAAAATGAATATATATTTATATCGTTGGATTGAGGGCAGAAGCTTTCAAGAGATACTCTAACATAATATACCAATTCTTATGAAAACCCTCATGGGACCATATAACTTCAGGACTGCGATCTGAATATTTTCAATGACTCATTATAGAAATAGGAGGTCAGAGAGTTAACATAATCTCTTCAAATTGAAAAATGACGTTGCCATGAATATTCAGCTGAATCACCTGGTTTACCTCAATGATATCGATGCATGATGTACCTGATATCTCCTACGCTTCGATAAATGTATTTAAAACGTAACGAATTATTTTATTTCATTTGCCATTATTTGACTTTCAGTTGATCATAAATGAAATATGCATATTTATATTTATTCAATATCTGTCATGTTTCTGTTATTTTTGAATATATTTTCATATGTATTGAATATTCATATGTAGCCGACTATTGTTCATCCACACTATTTTCGTTAGAAAGCACCTCCGTTATTGATTCAGGTATAGTCCTGACAAATTCAATGTTTTTTTTCGGTTTTATTACCGAGGAAATTATGAACAAATTCACAGTTACCTCACAACTTCCGACCTTAAAATTATCATCTTCAGAATTCAGTTGATTCTTATTTCCAAGTAACCCAAACGGAGATCTCTTTTGAAATAATTAAAACATCAAATATCTTGCTTGAATAATTAGTTGCTTAATACATAATTATTTTGTTGTTTTTCTCTATGTTTTGGTTCTCGCGAAAAGGAATATCCTGAGATGTTCAGAGAACGTCGTAATTGCAATGTTGGTGCCATTAACCCAGAATTCTTCAAATATTTCAAAGTCTCACCTCTGCGAAAATAAGTTAACCTTGGAAATTTCACATTGGACATTTTCAATTTATTGGAAATATTACGAAAGGATAGGCAAACACACTACTTTGAGTCAATAATTTGAAGACCAGTAACATTGTCGTCTAAAATGTAATGAGGGAGGCTTTTGTGTCATTCGTGGTAGATCTGATATTTTGCTGAGTTTTCCAAGGTATTGGCCCATTAAATGAACTGAGTTATAGACCTAGAGCACCGAATGCAACAATGCCAAAACAAATAAAAAATTTTCATCTTTCTTCAGAATTAGACTATTTTAACGCTGAAAAGTGAGTTAAACAATAAGGTATACTCCAAACATTTTCAAAGTATACTGAATTCGTTACCCTTTGAAACCAGAAGCGTCCCTGTAGACCTGATTGTTCTCAAAATATAGATTTTCAAATTTCATCTTTTTTTTTCGATCAGGAAATTCCAATAAAATTTTTGTTTCATTTCATTTTACACAGTATTATATCTTACAAAATGAAATCAGCTAAATGATACAATTATTACGTGTATGAATAATTTCTGGAAATAAAGCTCATTCTGTCCTCCTGGAAGAGCCTAGTTGATCATCGTTGGTTTCCCTACTGGAAACGAAACACCTGCAGCAGGGTCATCGATGTCTTCTGCACATAATTTGTTCTCCAGAACGTAGAAATTATGAAGATCGAGCTTCTGGTACATGGAAATCAACCACAAGTTCAAAACATAGGGTGGGTACTAATTCCGAAGAAAATTGGCTTTCAAGGCCAGCTCTGAACTATTTTGAAATCATATTTTCTATTTGGGGACAATTGCTCCTCCAGCTTGAGAGCATTGACAATATTGACATAGCTTCCTCTCATGAGTCTTGCGTCATAACCTCTTCTTTGGTCACTTCAAACTTCCACTCCAGCTGATTGCCCTTAGAAATGATTGCTCCTCTTAGGAACGTTCTGGATCCGCCGATGCATTATGGGCTTGGTGGTTGTGCTTGTAGAGCTTTCGCCTCTCAAGAATAGAGTCGTTGGTCATAGGTCTCGTGCATGGCACCGTACGGTGAAAGCTAAGGGCTGCGTCTTCCCTAGCTCGCACAAGTATCTCGAATACTTCTGAGGGTTGCGCATAGGAGTGCAACAGGTTGACAGAAACAACATTTCAACAAACAAACGTAAAATTAAAAAAATAACACCTTCTACTTCAAATTGCTAAATCCCAAAATAATTAACGAATTCGAAAAAAAAATGGTTATCCAGATTTTGAAAGCTATGAACTAGGCGATTCTCGTGAGATACAGGTCCGAATTAGATTATTCGGTGCTCGTTCTTCCAAATTACAAATCCAGATTAAAACCAGTTTGTTTTCGTCGTAATTTGAAAGTTTGCACGAAAATTCCTAATGAATAAATTTAATGGAATCAAGAATTGAAAAAAATATTTTAGCAAAATCTATTTGAACTATCTCGGAAATGTTTTGAATGTGAATTTTAGGAAGGATACCGCAAAAAGAAATAGATAATGACGTCTGAAATCAGATAAAAGGTAATGTCAAATAAAATATGTTATGCATGCAGCATAAAATAAATATACAACGCTGACGTAAACAGTCTATCCTATTAATTTTTTTTTAAATGAATTGAACCAGAATTACTTTTGTTGTTTTATTGATATACTTGTTTTTCTTATTTCACGGTTCATACTAATTTGACCTGTATGATATATGTAGGTTTGTAATGGAATCGTTGAACAAAATTTTCACTTGCAAACGTCCTAGTGATTTGATATTTGATAGGTGTTCTCTGTTCATAAATCCAGTAGTAGGTGGGTAATTCATTTTAAAATGTTTTTAAAGAAAGAACAAAAAGCGAGATTTGTGATTTGGTTTCTGATTCAATACAAAATCGGTATGTGGAGGTTTTTGGGGTCGCAGATTATGAATCTTTCGTCAAAATTGAGAAATTCAAAATGGCGGATGAGATTTGTGATTATAGTTCGATTCGATTCAAGATATGTCTGTGGGTTTTTCAGGCTCGGAGATTATGAATCTTTTGTGAAAATTAATAAATTCAAAATGGCGGACGAGTTTTGTGATTATGTCCGATTCGATTCAAAATCGGTTTTTGAGTTAAGAGATCCTGATGATTAATGATAAAATTCAAGAATCTGAAATTACGGAAAAGTTTCGTTATTACTGGGCGGGATCTAAGATTATAACCAATGTAGTGGTTTTTGGATTCGAAGATAATGATTTTTCTTTAAAAATTCAGGAATACAAGATGGCAGAGGGGTTTTGTGATTAATGGTCGAATTCTATATAAGAATAGTATTTTGGGGTTGGAGATAATGAATTTTTTATCAAATTTCAATAATTCAAAATGGCAGCGTGAAATATTCAATTCAACCAATGTGAATCAATACGACTGTTGAAAATAAATTGAACAATGTTTCAGCTAGATATTTTATTCTAATATACTTACCTGAATATTACCTATCTATTTCTTTTTTTTGCATATTTTTCTCTAACTTCAACAACACTAGAAGCATATATTCCTAATTCTCATTCCTCTAGGAAAATGCCCGACAAAAATTTAATTTTTGCACAAAATGCTTACAGCTTTGGAAGCATTTCTGATTTCCAGACACAAATGTTTCTGTGTATTCTTTTTACAATGAAATCATTTCTCGTATATTTGTCTAAATCGCCATATTTTCTTCTGGTTATATCAATATCGATTTGTCCTTGAATTTGATGAAAATGATTGTGATTGTTCTTCAACATAGAATCATTTATGAAAATGAAAAAATGGAGTGAATAAATTCGAATGATTACGATTCTCGATATAAAGAAACAAACAAAGCCGTAACAATCACCTGTTATTACGTCTCCATGGTTAAAGTCAATATTTTGTTTGTTTTCCTTGCAGCGCTGCCCCATTGGAACATTCAAGAAAAGTCTGCTGTAGCTTTTCAATTTCAAGGGAACATCAAAAACTCCGCGCCGCCCAAACAAATCGTTTAATTGGTTTCCAATGTTGAACGGAGTTGCCGATATGGGAGTCACAAGTTATTTAGTAATACTCGTAAAAATATGTCACTAACTCCAAAATTCCTACTAAATAGCCCTGACGAAGTGGAGAATGTATTTCCTGATAAATATGAATAAGAAAATGTTTTAATACAAGATTTTATTCGAATGCACTGAAAACGAATATTTACTTTAGATCATTCGTAAAATATGTCATACTGAATTATTTAGTTTTGAAAAACTCATCTCCTATTCCAAAAACTCCTAGATACTAATTTTGAACGGAATCAGACAATTATTATCCTTCCACCGTTTTGGAGCTCTCATTTCGCAATATCTAACATTGACAAAAAAATCATGATCTCCGACCTCAAAAATATCTATACCTACACCAAATCAAAATAGAATCAGACCAAGGAACAGAAATTTCGTCTGCTCTGTTGGAGCCGCTAGGTTGAATTATCAAAAAAATCATGACATCCCAAACCCAAAAGCTTCTATATACCAATTTTGAATGGAATCGTATCAGCAATCACGAAACTCGTCCAAAAAAATGTTATGGAGTATTGTTCTCCAAATAATGAACACATGTTGTTGAAAAAAGCTATTAATTGTAAAAGTTATAATATTCCATAGTTTCGTTCGACCCGAATGAGTTTTATTATTTCCCATTCCCGATCCGACCCTGTGTCAGATGTTATACTGGCTATATGATACTCTCTCTTTTCCTCACTAGTCGTGTGGGAGGAGCAACCTGAGGGGCGTGTCATTCAAAAGAAATTCAGTTCCATTTCTGAATCCAGAATTGTAAGTAATAATTAGTTTTCACTGGTCGACGGCTGAACCAAATCCTTATTGGCTCACTTTGATAAATCTGGATAGTTCTTATTTCAAATGGAATAAAGCAAGGAAACCCATTTCGCGAAAGCAACACATTTTTGTAAAATTATTTTAAAAAAAAGGAAACATCTAGGAGAAAAATGAGAAAGTCGTTTAACTAAGTGAATGATAGACTTCGATACTGAAATGAAACTACCCCAAAATATTCGTTCGTTTTGATGGTGGAACTGAACTAAAATGCCTAAAAATGGGGGAATATATACTTTTCATTCACTCAAAACTCAAAGAATATTTTTTCATCACTTTTATCTTCATACCATCATACAATTCTTTATTACTCAGAAAAGAAAATAGTTTCTGACTCCCCTTTTTTAGGGATGAAGACCCGTGGTTATCGCAAATGCTGCATATTTAGTCTACTTTGAAAACGTACGGAATAGTTAGGAACTCGAAACTTGTCGAAATCTGAAGAACGGTGAAAATTTTTATTTTTTTCTTGAACTGCTTTGAATTTTTGACAATGTTGTGTACGGAGCTGTTATCTAAAAATCAATTTGGCTTTCGACGGGACAAATTCACCATAAGGGCATTACTGAATGTCGTGGGCATGGAAACCAAACAACATATCTGTCCAAAGCAATTTATTGTTTCTCTAAGACCTATTTTTACTGATATTAATGTATTACGATTGAGGAGTATAATAATAATAACAATAAATTATTCTCAAGAAATATATGGCTACAGATTGTGAACAAAATAATATCACGAATGCAGTTAGTGCAGTTAGTATATTATTAAGTGATATAAACAAGCAGAGATAGATAATGTACAATATGAAATTAACTATTGACAAAAATGTATATAAATAAATTAATGTGCTAAAAAAGTGGTAGTTTTCAAGAAAATATTCAGAGTTGAAAACTGGACCTATACAAACATGTCTTGTTGAAATATGAAAAAGCTAACGGTATCTTTATGGAATCTATCCAAAAATGTATATGCAAAATGTCAGTTATGTTGAATAGCTTAGAGTTTTTATTTTTTATTTCAGTTGTAGTATTACTACTATGATAATGTAATGATATTTGTGAAGAGGTATATATCGAATTGACAAAATTTCTCACATTTGACAAATTGAATATGTGACAACAACCTTCTTTCTTATCAATAATACCAAAATAACCAAAATAACCAAAACACAATCCGGGTTAGAAAATATAGAAGGTGAGTCACAACAATGCTCTCCCTTTCTCCCTTTTAGTGTAACATTATAAATCAATGTAAACGAAATTGAACTTTTCGACCATAACGGGTTTGGTATTCTTGCCGGCAACCTGTCAATTTCTCTTCACGCTTTTCTTCAACTTTTTGTTTTTTTTTCAATCGGTGTTTCGTTTTCTTTTCCCATATCTTCCAATATAGCTGGTTTCAATCGTTCAATAGAAATATTTTTCTTTTTTCCCTTCACCAATAGTGTATAGAAATATGCATTCCGATTAAGAACTTTAAAAGGCCCAGAACGTGGCTTCTGAAGTGGTTTTTTATTAGCATTCCTCACAAATACGAATTCTGAGTATGGTAGTTCTTTATGAATAAATGTTTTTTTACAACTATGGTTGGAAGTATGTCCTGACTTAATTTTCCCATAATTTTTCTCAATCTAGATAGAAACTCTGCATGATTAGGGTTATGAGTCGAATTTTTCAAAATTATTTCTCCTGGTACTCTCAAAGTAGTTCCATAAATTAGTTCACTACTTGAAACCTATAGATCTTCTTTTGTTGCAAAACGTATACCAAATAAAATGATGGGTAGTTACTCTGTCCATTTCTTATGACAATAGGATTTCAGGGATGATTTGATTGTTCTGTGAAATCTTTCTATCATTCCATTAGAACTTGGATGATATGGTGTTGTTCGATATGTTGAAATTCCATTATTTTCGAGAACTCTTTGAATAACACACATTCAAATTGTCGTCCCTGATCGGTAGTTACTTTCATGGGAACTCCAAATCGTGTAATCCTTCCACTATAAAATTCTTTATCTACAGTTTCAGCAGTCATATATTTCATTGGAAATGCCTTCACCCATCTCGAATATCTATCTATGTATGTCAGACAATAAAGGAATCCATCCGAAGGAGGCAAAGGCCCAAAAATATCAATATTGACATGCTTACATTCTTACGTCTGGAACTTCAAAATCTCCGTCAGGAGCAACAACGTGTCTACTGATTTTGGATTTCTGGCAAGGCATGCAGTAAGGAGTCCAATTTTTGATACCTCTCTCCATGTTCGACCAAACGTATCTATCCTTGATAAGCTTTATTGTTGCTTTGATGCCCAGATGAGCCAAACCATGTAATTTATAGAATATGTTTTTTCTGATTTTTTTCTGGGACGAAAGGCCTTTTATTTTTTGTAGAAACGTCACAAAAATTTTTAATATTGGTATTCGGAACATTAATCTCTTTCAAAACTAGCGAAGTTTCAACTTTTAGTAGTCTTTGAAGATCTTGATCTTTCTTTTGTTATTCTTCCCAATTTGTAAAATCCATAGTATTTTTTAAACTGATTTACGAAACTCTGAAGAGTGCATCAGCAACTACATTTTCTGTTCCACTAATGTGTTTGATAATTTCTGAAAATTGACTTATGTAATCTAGACATCTCGTTTGTCTAGTAGTCATCGTTTCTGGATTTTTATTGAACGCATAAACAAGAGGCTTATGGTCCGTATACATTATGAAATTAGGACCTTCAAGCATATATCGAAAGTATTTAACTGCCTCATATATGGCTAGAAGTTATCTGTCATACGTACTATATCTCTTTTGAGCATTGGTAATTTTTTCCGAGAGAAACCCATTGGTTTCCAAACATCATCCTGTAACTGTTGAATTGCTGCACCCAAAGTTGTATCAGATGCATCAACCATCAAGGAAAACGAGGAATATGAAGGCGGAAGAACTAGAAGAGCTGCATTTGCCATGGCATTTTTTACATCAATGAAAGCTTTCTCCTGTGAAGTATTCCACTCCAGTTTGCGATTGCGTTTCGAATCACCTTTGAGAAATTCGTTCAATGGAGCCTGAATCGCTGCTGCTTTGGGAATAGATGACCAGTAGAAATGTACCATTCCAAGAACTCGTTGCAACCCATTTAAATCTTCAGGTCTGTTGTAATCTAGAATTGCTTGTACTTTTCTGTTAGTGAGTCTGATTCCTTGATTTGTAACAATATATCCAAGGAATTCCATTGAAGATTTTCCAAATTAACATTTCTCAACATTTATAACCATTCCATGTTTTTCCAACCTATCAAAAAACTGCCTTAGATGTATTTCACGTTGTTCTTCATTTTCAGAGGCTACCAAAAAATCGTCTTCTGCCATCGGGATCTGATGGAACGCTTTCACCAAATCGATTTTTGAGAAAATATTTTTACGATCCATTTGAAATGTAAATTCTCTTATGTTTGGGAGAGGGTATCGGTCGGGAAGAGTTTTGGAATTGAGTAGACGGTGATCGCCGCAAGCTCTCCATTCTCCGTTCGACTTCTTGACCATGTGCAATGGAGATGCCCATGGGCTTTTAGACGGCTGTACGATTCCTTGTTCCATCAGTGATTGGAATTCTTTTTTTGCTGCTTTCTTGGGCTTTTTTAGTGTACAGTCTCATGAGAGATACTTGTAGAACATTCTCTAGTATCTACACTCGAGCGTTTGAACCCAGAGGTCTCACTGAGGGATTTATGTAGCTCTAAGAACTTTTTGTTGTTGTCGGCAAACGTCTGCATCAGTTGCATACACATGCAATCCAAATCATTGATTTTTTTCGCCAAATATCCATTTGATTCAGTTTTGGTGGTTCTTTCAATCTCCGTGGACGCTTCTATTTCATCAATAATCTTAGAAAAATCGAAGTCACTTGGGTAGGATATACTCTGAAACCTTCTCGATATTTCTACTTCAAGTATCAGTTTCAAATCACCTACGGTTCCATGAGCGCTCAAATTGAAGTGGTGGAGGATATTCACTAATTTATCTTTGTTGAGATTCTGGAGCAATTTCATCACGTCAGGGTCACCAATTGTACTATTACTACTATAATAATGCAATAATATTTGTATAGAGGTATAACTTTTCTCTTTATATTTTCATATATAGCTCCTCACTAAATCCTTTCTGATTTATAGAGGAATATATCGAATTGACCAAAACTTGTCACATTTGACAAATTAAATATGTAACAACAACCTTCTTTCTTATCAATAATACATAGTGTCCAAGATAACCAAAATACATTCCGGGTTAGGAAATATAGAAGGTGAGTCACCACACGGTTTTCAATTAGTGCACGAGTTACGTATCGAACAGTTTGTTTGGAGAACAGTTTCATTCCTTTCTGGAATCTGAATTTGGAATTTTAATTTTTCATTTCTTCAGGAAAGGGATTGAGAAATTAATTTTTTTGTCGTATAAGTATTACATGGAGTTTTGAGTTATTTTTTATGTAAGAACCATAGAAATTGTAATAAACACTAGAATGCCAAACCCGCTGTCCGCGATTCAGTTAAATGACCCCTCACAGGGAATGATGACATACTTTTGCACTTGCGCATCATTGCTGTTTCAGGTCACGTCGTTGCCAAGTTTTCTTTCTTTTTTCGTGATCCAAATGAGGTTCGGAATATCATCTGTGGTTAGGGCAGGTAATTGTGGGAAATCTAGTAAACTTGGGAACACCGCCTTAAAATCCTATCGTGGCTTTGTTAGGTTTTAGCAGTTGTTCAGGGAAACTGTGTGAACACCAATGACACAGAGGCAAAAAAAAATTATGCGGACTTGAATTTGGATGATATGTCCATTATAAAAAAAAATATGACATTGATGTCAACGACATGTTAATCCAAGATGGGGAATTTTATCATTTAATTTCATTTCTCCCTTTTCTTTGAGTACTCTGACTGAAAATGTGTGGTTACACATATATATCAGGATTTGCTGTTAAATCTATAAAAAAAATTATCAAATGTAGAGTATGTTTGTCTACTTTTGAAGACATTACAGAATCTTCTGCAGATGCAGAAAACTTTAAATTATTGAATAGAAAAAGAGGTGGTCTCATAAGGCCATCACAAACTGTTATAGATATTTGTATTTTCCATGAGAGAAAAATCCGGCAGGTTCTTGCAATTACTGATAATTTTATGCCAAATGAAACGAATTTTTTTGAAACTTCCATACATTGAACTGCATCAATATTACTTCAGTATGAAAAATTATTCAGCTCTATAATAAACCACATTTTCGATATATTTCCCTATGAGGTGAGTCACAAATTGAAAATGATAAAAGCAATAACAAGAATTTACACCAGAATTGGATCTTTCAATATTGCAATGTTGCAAACTGAGAAAATTAGAGGTGAATTGAAGTGAAGAACACTTACTAAATTTATGATATTTTCCCATCAAAAGATTTTGAAACAAAATTTTCGTTTGATAGAAATAAGTTTGTAACATTACAAAATAAAATGTATTGGGAGTTACTATAGTCCTTTTTCTCCAATCCTACCATTTCTCCTCATTTGAAACAAAAAGAAACAAAAAATATTCTGTAACAATTTGAATATTTGGCTTTTTATATTTATTTCTCTCAACATTGGATAATCTACTTCTTATTACAAAAGATGCCATTTGAATCTACCTAATATGATTCAACAACATTTACAGTGATAAATGAGAACCTCTGACCAAATGCAAAAATGTAGTTTCTCACCCGAGAAACTATATTCGACAGATTTTTTCCCAATTTTATATCTCCAATCAATGACATTTTTGTTTTTCAACAAAAATGGTGGAAAAGTGATAACAAGAGTCAACAAGTAGTTTGAACTCCTGTAAAAAAATTTGTAATATCTTGTCAATGAAAGCCTTTGTTATTATTATTATTATTGCATATTGCATTAATAACTAATTAAGTAATCAATTGATTTGTAGAAGTAGAAAACCAACTTCAATATCCAGAATTTCGAAAATCAAAAATACGACTACATAAAGAAAGTGTTTCCTGACTCTGATAATGATTTCGACTGTAATAGGCTCAACGGTTTAGCCGTGAAACCCATGGACACACAAATTGTGTTTTTTTCTGATTCACAGACTGAGTGGAATCAATTCCCATCAAATTTGAATTTTTTGACGATCACAATAATTTATCCCGACTTGGTCGCGAGAAAGCACAAAATAGAAGACCTACACTCAATATTTCTATTTCAAAGAAGTCAATTATTGATTTACTGTATATATCATTAAAGGAAAACTGTGTTATATTTCAAATGCTATTACCGACAACTTATACCAGATTCAGGCACAGGAACTCAAAAATCCTAAGAACGTCCCTAGCGACACTTGTGCTCCATTGCGCATACTCCTGGGTTGGTTTATCTGCCGTAGGGGGACCACGTTATTCCGAACTAATTGGCATTCTATGTATTTATTTCTATGGTAAGAACAGTGTTGTGGTGGTACTGATGAAAAATAGTTGTCTCAGATCAAATTTATCAGACTCTGCATAAGGAGCATCACTTGAATATTTATCATTTCTGAAGAGATTCCTTCTCAAAAAACGTATTCACGCCAATTTACGATGTTTGAGAGATGCGTTTTAGAGACTCCTTCCTCCCCATCTTATAATTCCATGGTTCACATGAGTTGCTAACAGACTCCAATTTTATAACGCCCATGCTACCTTCTGAATGGTTTGACGTACATACCAGGAGTACAAATCGTTTTGAATGGTATACCCTATACTGCTTTTTAAATTAAACATGAGGCGATTGCTTTACAGGTGCAGCGGGGATGTCATATCAACTTAATAATTACAAGTAGCATGTGGGGTCAATAGTCACATCGTCGAAAAGAAAATTTAATACTTTTTTCAACCATTTAAATTTTTTCGAATTTCGTGGGTACATCTTTCCACAATCTCGATTTCTATGCCTTTCGAAATTATGTGCGCCCAGTGCCGTCTGTTGAGTAATTGAAATGCATCTTCTTCCATTTATTATACTGTTAAAAGTATTTTCTGTCCCATTGTTACACATTAAACCGTTTATTTTTATCGAGGTATGAGTGTCATTGAGATCCGTACTTCGAATGCATATTGTGAAAACAATATTAACGCAATTCAAAAATATTTGGATGGTTGAAAAGTATATTGAATTAATTCTCTTTTCATCGATGTGACACTTGACCACCATGCCATGTGACCCACCTGTCTTGGATTTCAAAAAGTAGTATCGATGATACCATTTAAAAAGATTTTCGTACCAAGTTTGTACGTCTAACAATTCAAAAGTTAACAGTGCGGGGGAGGGGGAGGGCCAAACTAACCTCACACTATAATTTTAAGTTGTTTTGTATCGAAAATTTCCTGAAAGTTTCTTGAATCTGTATAAAATTCACTGGAGCTTTTTTGACCACAAAGTCTACATTGGATATCCATTTTAGATGCTTGTCAATTATGATTTCATCTGCCGAGACTATGGTGAAGTTATTGCGCTATTTGATTCAAGACCGTACCAAAAAAAGGATTTCTCCATGTTTATATAGAATTTCCCCAGAAATGACTTCCAAGGATCTGATAGAAATTCTTAAAATCACCGCACCAGCCATAAACTTTGAATGTGAAGATCTCAGCCGTACTGATAGAACATCTACTTATAAAGTATCTTTCCCAATTGATAATGTGTCCGAAGTATATGATGCCGAAATCTGGCCAGCAGGCGCAGCAGTCCGAAGATTTGAATTCCGCAAAAATTTTCGACGTCCAGAAAACAGGATTCAAGAAACGTGAGAACAATCTCGAATGACAGAGAGTGTATGGTAAATATACTGCATATCAATATACAATGTCTCAGCAATAAAATCGACCAACTATCTTTATACCTAGAAGAATCAGATTTCAATATCTGCTGCATTTCTGAACATTGGCTGGACCAAGATCAAATTCAGTTTGTTAATATGAAGAATTCAAAAATTCTCTCGACAAAGTTGACTGGTCTATTTATTCCAATCACAAAAACCCAGAGGTTTCAATGAACACTCTGATACATACCTACCAGACTCTGGTTACCATACACTTTCCTGTTAAAAAAGTTGAGAATCAAAACAAACCACCTGTCGAATGATTTAATCAAGAGCTTCGGAAAATGAGAGATACGTTATCTATATTGAAAACGGTATATGACGTGAGCAAAAGTGAAACTGATAAGACCGTGTTTAATGGATTCAAAAATAATTACAGGAAAACTATCAATACAACCAAGAAAAATGCACACAACAAGTTCATTGCTAGCTCTGAAAATAAGGCTAGAGATAGTTGGAAGATTATCAACTACGAAAGTAATTCCTCATCCAAACATTCAAGGAATGTTCATATAAATACCGATGTTTTTGTTGATTACTTTGCAACAGTAGCGGATAACTTGATAAATGCGCTTCCTGTCACCAATACCGAAGTGACGCAGTTTCTGAAAAACGTTCCAACGCCAAATACAAGCAACTCCTTTTTTCTAGATCCTGTGACACCCTGTGAGGTTGCGGACGCCATCAAATCCCTTAAAAATACACAAACGTTCGACATCTACGATTTGAACTCTCATATCATAAAGGAGACTATGGCCTTTTTGATTGTACCCTTGACTTTCATTATCAATGCTTGCTTTATTAAAGGAGTGTTCCCAGATATTCTTAAAATATCAAAAGTCATTCCTATTTTCAAAAAAGGTCAGAAAACAGCTTCAGGAAATTATAGACCAATTCCAATTATTCCAATTTTATCAAAAATAATAGAGAAATTAATTAAGATCAAGCTGACAATGTATTTCGAAAAATATGGTCTATTGCACAAAAATCAATTTGGATTTAGGAGCAAATGCTCCACAATAGATGCAATATGTAAAATTGTGGAAGATATTGTTGAAGGCCTCGAGGAGGGCAAACATACTGCCATCACACTATGTGATCTAAGCAAGGCATTCGACTGTGTATCCCATGATTTTTTGATAAAAAAATTGTTCCATTATGGCATAAAAGGAGTACCGCTTAAATTTTTTGAGTCTTATCTAACAAACAGGGAGCAGAGTGTTTTTGTTAACAATAGCTATTCTAGTTCCAAGCCAGTCTCACACGGTGTACCACAAGGGTACTTGGTCCACTTTTGTTCATCATTTACATCAATGATATTTTCTTTCATTTATTTCCAAATAATATAGTGATGTTTGCTGATGATGCAACACTCATAAATGCGCATAAAAACACAGATAACTTGAAGAATATTATTGAACATGCCGAAAATCAAGCGGAACTGTGGTATAATTCAAATAACTTAAAGCTAAACAAGAATAAAACTCAGAATCTCCTAATTTCAACAAACCATCACGTTGCTGCGGGTGATGCTGTAACATTGCTTGGAGTTGTTTTGGATGATGAACTGAACTGGTCCAAGCACATCAAACAACTTACCAAGAAAGTATCCAGTTATATTTACTTATTACGTCAACTGAAATAGGTTGTTAACATCAACACTTTGCTCTCGACATACTACTCATTGATACATTCTCAGATCACGTATGGAATTCTTCTGTGGGGAAATTCTAGCCACGCTCTGAAAGTATTTACTTTACAAAAAAAAACAATGAGGATAATTGATGGTGCGGACTTCAATGATCATTGCAAGCCTATTTTCGAAAAATATGGTATTTTGCCTCTACCTTGCCTGTTTGTCTATTATGCTCTGATAGATATCCATAAAAACAAAAATAATTATTCGAGTGTTTCCGAATCTCATAATCATTTTACAAGATCATCGAATTTGATCAAAGTACCTTTTTATCGACTGAATGTGTCCAGGAATAATTCACCTCAACTGCATTTTTACAATAAAATACCGGCTAGTCTGAAACGACTTCCACTAGGATTATTTAAAAAAAAAAATAAATCACTATTACTAAAATATTGTTTTTACTCCGTCAATGAATTTTTAATAGCTCCATGGAACGACAACATGACAAGGTATTGATGTGCAGTATGGCGGAAAATTAGAATTTAGAATATTGTGTAATACTGTTATACTGATTTCATTGAAAATATGAACAGGATGTTCATAAAGTCAGTTGTGGAATCATCTGCGACTGAAAGTTGGAATTGAGTCGCTGTTTTTCATCGTACAAGATAACCTCTCTTGGAAGGATTCATGTTTTAAAGAGAAACATTCTCAACTGACTATATGTACGTGCTTATGTGTATGTATGAATGTGTGTTTATATGAGTATAGATTTATGTATATATGTATAAGTATTTATTAATTGTATACGGTGAAGCGTTTTTTCATCTATTTTATCTTTGTATATATTGTTATATTGTTTTATTGTATATTAACTTCATTTTTGATCTAAAAGGTGGAACACTGACCTGCTACAAATGTATTTTTATTGATATGTAACGTAGCCAATAAACTTCTATTCTATTCTATTCATTCCTACCTGTGGAAGCAACGGTGTACGATAATCCTATAGGTAATCTCTTCACCAAACTGAAATTGAAGGGACAGATAATGAAGTAGGTATATATTATATTAAATATAAAGATATAGAATTCAATTTCCACGCACTGTCTACGTGAGGTTAGTTCGTTCTGGTTCGATTAAACTAAATAATTCCTTCTCACATTATGTGTATTAAATTTCAACGCATTGAAATGTCTACGTAAGGTTAGTTCGTTCTAGTTCGACATTGTTCAAAAAATAATTCCTGAGTGTGAACCGCTTGCCAAATGTAGATCAAACTCGTACCAAATTTGGTATAGCAAAGAATTAATTGGACAGATAAAATCGAACCATCACTACTTGAAAATGTACAAAAAACGAAATATTATTTTATATAGGGCGCATCAAAATTGTAAGAAAAATTATCAAATCCAGAATAGCAACTGATTATAAGTTATATATTGTCGTAGATATCGAGAATGCCCTTTGAATTGTTTTAGTGCATTGATCAGTTCACTCTTGTTTTTATCAATTCGAACACGACAACAAGTTCATTGTCATATACGATCGACATTGAAATTAACAAAGTCGCGTGACGAGCTGAAATCGTTGACCGAATGATATAAACATTTACTTATATAAATACAGGTGGAATGGAACGATGAGATAATTAGTAATAGACTCCTTATAGAGGAGAGAACCCTAGCGCTCAGCTAGCCTTATAGGCTAGGCCCTTTTGGCCTTTTCTGTAAGTTTTGGTTTAGTGATAGTTTTAGGTAGGAGTTGTTTCAAGTATCCCATATTTTATTGTTGAGTATCCCGTATTTCAAATTGTATATGTCTTTCCCCCAGTATCCCCGTTGTTGTATAATAAATATTTATGTTCTGATACTACCCCTTGATTTACTGTAGCTACACTGTAGCTACACCCCAAGTCGCATTCAGTATAAGGGAAACAACCCCTTATACGACTCAGCCCTAGTCGCGACAATATTATCAGATCTGAAGAAAGGCTGAAAAATAATCCGCGCGACTTTTGAAATTATAAAAATTCAAAAAAAATATGTCTCGCATCCCGGGTCAAATGACTTACAGCCGTATGCATAGTCAATCGCTAGCGACTCGCCAGAGTTTCGCCGTTCGCTACACAAGGATTATAATACACAGTCGAACTCCAAAAAAGTGACAACTACGCGGTAAGTCATATTTTGGCAAAACGCTGGCGATGTACCACTTTTTTTGGAGCTCGACTGTGCATTATAGTTCTTGTGTAGCAAGCGGTGAAACTCTGGCGAGTCGCTGGAATTGACTATGCATACGGCTGTTATAATAATCAGACACATTCATCAGCATACTCTATTGTGAATGCATTTGCACACTTCAGTGGCGTATAATATAGTCAAGATGACAAAGATGTCAACTGTGATATGCACCTGCCAAATCACATAAATCATCCTGATCATGTGGTCCTGATGGAATTCCAGCCAAAACTGTTAAATCAATAATAAATAGCATTTTGGAGATCATATATAACTCAATCATAAAAAATCGTCATTTCTCTAAAATACGGAAATAGTCAAAAGTATGCCCTGTTCTCAAGTCTGGCAAGGTAACAAATGTTGAAAATTACAGACCAAATACATTAATATTAGTGTTTTCCATAATACTGGAAACTATATTATCAGACATGATCTATAACCATGTTCGTCCCTTACTATTCAATTTTCAGCATGGATTTATCAAAGCACGTAGTACTGCAACTAATCTCTGTGTTTTTACTCAGTTTGTTTCTGATGTACTTGATAATAAATATCAAGTTAACGTCATCTACACAGACTTCAGCAAGACGTTTGATTGAGTATCACATCAGCAGATGCTGAAGAAACTGTAAAATTTTGGCATATCATCCAATATTCAGTTGCTCCTGAAATCGTATTTTTCCGACCGATGTTGTTATGTTGAATGTGATGATATAAAATCCTCCTGCTTTTTAGCGACTTCAGGTGTCCCACAAGGGTCTAATCTTGGACCGTTATTATCCATTCTATTTGTACTTCTCACAATTTGCTATTTGCAGATGACATGAAGATATATCGTGAAATTCAAAATGAAGGAGTCTGTTTCGCATTGCAGGAGGACTGTTGCAGTTGATCATGTTATCGTGGAGTTTTCCTGAATATTTTATATTTTGTAGAAACAGTTGCTTTTATTGAAAAAAGTGCTAGAATAATAATTTTGAAGTAACGTCATAATATATTTTGAATGATACATTTTCATTGAATTGAATTAAAATAAAGTTTAGTAAAGTCTCCATTGCTGTCCTTTTGATATCGAATAGTAACCAGGTAGGTGCTGTTCGTACATATTTTGGCGACCGTGACAGGACAACCCTGAAGATATGAAGAATTTGCAAAGACTCAGAGCAATTCAACGAGTGTCGTTCAATCGAGTTTATGCTGTTATCATCAATGCACTGCAAACACCCGATCCCGACTTGAGTGAGATACATGGGAATTTTCGTCTCCTTGATCAGAAGATAGAGGTGATTGCAGATTTGAACAAACAAGTTCTTGAATTGTTGCTAGAAGGAAATTCCATGGAGGAAATTATCGATGTTGAAGTGGAGAAATCTGACGAGCTGATAAGCACCTACCATACCCTGAAGTTCAGAGTCGAGCAAAGTATGAGTAAGGACTCTTTCGTAAATGATCCTGCTCCAAGTGTGACAAGTCATTAAATTCGTTCGAAATCATCAGGATTGAAACTGCCGCGCATCGAATTCGTCAAATTTGGTGGAGACATCAAGGACTGGCTTTCCTTTTGGAGCCAATTCAAGAGAATTGATAGTGACGAAAGTTTGGACAATGAAGATAAATTCCAATATCTGATGCAGGCCACCATTCCAAACTCTCGTGCCCACCAACTAGTAAAAAGCTATCCTCCCAGTGGAAAAAACTATCCCAAGGTTATCGATAGTTTGAAGACTCGATTCGGTAAAGACGAACTACAGGTGGAGTTCTATGTTCGAGAACTTTTGAAGCTGATCATGAGTAATTTAAATGCAAAGGTCTGTCTCAGCACTCCTTTTGATAGGCTCGAGTCACAACTTCGAGCTTTGGAAACACTTGGTGTCACTTCAGAGAAATATGCGGCAATGCTGTTTTCGCTTGTTGAATCCTGTTTGACCGAAGACGTTCTAAGAGTTTGGCAGAGAAGTACTGTTGACCATTCCAATTCAGCCTTATTAGAGGTCACTTCGAAGTCATCGAATTGCCGATTAAAGAAACTCATGTTTTTGAGACGAGAAGTTGAGAACGAAGAGAGAATTTCATTAGCAGTTTCCGGATTTGATAATAAAATCAAGAAAAACGAGTTAACGAAAAAAGAATCAATCGCTACCGCTTCAGCATTATTTAATCATAAACCACGATCCGTCAAATGCGTTTTCTGCAAAGATAATCATCCAAACAACGAATTTAGTAACGCCAGCAAGATGAAGCAACAGGAAATAAAGAAAATTCTGTCAGATAAAGGATGCTGTCAGGTATGCATGAAATTCGGCCATATCGCGCGAAGATGTAAAGTTAAAATTGAGTGTTCCGATTGTAAGAAACGACATGCTACTATATTATGCCCTGAGAAAGATTCTTCATTCAAATCTATATCTGGCATACAATATTTATCAGAGAAAGAAAGTCCAACTTTTGTTGAAAATCTATCGAACCATACTTATGCTGAAGTTTTCCTCCAAACTCTAGTCGTCGAACTTCATAATGACAGTTTTTCTCGTCAGTTAGGGCAATTATAGATACTGGAAGCCAAAGATCCTATTTAAACACGTTTGCTGCCAAAGAAGTGGAATATGAAGAAACTTTGGTTGATGCGCTTTTTGGAGGAGCCCAGTCCGAAGTTGTGAAGCACAACTGTTACAGAATCAGTTTGAGGAATCTGAACCAGAAATATGCATGTAATTTCCAGGCACTTGATCAGTCAGTAATATGCAGCAAAGTCATATCTGTTAGAAACGGATCATGGATGAATTAGCTGCGAAAACTGCAAGTGGATATTTCTGACGTGAAAGATGGTCCAATAGAAGTCTTTATTGGATCTGATGTTGCTGGGAAGTTGTTCACTGGTCGCAATCATCGTCCTAAATGTGGTCTAGTTGCAATGGAAACACTTCTTGGATGGACCCTGATGGGAAAAGTACCACTTCCTTGCTCAAATCATTCTGATTCAGCTTCTATGTTGGCAACCACACTTTTATGTAAATCTTACGATATCGCTGATCTGTGGAAACTGGACATACTTGGCATAACGGATCCTGTAGATAAAAACTCTAAGAAAGAAGCTGAAGCAGCAGTCATGGATCATTTCCAGGAAACTGTGTCTGTGAATAAAGAAGGAAGATATGAAGTCGCTTCACCTTGGATTGAGTGCCATCCACCTCTCCCAAGTAATTATGATGTAGCTAAAAGAAGATTAGATAATCTGATGCACAAATTGAGAAATGATGGCTACTATGGGGAGTACAACAAAGTATTTTCCGAATGGTTGGCTGAAGTCTTCAATTCAATCATTTGGAAATGAAAAGGAAGTAATGTCGGGAGTACTTGAATGGGTGAACACTGTCGATGAGAATCCAGATCCAATCCCAGAAATTGACAAATACTTTCAAAATAATGAGCATGTACCAGGTGAGGTAATAAAAAACGATTGTAACAATGTTTCTCAGGTTCATGTAGGTGATTCATCAGATATAACCAATTTGTGCCAGACTATAACCGGTCTTCTCAAACAAGTCTGTCCAAATATGTCAGTTCAGGAGAAGTTATTAACGAGACAAGTCATTGATAAAGATTTTCCGGTATTCGATGGAAACCCAGCAGATTGGCCCCTATTCTATGAACAATTCAAACGTATTTCCGAAATGTGTGCGTACAATCAAGAGGAAATTATGGTCAAATTGAGAAAATGTCTACGAGGAGAAGCCAAGTCAGCAGTATGTGGTATGATGATAGCTAGTGAAAATGCAACGTTAGTAATAGAAACCTTGAAATTGAGATATGGAAGACCAGAACTGGTAATTGAAGTTTTAGTATCCAAAGTTATTCATATTCAGGCAATGAAAGATATAAACATGGAAAAATTAATCATTTTTTCCAATGAGGTAAGAAATTTAATTGCTACTATGAAAAGTTTGAAATCTACTGGTCATATGAATAATCCACAACTTTTATCAGAACTCTTAAGTGAATTACCTGATATTTTGAAACTCAAGTGGGGGGAGTAAGTTTTTAATGAGAAGGGGGTTGTGGATTTAGAAAAGTTTTCACTGTGGTTATCAGAAATGGCAAATGCAGCTTGTTATGTCTGTGCGCCAAAAAATCTTTCATTTCAAAAAGATGAATAGCCATCAGAAATGGTCCGGGACCGTTCTCGAGGTGGTGAACTGTGTATACTGTGATAATGAACACCACAACATCAGTGATTGCCCAAAGATAAAAAATGACGATGTGGAAACTAGGTGGAAGGTAATAAAGAGTAATAAGCTTTGTTTTTCATGTCTAAGAAATAACCATCACCAACTCAGTTGCAAATTTAAAGTACAATGTGGAATAAATGGTTGTAGATCGAGACACAATAAGTTATTGCACAATTTTTCCTTTGTAGGAAGGGAGAAGGAAGACAAATAACAGCCCAACACATCTAGTAACCATCAGGAACAGCCCAGCATATCTAGTAACCATCAGGGTAACGTTTTCACCATTCAACAGGATGAGAGGAGTATATTATTGAGAATGCTCCCAGTTCACCTCCATGAACCAAAAGGAATTCTGAAAACCATATCTTTATGCGACGAAGGTTCAACTGTAACACTATTGGAGAGTAGTGTGGCAAAAAATTTGGGATTGAAAGGTACTACAGAGCCTTTATGCATTCAATGGACGAATCATGTGGTAAGCAGAATAGATAATACCGAGATAATGGATATAAGGATATCTGGGGTAAGAAATTCCAAAACATTCACTTTGAAAAACGTCCATACTGTTGAAAATTTGTCATTACCATCACAAACAGTATGCATGAAACATTGGGAGAGATATGATTATCTGACAAATTTGCCAATTGATGATTTTTGTCATGAAAAACCAATGATTTTAATAGGGCAAGATAACATAAATCTCACAATTTCGAATTGCTGGTGGTGGTGATGGACAAAATACACCTGTTGCAATGAAATGTAAACTTGGTTGGTCTCTCCATGGCCCAAATCACAAATCACAGAGACTGGAGAGAATTATTCATTGTCTACATTTCTGCAACAAGGAACGTGATGAAAATTTACATGAAATCGTAAAAAATTCCTATTACACAGATTCATTTGGTATTATGATTACACCAACCAAATTGGGAGCAGAAGAAAAACGAGCGATTAGTATTATGAAGACAACTGTGAGACGAGTGGAAGATGGTTTTGAAATAGGTCTCCTTTCGAAAAATGAAAATCCACAACTTCCAGAAAGCAAAACAGTTGCGCTACAAAGATTGCGGTGTTTGGAAAGAAAATATAAGAGATATGAAGACTTTGCAAACAGTTTTTGTGAAAAAATCAGAAGTTATCTAGATAAGGGATACCTCAAGAAACTATCTTCAGAAGAAGCAGCCATCGAACCACCACATACATGGTATTTGCCGCATTTTGCCACCACGAATCCCAATAAACCAGGTAAAATTAGATTAGTTTTCGATGCAGCTGCAAAGTCACATGAGATGAGCCTTAATGATAATTTGTTGTCCGGCACTGATTTGTTGCAACCTTTAGTAACAGTTTTATTGAAATTCAGGCAGGCAAAATATGGCCTTGCAGGTGACGTACGAGAAATGTTCCACCAGGTGAAGATTAGAGACGTAGAATATTATGAAGAGATTTGGATTGTACAAAAACCCCAGAAGTCTTTTAAATGCAAGTAATGACTTTTGGGGCTACTTTCTCTCCTTGCTGTGCACAATTTATTAAAAATGCTAATGCTGAAGAAACTACCAACTTATCAGAAATTCTTACAGCCATAACTAAGAAATTCTATGTGGACGACTATTTGGATTCCAAAGAAACTGAAAATGACTAGCTACAGCAACTGAAGTGAAAAGAATAATAGCTTTAGGAGGGTTTGACGTCGTCAACTGGGTAAGCAATTCTTCAATGGTTAGAGAAGGAATGAATGGGAATATGACAGACTTGAAGAGTATTTCGGACAATAAAGAGTCGGTACAGAGGGTTCTAGGAATGTGGTGGAATTCAGATCATGATGAGTTCCAATTCAATTTGAAAATTGAAAATATGTACAAAAATCGAAAATTCACCAAACGAGCAATTTTGAAACTTGTAATGCTAATTTTTGATCCCCTAGGAATCCTTGCTCATATCATAATTGGTGCGAAAATACTTTTACAAGATATATGGCGGGTAGGAGTTGGCAGGGACGATTTTATTCCTGAAGATCTAGATAAAACTTGGAAAGAATGGTTAGACGAACTGAGAGCAATAACTGAACTTAGAATTTCGAGCTGCTACTCTCCTTTGATTCCTCATGGCATTTGTCAATTGCACATTTTCTGTGATGCAAGTAATAATAATAATAATAATAACTTGCCTTTATTATTTTCAGCTATAATAAACATTTAAAAAAAAACAGCTAAAGGTATTTTGCTAAAAATAAAAGGCGAAGTTCAACTCATGTAGCACTAGTGCCACTGAGTTGCTCTTCCACTTAACCTTAAACATTCTCTCAAGCAATACGACAGCAATAGTAGAGCAAAAAGAGAAAAAAAAAATATGAAGGAGGTTAAATAAAGTTTGGGCTATTCCTACAGTAAATTATTATTTACAAACAATATGAAGCGGCTAAAAAACGATCAACTGGGAGCCATAATCACATTATAATATGAAACAGATCGTTGACTTATTGATTTTCCAACAAGAATAGTTTGAACTTATTTCGAAAAAGTGATGGGGTTTCGGTTTTCAGATTTTTTGGAAAAAGATTGATAACATGACAAATATTATAACTAAATGAGCGTCTGAATTGTTCCATTTTGAAAGCCGGAGGAGTTAAGGTACCTTTGAACCTAATATTCATATTGTGTACATCAGTACGGTGGGTTAATTTCCTATGTAAATACGTTGGTATTTTGTTTTGAATAATTTTTCTATAGAAGTTGGCAGCATTGAGTGTTTGTCTGTTTTCCATGTTCAACCACCCAGTTTCACGAAGTTTGAATGATATTCTACGATAATTTTTCCTAATTCCATATATGAATCTTAAACAGGAATTCTGCACTTTTTGGATTTTTTTCATAAACTGTCTGGTTAAACATGGGCCATACAACGAGTCTGCGTAATTAAATCGTGATAAAACCAACGCATCACAGAGAATTGTTTTTACTTGAGCTGGCAAAACGTGTCTGTTGCTATATAACAGTTTTAGTGAAGAGTATGCAAGCTGAATTTGTTTATTGATATGTTTCTCGAATCTCAGGTCGGAATCAAGAATCACTCCAAGACTTTTAGATTCACTGACAACCTCAAGTAAGTTACCATCCACCGTAATATTCACAGATTCTAAATTTTTTTGACGACTGAACTTGTTTCCGAATAGAATAACTTTCGATTTTGAAGCATTAATAAGTAAACAATGATTCCTAGCTGAGTCAACAAAAGATTGCAAATCGTTGTTAATTTGAATGATTGCATTTCCAACGGCACGAGGAGCAAAACTGTGGTAGAGTTGAGTGTCATCGGCGTATAGATGTGCACTACAAGATCTTAGGCAATATAAAATGTTTGATGAGTAGATAGAAAATAGCAAGGGGCCCAATATTGATCCTTGTGGCACTCCTGACATCAGATTCAAGTAATCAGATCATGTGCCATTTAAGCAAACCCGTTGTTGTCTATTTTTTAAGTAATTTTTCATCAACTCTACGGTATTCTCGGATAACCCTATGTAGTGCAGGATTGCTAAAAGCAGATCATAATTTATTGTGTCGAAGGCTCGACTGAAATCCAACAATACCAGTATTGTACAAAAACCTTTATCTGTGGCCCTGACAATGTCATCTACGATGTGTACTAGAGCAGTTGTGCAAATATACCCTTTACGGAAACCAGACTGAGTTTCTGGAAGTAAAGAAAATTCAGAAATATGATTTCTCAGTTGTTCCTCAATTGCTCTTTCAAAAAATTTTGATAGAGTTGGTAATATGCTTATCGCTCGCAGATCTTTATACTCGGTGGGATTATTTTTTTTAGGTAGAACTCTTACGTCCGCCTTTCCCCACAGAGTTGGAAAAACATTTTCCGTAAAACAAAAATTTATTATGTGAGTGATATAGGGGGACTACATAATTTGATCAACTTAATATTTATTCCATCACATCCTACGGCGTTTGATTTAATTCCACAGATAGTTTTATAAGTAAAAAGGTCATTTACTTCTTTAAATGAGAAAATAGATTCCACCCGGCGAGTTTGTTTATAATGCGATAAAAGTTGTTGGGGTGGATTCATTGCAGGAATAGAATTTATGAAGGAGTTATTAATTTCGGTGACGTTATTCAAATTGCCAGGAAGTTCGTCAGATTTCTGAGGTAAAATTCCACTTACTTTCAAAGTTTTCCACATATCTTTTTTATTATGTTTATTTTTACATTGTTGAGCAAAATATGCTTTCTTTTCCCTTCGTATTGCTTGATTAACATAGTTTTTCATATCTTTATAGAACTGCAATCGCGCGTCCGTCTTATCATTTTTGAGCGTTCTCAAAGCCTTATCTCTGGTAGATATAATTTCTTTCAACGTGCCTTTGGTTTGGTTACTCGGGAGGTAGTAATGGGAGCATGCCTATCAAATAGATTTTGTAGTAGGTTGACTAATAAAGAAATTTTCTCATCGACTGTATCTTGATCATAAATAAGGAAAAATGGCATATGGAACAAATCTACAAGAAAGAGATTTTCATTAAAGCTCTCGAAATTTCTGTATGTGCAAAACATTGGAACCCTTTTGTTACTGTTGACTTTTAATTTGCAGTGTACAATAGAATGATCTGAAATGCCATTACAATCGAGAACCATTCCCTCACCTACAATTTTCTTATTGGCTATGATAACATCCAGAAGTGTTGCGCTGTTCTTTACTATTCTTGTTGGACTATCAATAATTTGACATAAATCAAAATTTTCGATAACTGATAAAAAATATTCAACATTTTTATTTTCTATATCAAAAACATTGATGTTAAAATCACCTGTGCATGCAATTTCGTAACCAGTTGAATGTATGATACTCAACGTATCTTCAAACTCATCAAGAAATGACTTGACATCATGGTAGGGTGCATTATAAATGACTCCTATAGCAAAAGATTTACTTTGAACTGTTATCTTCATCCACAGTTGCTCACAAAAATGACTTGGCTGAACAATGACTTCACTCTTTCATTTGTTAGATACATACAAACAAACTGCACCACCGCGGCTATCTCTATCCCTTCTGAATAATTGATATCCAACAATATCTAAAATATCATTTCCTATATCAGTTTTCAGCCAAGTCTCGCATATGGAAAAAATGTCAAATTCATGCTGTGCCAATATGAGTTTTATATCCTGCAGTGATGGCAACAGCGATCTCACATTCAAACCACCAATCTTCAAATAATTCATTCACCTGATAATTTCGAATAGCACAGTAAATAATACCTAAAAAAGAATGCTGTAAAAAGTTTGAAGTTAAAGAAAGTAAATATCCCAAAAAAAAAAAAAAAAAATTCTTGAAGCGGTCTCAACTGCACAGTATGCTGCCTGTTAATTATAATCCAAATATAAATGAATTTGCATTTTTAATATAATGAATAACGGTAATTAAATACAATAAAATGAAAAATTATACCATTATTCTAATGATGAATATATAAATTAATGAAGAGTAGCTCAATTAGAAAGTCTAGCAATGTCATCGTCGGAGATTATTTTGAAAATTGAATCTTCGTTATCATATTTAGCAAAGACAATTCCATGATTAGTCCACACTCTTCCTTTATCTCCAATTTTTCTGAGAGACGCAATGAGAAGTTGGCGTTGGTCCTTTGTGAGATCCTCCCGAATAATGAGCCCAGTGCTCTTGAGGTTCTTTTTGTTTTGATATATATAGTTCTTATAATAATTTGTAGATAATTTAATTAGAATTGGTTTAGGTTTACCTTCACTGGATGATCTCATTCTATAACAGCTTTCGATATGAAAATTTTCAACTCTCAATTTCATTGTTTTGGTGAAGATGCCGAGCACTTTTTCTACACAATTCTCATTTCGTTCCTGCGATACTCCATACATTATGACACAGCGACTTTTCCGATCCTGTTCATACCTTTCTTGCCCTTTCACAAGTACTTTGATTTCTTCATCTTGTTTTTTAATTTTCTGGGACATATCCTCATTTTCCTTCTTTAGTAACTGAATTTCTGCTTCGAACTTTTCGGTTAATGTTTCCGTGATAGTTCTGGTTAACTCATTGATGAAATCCTCAGATGAACAAAGTTTGAGGACTAAGTTCTTAACCACTGCCTGCAGATCGTCTTCGGCCCGTTTATTCAAGCGTGTGGTCATGATGTAGTCAGGATATGTTTTTATTCAGTTATGTTTTCAGATGTTTAATCACTTTAACTTCAATTATGAATTGAAATACTTAATCAGGTTTAAATGCAAATTTTCTTAGAATTTTTAACTTCCACTAGACAGCACAACGAGCAAACACGTCTACTCCATGCGAGAGAGAATCGGTAGCTTACTTGAGAGTTGCTTCAACAGACAAAATTGATGTAGCATTTGTTATGGCAAAAACAAGAGTCCCGAAATTAGAACTTCAGGGAGCTGTTATGGCTTCCAGACTAGCAGAGACATTAGAAAAAGAACTGGAGGTGACGATAACGAGAAAATACTTCTGGTCTGATTCAGAATGTGTTCTAAATTTGATACAGAATGATGGAAGAAAGTACAAAACATTATTTTCACACCGAATTGGAGAAATTCAAGAAAGAACACAAGTAAAGGATTGGTTGGCACTGGATTCGAACTGAACTGAACATTGCCGATGCAGCTACAAGACAACTCCTAGGCGGTAAGAGCAATAAGAGTTCACAACGTTGGTCGAAAGGTTCAGGCTTCTTGAAATATCCAGAAGATAAGTGGTTAGAAGAGATAAACAAGTTTTCACATTCCTTAAAACTTTATAATTCAGAAACCGATCCAGAATTGAGGACAAAATTTGTTGGAACTATTACAGTCGAATATTTTCCAGTTTTACCAGATATAAAAAGATTTTCAAAATGGCAACGTTTGATTCGAGCTACTTCATGGATGTTGAGATCCATCATAAAGTGGAAGAATAAATAACAAAAGATCAATGAAAACTTCCCAGCATCTCTGACAGTAGCAGAACTCAAAAAAGCAGAGATAGTTTGGATAAGATGGTCACAAATGGAAAGTTTTGAAGAAGACCTTTTGAACTTGAAGAAAAATAAACCACTGGAAAGAAAAACTCGATTGAAGAATCTATGCCCAGAAATAAAGGAAGATGGACTGTTGGTTCTAGGAGGAAGGATTAACCTGGCCAATAATTTGGACGCATCTACCAAAAACCCTGTTATACTATGTCCTAAGAATTCTTATACAAAGCTTTTGTTACAGTTTTACCACGAGAAATTTGGTCATCATGGAATTGAAAGCGTCCTCAGTGATGTACGATAAAGATTTTGGGTAATTGATGGAAGGGCGGCTTTGAAGTCGACGGCTAAAAACTGTCAGAGGTGCAAAATTGATGAAGTATCTCCTAGATCCTCAAAAATGGGCCAACTTCCTCTGGTAAGATTAACTCCTTGCATCAGAGCTTTCGTAAATGTAGGCATGGATTATTTTGGGCCCTATTTAGTTACTATTGGAAGGAGGAAAGAGAAAAGATGGGGGATCTTGTTCACTTGTTTGTCTGTTAGGGCAGTTCATTTGGAAATTGCATCTTCCATGACCGCTGATTCTGCGATCATGGCTATCCGTAGATTATTTCAAGAAGAGGACATCCAGCAAAAATGTATTGTGACAATTGGACTGAGTTCAGGGGTGCTGCTGATGAATTGCGATCTGCCATCAAAGAACTTGAAAGAAGGCATTAGGAATCATCGTTTATGGACAATCACTGAAAGAAGAAACTCTAGCTACTTTATTCACCGAGGCTGAATGTATCGTAAATTCCAGGCCACTGACACATGTATCAGTTGATCCAAAAGACCCGGAACCTCTGACCCCGAATCATTTTCTTATGGGGTACTCACACACAGAAGGTCAACCAGGAGATTTCGAATCCGGAAGATTTTTGAAAAAGGAGTGGAGAAAGTCTCAAATGCTGGCCAACTCATTTTGGAAAAGGTGGTTGAAAGAATATTTACCAACCTTGAACATACGAAGAAAGTGGACAGATGATCCAGAACCTATCAGACCTGGGGACATTGTTATCCGTTGTTATCATTGTGGATGAAACGTCACCGAGAACTACATGGAAAATGGGAAAAGTAGAAAATGTGTACCAAGGTCCAGATGGGAGAGTCCGAGTAGAAGACATACAGACAAAGAAGAATGTTTACAAGAGACCTGTATCGAAGCTGTACAAGCTACCAGTAGAAGCCGAGGTGAAGACCAAGATGAATGAAGATGGAAAATGAGAGGAAGATGAAGCCGAAGAAGAAAGATTACGAAGAGAATAGTTAAAGAAAGGATATCTTCACTGGGGGGAGAATGTTTCTTATTATGTTTCTTATTAAGTACATTTTACTATGTTTAAATGCCCTATATGATGTTTTTAGTTTGTTTTTGACTTTGAATTGTCAGTTACCAGGGGTGAAAAAAGACATAACAGTCAGCTTTTATTATATGAAGAAATTGTCAACAAAAATATAATTTTGAATTAAAAAAGTCTATACCGAAAGTATTTGCTTGATTGGGGTTTGTAAAAGCCTCCCCAAGTAACAGAACCAACCTGATAGAACTCATCCCAAGGATATTGATTAGATTCCGATTACATAAAATCGGTGTGATTTCTGATCTCAGAAAAGCTTTCCTTCAGATAAGTCTGTGTTCGTCAGATAGAGACTTTTTACGATTTCTGTGCTATGAAGAAAATGGTCAGCTCATACACTATAGACATACCAGAGTTGTGTTCGGAGTGGCATGCAGTCCATTTCACCTTGGTGCAGTGATCCGAAATCATTTGACTGAAGCCCTGAATGAAGCCCACTCAGATAGTTCCCGATATTCAGTCACAGTTATTTCGAAATTGTCAAATAGTTTTTATGTAGACAATTGTATCGTTAGCCTCGAAACCGAAGATAAACTCCAAACTTTCATGAAATAGTCCCAGGAAGTAATGAGTGAAGGAAAATTCGATTTACGTTGCTGGGAGTGGACAATATCTGACGAAAATAAAAATTGTAACACTTTCGTGTCACCTGTTTTGGGGCTGAAGTGGAATTGACTACAAGATAGTATAGAACTCTGTTTCGATTGGTTTCAAGACATTTCTCTGGAGAAAGTAACGAAACGGTTGATTCTATCCATTGCCAATAAGATTTTCGACCCAATTGGATTCTCCTGTCCTGTTTCATTGATCCCAAAAATCCTTCTGCAAAAAATGTGGATGCGGTGCAAAAAATAATAACAATAATGTTATGACCTATTCTAAACTTTGAGAAAAGAATTGGTTCATATGATAAAAAAACATGTTGATGCAATAATTTTTTCAGTTAATTCTTGAAACGCATAGTGCTTAAAGATTTCATAGAGGAAGGTAGGTGATTGTAAACTTTGATTCCAGAATATAACAACCCATTCCTAGTTCTGTTGTAATTATAATTTGGCAAAATGTACTCTTGATTTCTAATTGGATATGAGTGTTTGTTTGATGGTAGTGTCAATAATGATCACTTTTTGTGAATCAGCATACTAATTTTGAATATATAAGTGTTTGTTAGAGTGAATATTTTGTGGTCTTTGAAAAATGTTCTGCAGGAGTCTCTATGACTCAAACCAAATAGTACACGAATAGCCCTTTTCTGGATTACGAATACATCTGTCGCATATATAGATGTTCCCCAAAATTCTATACCATATTGTAATACACTATGGAAATAAACAAAATGAACCAGCTTTGTTGTTGACAGGTTGGTATTCCTCTTCACAGTGCGTAGAGCATAGATTGACCTAATAGGACCTTTGATTCTTTGAAAACTATTTATTTTACGCTGATCAGGAGTAAATCAGAGTACTGCAGTATCGTTTGGAATCCGTCTCATATGAAACATATATCTAGTTTAGAAAATGTTCAAAAAATATTTTTGAAATAATTTTTGAAATACGCCTATTTCAAAAAAGATGGTGTTTATCCCGAGAGAGGTTATAGCTATGACTCATTATTGGACGAGTTCCAAATGATATCTCTAAAAAAATTCAGAGAAAGCAGAGATATGTGTTTTGCATATAAAATAATACATGGACAAATAGATTCATCTATATTGTCCCAGATGCTATTCAGTGTACCGCGTATTTTATCTAGATTCTGTAGAACATTTCATATCCTTGTTTCCAATACATTCTATCATTTTCATTCTCCCATAACCACTATATCTAGAAGTGTTAATAATGTTCCCAGTGTAGATATATTTTTTCTAACATTCAAACAATTCAAAAAAGAAGTTCTCCGTTTCATTCAGAATTTTTCTTATTATTAAAAATTATTAAAATTAAAATTGTTATTATGTATAATTGTTATCATATGTATAATTAATTATATTTCTGATTGTATACACCTGTAAATGAGCTTTTGGGCCTGCTGGATGTATTGTATGAATAAATAAATATTACTAAATGATTTCTCCTCACAAAATGTGTGTATTCAATTTCCACGCACTCAAATGTCTGAGTAAGGTTGGTTCGTTCTGGTTCGATTATACTCAATGATTTCTCCCCACAAAATGTATGTATTCAATTTTCACGCACTAAAATGTCTACGTTAGTTCGTTCTGGTTCGATTATAATAAATAATTTCTTCTCACAAAATGTGTGTGTTTAATTTCCAAACATTCAAATATCTACCTAAGGTTGGTTCGTTCTGGTTCGATTATACTGAATAATTTCACACAAAATGATTGTTTTCAATTTCCACGCATTCAAATGTCTACCTACGTATAGGTTCGATTATACTAAATTATTACTTGGCACGGATTCTTCTCATACTCATTTTTGACTGACGAGTCAAAATATAAATTGGTGAGGAGAATATCTATATATAGGATTAACGACAAACCTTACTTTTGGTGAGGAGAGTACCTATAGGATTATCTGACCCAAGCGGTTGGTGTCGAGTTTACCTTCGCCCAGTTGGATATCATGAGACTATGCGCTGTACCCCTTACACCTACGTCATCTTAGACTTCTAGGGAGACGGAGTGATCGACAGAGTCAAAGGCTTTTGCCAAATCTACGAAAACTCCGACTGTTGGTTTCTTTACATTTGTTACACGGAATATTTCTGTTGTTACACCCTAATAGGATCTGGTGTGGATTTCCCGTTTCTTAAATCAAATGGTGTTGTTGAGAGAATAATATTATGTTCTCCTATACATGAGTTTTATGTTTTTTTTTTTCAATTTCCATTTTATGAATTATTTTGTTAGGTTAGATATCAGCTCAGTAGGAAGATAATTGGATTTTCGGTTTTAATGCCATTTTTCTATATCTTCATTACCGTAGGTATCTCAGGTATAGAAGGAAAGATACCAGTTTAAAAAAAATCTATAATTCTAGCCCGATATTGGCGTATGAAGATTGAAGTTGCTTGATATGCCTAATAGGTTTAGCTTAACTTTTTGTTATATTCTGTCAGTAAGTTTAACTGAAACTTCCTCATTTTCTCTAGTTGAATTGTTTCATTATTGGGATATTTTTTCAATTGTTGATGCATTACAATTCACATTTTGTTCAATATTTAATCACTCAGTTTACTTTGTAGGCCAACCAATTGCTCTGACAGAAGGAATGCTAATCTGTCACTGTAGTGGATTGGCATGACTGAGAAGAACCAAGGAGTCTCAGATACATGGGATACAGAAATTAATTGGTCATAGAAGACAAGAAGATGAATATCAGAACTGAAATAAAAAATGTGGATCAACAGGGATTCGAACCTAGGATATATTGTTTTCTGGGTTGATCCCCCTTTTTTTAATTTAGTTGTGATTTTCATTTTCCCGTCTAATAATTTTTAATATTCAAAATAATAGACCGGGAGAGGGTGACATAAAATATTTTGTCATTTGTATCAGTATGACAGTTCTTAAGGGGTCTAATTACGGAATGACAAAAAAAAAATGATGTTCATAGCTCTGGTACCGGCGGCCCAATTGCGTTGGCGTTAATCGAATGTGTCGGATTAATAACGAGTGTCGAATGATTTGTTCCACAAAAATGCTTGTATTTTCCGATAGTCGATGAAAAAAGAAGTAGGCGGTAGCGTAATGCCATACTTCTCCGGTGTGACTTTCAGCCCGCCATACCGACAAGAACACATTAATAAAAAAAAAACAATTCAACCATTTGTACCGGAGATGATGACGATATTGCTGTTCGCCAAACGAAGCCCACTACGCCCCACCACTGCCCGCGGCACCTAACTTTCGTTCTATCCGCATTGCGGCTGCGGACGCAGTGGAGATTTAGATACGCCAAATCAACGTGCTTCGTCCTGTGCAGTCCGGAGACGACACAGATCGAGCTACCATTTGCATATTACCAATGGTGAGGCCGTATACTGAAGTATACTACTGGCTCTGCAGTGTCAGTGCCGGAGCAAATTTAGCGTTGCTCACCCGCCGAGGGGGTCGTTGCCTCCCACCCCAAACCTAAGGGTGAGGGCATTGGCCACCTCTACCGAAGTACGGTATTGTTTTCCATTGTCCTACCCAGCGAAACCCCCGCCCCCTAGAGGCCAACACCTTAGGGAAGGGCATCAAGTTGCCTTGACGGGGCTCCCCTTTCCCCTAGGTAACCATGTTAGTAAGATTCCTCCGACAACGTTGATGGGTCGCCGTCTGCAGTCGTTTTCACCCATACTGCATACCCATGTCAGACTGTATCCCTCCAGCCTACGTTAGATGGGTGACCGTTCGTGACTTTTCAGCCGCTACTATGTTGACTGGACGAGGACCCACGGCCTTCAACCATTTGTACCAAGAGTGGGGTAAGTAATATGACGGTAGGTCGTACCGCCTATCGTAACCCACTACGCCCCGACACCGCTCACGGCACCTACCTTATGGTCTATCCGCAGCGCGGCTGCGTATGCAATGGGGATTTGGATACGCCAGATCAGCGCGCTTAGGCTGCGCAACGACACAGTCAAGCTACCATTTGCATATTACCAATGGTGAGGCCGTATACTGAAGTATACTACTGGCTCTGCAGTGTCAGTGCCCGAGCAAATTTAGCGTTGCTCACACGCCGAGATGGGCTTTGCCTCCCACCCCAACCCTAAGGGTGAAGGCATTGACCACCTCTACCGAATTACGGTATTGTTTTCCATTGTCCTATCCAGCGAATCCCCCTAGAGGCCAACACCTTATGGAAGGGCATCAAGTTGCCTTGACGGGGCTCCCCTTCCCCCTAGGTACCCATGTTAGTCAGATTCCTCCGACAACGTTGATGGGTCACCGTCTGCAGTCGTTTTCATCCATACTGCATACCCATGTCAGACTGGATCCCTCCAGCCTACGTTAGATGGGTGACCGTTCGTGACTTTTCAGCCGCTACCATGTTGACTGGACGAGGACCCACGGCTTTCAACCAACGGTGTTTGGAATCACCGTGGGCACTCCTCGCCCGACGCCGAGAGCACATGGTGGACCCCCGGCCCAACCATTTGTACCAGGCTAATTTTTTCGCAGCTAATCATCGTCGAGTAGCCATTCACGGAAATCACCTTGCCATACGTTTCAGACAGTTCCCAATGGCCGCCATACCACCGCAAGGGAATTTTTTTTCCTTTTAACGATTTGTAGCAATCTGAAACTCTTTTCAACAGTTTTCTCTATGATCATAAATACAAGTCTGATCAGTCCATACCTGTGGGAGGTGGCGAATATGTACAATATTTTTTCAAAATTCTAAGACTTTATTCGTAATTCGAACGATTTGTACCAGTATGGCACCAACCTCTCCTGAAAGTTTGAGGTTTAACGAATATGGATAAAGAATTTCAAGCACCTAGGTGGCGGCAATCTTGTCTTATAACCAGATGTTATGCCGTATAATATTGTACGGCTACCGGCGCTCGAAAGATTTCTAGAATTATTGTCTTGGCTCCTCGTGTTCGTCATTCACCACTTTGGCACTTCGCCATAAGTACAGTGTACTTTTCCCAAAGCATAGTTTTTTTTTCAAGTTTGAAAAATTAGAAATACTGTTACAATTCATTCCAATATATTTGTTTTCATAACTTGCTCGCGTGTAACAGACTTCCGCCCCATGATTACAGTATGGAATAATTTTTTTCCGGTTGAACTTTATCCAAATGAACTGAATACGATGATGCCTTACTGTACCAAATGATTTTATGTCTTGTACCTTGAAAACGTGTCGAAAAACAAAGTTTTTCAAGTATGGCGCCACTTTTTCCCTCTACTAGAAGTATGGCACATATAACAATGGTCACATTGTATCATTTAATTTCCAAAAATCCAAATGCCATACTGGTACAAATCGTCAAAAAAATTTTATACATCATGGCTCAAGTCCGACAGTCGTCTGTCCCGTGGTTACAACAATCTGCAATAATTTTTTTTAGGTAGAATTTCATCCAAACGAACAGAATACCATGATATAAAAAATTATTTTACGTATTTTCAAAATGTGTCAAATAAATGAGTTATTCAAGTATGGCAGCACTTTTTTCCCCTACCAGACGTATGGGAAATATAATAACGGTCACATTTCATCAAATACTTTTCAAAAATCCAAATGCAATACTGGTACAAATAGTTAAGCAAAAAAATTACTTCCTTGCGGTGGTATGGCGGCCATTGGGAACTGTCGGAAACGTATGGCAAGGTGATTTCCATGAATGGCTACTCGACGATGATAAGCTGCCCAAATATTAGCCTGGTACAAATGGTAGAATTGTTTTTAAAAATTAAAGTACTCGTGTCGGTATGGCGGGCTGTGAGTCACACCGGAGAAGTATGGAATTACGCTACCGCCTACTTCTTTTTTTATCGACTATCGGAAAATACAAGCATTTTTGAGGAACAAATCGTTCGACACTCGTTATTTATGCGACACGTTCGATTAACGCCCACGCGATTGGGCCGCCGGTACCAGCGCTATGACCATCATTTTCTTTTTGTATTTCCGTAATTAGACCCCTGAAGAACCACCATACTGGTATAAATGACCTAATATTTTGTGTCACCATCTCCCGGTCTATAAGTTAAAATATTGCGAATACCTGGCATTATCACCCTGCATACTTAAACGGTTCCGTTGGAAATGTAAATAACATTCCCATTAGGATCCCATTACTTATTTCGTGAACACAGGATACGGATCAGGTGATTTCCTTCAGTCAGAATGCTGCCTCGAACGCTTCAAGTTTAAATTCGATCCCGGCGTAATCCACCGACCCCGCCACAAATTGATACCTTCAAATGTTCCGAAGATAATTCGCTTACCCTATTATCGACGAATAATCAGGGTTTTCGCCACAAATTAACCTAAATGTATTACAGGGAAACCCTTTAACCCCTGAAACGAACGCATCGTATCAGAGATAAACTGATTGACGGTTAGAGTGGGGCCGATTCAGAAAAGAGAAGGTTTGCTGCGGATGCCGGTTCGATCAGTAGAGCCAGCCAGTGGCTAGTGACATTTAGGTTAATGGTCTGTTGGATAACCAGTTCGTTCATTTCAGAAGTTACGATCTGCAATGTCCAGAAAACTAGTCGAAATTACGTCTCAGAAAAATCATGATGTTGTATTCGTCTGAGAAAAAACCGAGATTTTTCAAATTGTTTCGAGTGACGTTGTATTTGCTATGCAACAAGAAAAAACGAGCAATGTAATGGAAGCAGTGCGGTTTTATTCAACAGAAACATAACTCAAGCATATCTTACTGTCTGGATGTATGGATTCAAACGTCAAACACAATTTTTTACTATCATCAGGCACAAGGGTGTGGATAAGGGATTTTTTTATCAGAATTACCCTTCAAATCGACTGTTAAATACTGATCAGAACTATGCCGAGCACTGAAAAAAAGTGCTTCGAGCACTAAGCACTCTTGAAAAGTGCTCCAAAATCTCGAACACTAAGTACTCATTTATAAAATGCTCGCGATAACTGAGCACTTTCAAAAAGTAATTCTAGTCAGGGAGCACTGAGTACCAAGCACTTTTCAGACTGTTAGAAATTTAAGTCACTGAAACTTAATAAAAGAAAAACATGTGGTGATGTAATATCATTTATTGAAATCATATCATATTTAATCAAGTTTCAGTAACTCACGTATCCGATAGTTCGAAAAGTGCTATAGATTTCCATCAAGTAACAACCGAGTCAATTAAAAACTCATCTTACTTTTTCTAATCACTTAACTAAAATACCCTTTAGCTTATCGCGCTAAATGATCAATTATTCACAGATTTACATCATTCTGCATTTTAAGCAAATTAAAAAAAAAGTCATTACCATAGCAACTTAAATACAACGCTAGGGTTACTATTTGATTTGGTGGTTAAAAATTCTACTGCCAGAGTAGGACTCGATCTGTCGATTGAAATGGTTATGATAACTTGTTATGACAAGAGTGATTTAATTTTTGAGGTTATAATTCGAGTTCGTTGAAAAAGTACGGTAGGTATGTGAAGCGATTTGAAACTCAAAACACTTTTTTATTGAACACTCGTTTCGCTATGCTGTAGTCGTAAAATACTAGATAGTGAAAGGGCGTTTTTAAACCTGTTACATACTATACTATTTTGAAATAGATTTGCTGAAATAAACAATTTAATTGAAATACAATAGGAATATTGACTAAATGTTTGGTTTTGTAGTTCAACCTCCCACAGTCTGAAAATGATAATATGTAAAACAAAATAAAGTCGAAACGGGCCGCTGGTGATTACCTCTTCACAGAGAAGAAGTGAAAAATAACAGAATGGTGATTGACATACCGCACATCAACGGTATCAATATGATAACAAATACCACACAACAACAAATATAACGAAATTTTTGGCAGATTTTTTTTGACTTCCGTCATTTAAAAATAAATACCTATTTGACTCGATACAGAAAAAGAATAAATAAATTTTTGCAATGGTTTTGATAGCGGAGACAGATTTGGTTTCCGAAACGTCAACGTAGTTTGAAAAAGAGAACTATTGTTCAGTTATTTTTAACTTGTTTTTCCATTGGCAAAGTTACTGACAAAATTACATTCTTTTTCCTAGACGTTAAACTTCCAAACGCAGTAACTTATTGGGACAAATTGCCGCTGGGTGTCATCTACTGCGACTTCATGTTTAGACTAGATCCATTTATATGGAAAGTCTTACAGCCGCATGCATACTCAATTCCAGCGACTCGCCAGAGTTTCGCTGCTCGCTACACGAGAACTATAATGCACGGTCGAGCCTCAAAAAAGTGGTACATTGCCAGCGTTTCGCCAAAATGTGACTTATCGCGTAATCACTTTTTTGGAGCTCGACTATGCATTATAATCCTTGTGTAGCGAACGGCAAAACTCTGGCGAGTCGCTGGCGATTGACTATGCATACGGCTGTTAGTGCTCATTAATCTCGAAAAGTGCTCCAAGGCACTGGAGTGCTCGCGAGCATTTTTCGGGATTACTTATAGACTGAGAGAGGGGGACAGATTTCATGTGATGATTTTCTCGTTTATGCCTTTGAGACCAGCGAAAGATTTAAAAATTCTGGCCAAAATGATGAAAAATTTGAGCGGTCGCCGAGTGGCCTTCATATAAAAAATTCAATTCCGGCACATAACCTAACTTCGATATCCGCAAACCCTGTGCCACTTTTTTTATGGGACACTCATGATGGAAACTTCTATTATTTCAATTGGCAGAAACGAGAAAATCGTTTAAAATTATTATTGATATTAATCATTGATACCCTTTGGCCTTGTGCAACCCTTCCACCTATAATTTTTTTGCGTCTATTGTCTATCTTAACATGCCGTTGGTGTACATGACAGCGGCGATAGAAAAGTCCGCAAACACATATATTTTTTTATGAAAATCGAATTTTTTATATGAGGGCCACGCGGCGACCGCTCAAATTCTTCATCATTCTTATCAGAATTTTCACTTTTACTGGTCTCAGAGGCATAAACGAGAAAATCGTCACCTGAAATTTGTCACCATCTCCCAGTCTATAAACACTAAGCCTCTCCGTAAAATGCATCGAAGCCCTATGATTGTGATTGTCTTCCAAAATCCAAATATCATTGAAAAACATTTCTTCTCATTTTAAGAAACAAAAACACCTTACAAAAATATGATGTCATTTACAAAATAACATGTGAAGATTGCATAGATGTTATATTGTACACACCAAAAGATATATAAAAACGCGAATGAAGGAACACAAGAGAGATGTCAAGAGAGCGAAACTATCGACTAACAACTTCTGTAGCACCACACAACAATGTGGACAGACACAAATTTGATTTTACACATACTAAATCTATCATCCACAACAAACTCTTCACATCCCTTTGTCGTAACTTTGAAGACATGTCGAACATCTCTTTTCCATCAGGAATCGTTCTACCAAAGAAAAACAAAGTTTTGAAACACACTGCCTCGGGAGGTGTTCCTTGGGGCATATAGCCTGCAGAAATCCAAGAACACCAAATGCTACCTACTTTCCCTCGGCTCTAACGAAGTTCTCTGAACAGTACAGGATTTTCCTTTCGTGGGAACCAAAATATAAAAAACAGAACGTATTTGAATCTTATCATCAAAATAAAAACACCAAAACAATAAAAAAGTATTACTAACATTCAGACTACCGATCGCTTTGCAATTTAATTCCAATTGCCATCGGCAAAATAGATTAAATTTGGCATATACATCACATGTTTTATACGGATGATTCCAACAATTGGACAATATCATCCGCCATTTTCTTTCAAGATAGAAAACGATTGAAAAGTTCATACGTCGTATTTGTTGGCCAATTTGGAATTTTCTATAATTTTTTTTTAATTTTCAGAGTGCTTTCAGGCTAATATACCTGTATACCAAAATGAAAAAAAAAATCGCCCGATAACGATAATCGTGAAATACCGTTTTTAAGTGACCTGGCTATATTATGTTCACTGTAATACAGTGTGTCCGAAAAATTATAGACTCTTTTATTAATAATAATAATAATTATAATAAAGGTATTTATTTTGCACAAGATTACAATAAAATAATAATAGTATATAAATATCAACTGATTTTATAAACGTGGAAAAAAGGCGAGGTATCAGGTGAGTATGTAGGAAAAATCCACTCTGTTTTTCAACCTAACCTTGACGTAACTGCTTGATCTCAGCTTCAAGTAGTTCAAAAAAAATATTGAAAGAAAGAAAAAATACATTTTTCAAGTTATATTTTTGAATTGAAAAAGAAATAGTGAATAAACACCTACAGATACACTTTCCAATCCATACCTACAAACAACAATATTCGAATCACTCACGATTCTGTTCGGATAAACGCCCACGCAATTTCATTTTGAAAGAATTGGGAGAAAGAAGTTCAAGTTGATATGGCTGAGAATTTTAATTGCTGACAATTTGATAAGAGTAGGTATTTTCAGCCAATTGATATATTTCAGCTTATGTGTAATCTGTTGACGTCTGCGTATACCGAATATCATTCTAAGACATGAATTTTGTAGGATTTGTAGGCGACGTTTGTCGGTTGAATCGAGACAAGGGCCATATGTGGAATCACAGAAATTGCACTTTGAGAGAACGAGAGCGTCAGAAAGATTGGTTTTCATTTTTCTAGTAAGCATGTGTCTGTTGCCATACAATAGTTTAAGATTCATGAAACCAGTTCTGATGCAATTAAAGACATGCCGTTTGAATCGAAGATCACTATCCATGATCAGTCCAAGGTTTCTGCATGCTCCAAGGGTTTCTGAGACTAATTTTTGAGTCCTAAACAGTATCACAGAAATGATTCGTACGCCTTTCTAAACCAATTTACTGTTATTTCAAAATTTATTGTAAACGGAAAGCAATCTTTCAGGTCAGAAAATAATAGATGATTCCATCCATATTTCCTTATTTTGGAACCGACCACTTTTTGCTCGTCTTGGCTTCTTGCACTTAAAATATATACTTATACATAGAGTTTGGGTCTCAGTTAATTTTTTATGATAGGGAATATTTTTTACTGAAATTGAATAGTTTTTGTGCCTTCTGCTACGACGGCCACCGTTTTTCATGTGTTTTACTACGTAGGCCAACCGATGGTATAAATAGTGGACGCACATGAAAATCTGCCTCTTTTGGTGCCGGCAAATTTAACAGTGCAGACCGCGAATATTATTTAAAATTTAAATTTTGTTTATTGAAGTTCCGAGGGTAAGCTTAAGTTATATTGTATTTGAATAGGTGATTTGAAATTCCCGAAACGCGATTAGTTTATTTATTTAGAGACCGCAATTCAACAACCACCTACGTGATTATCAAAGTACCACGTTATTATCCCAGAAGGTTAGGTCTTACAGCCGGAAGGGGTAATTGCGTTTAAAATCAGGTACCAAAACATTACAGTTAAATTACTGATTCCAAAAGGGTCTGGCAGATACGACCTTTTGGAATTTAGTTTGTGTACTAGAATCGAACAAGTTGCTAAGGTGGTAATTACGAGTCGAGTCAACCGAATAAAGCCCGTTCAGTAAAAGATTCGAGCACCTTGGATACCCGCTATCCCAGTCAATATAGTGCCACGTCATACAGTTATCCACAAATGTGCTTTCACAGGAGAGGAGATTGTCTCGTTTGAAATCAGGCACAGCAAACAGTTTGTTGAAGTTCCTACGTATCCGAAAAGTACGGCCTTTCTGCTTATCGGAACTAGCTGAACTCAACGAGCATATTTGTTGGAGGAGGCGTATTCGAGTTTTTGTCCTTCAGAGATCCGGTATCGCGTATCCACTCTCCTATATCTCTACCCAAGACGTATTGCGAATCCTCTCCCGAAAGGAAATGTGTTACGACCAGAAGGGACAGATTTCGTTTACAACGAGTACGTAGATCGCAATAATTAAATTACGCATTCCGAAGGGACTGGCCGATATGTCTCTCCGGAATTCGTTTGGCATTTTTATACGATAAATAATAGTCGTTGAGCCAGGAGTGGATAAAAATTACTATCACGAAATCCTAGTTCCCTGAAAGCTGTTCTCAGTAATTCAGGACTAGCCGTTAAGATTGATATAATGCGTCGTACCTAAGTTTCAAAGTGCGACCGTCATACAGGGAAACCAATTCACCTCCAACGATTTCGTAAAATCAGTTCTCAGTGGCCGTATATACATTATTTTCAATTGATTCCTTTCCCGTTCGCCTGTCTAGTTTAACTTTCTTCAGTGTACCGAGTGCTCATTATTTTGGGAATGAATTAATTCTATACTATTAGTCCCCATACTTTCATTCCGAGTATAGGGGAAAGTAGGGTAATATTCTGCAAACCTTTCATAGAAGGGTGAGTAGGTACAACCGGTATTCTGACATTGGTGGGGGCAATTAAAGCCTGCCGCTTGCCATAATACGAAACGTAGTCGTAACAACTGACCCCTGGAATACCGTTTGTTCACTGTAGCTGTCCTGGGCCTCCTATAAGTGTCATGTGGGAGAAAGTGGGGCATACCACCATAATCTTACTGGCGCCCGAGAATAGTATTGGGTGTTATAGCGAGTGTACCAATGTCTGATGCACCCAGTACCAGTAAGCGTCATTGCAACGTCCGAATAGGGGAGAAAGACACGTTACAGCATTTATTTTAACTGAGTGATCCTTGGAGACATTAACCAACTGATGGGTAAGAGCTTCGTTGATTTGGTTTATCGCTGATGCCATGTCGTTTAAGCGAAAGGAATGATACACCTGCGTGTCATTCGCATAGAAATGTTTTGATGAATGACGAAGACATTCAGTGAAGTTTGAGGAGTGAATGGTGAATAACAAAGGCCCCAGAATGGAACCTTGTGCTATTCCAGTTGAAAGCGACAGAGATTCTGAAAGAAAACCTCAAATTTCAACCTTTTGTGATCTATCGGACAAATAGCACTCGAAGAACATTAAAGCGCTTTCACTCAGTCTAAGAAAGTGTAAAATTGATAGAAGCAGGTCGTGATTGAGAGTATCGAAAGCTTTCGAGTAGTCCAGAAGAACCAAAAGTGTGATTTTATTAGCATCGTGTGCCCTAAGTATATCATCTGTAACATCTGTTAGTACTGTTTCACAGCTGTGCATCGGTCTGAAACCTGATTGTTTTTTTCGGTAATAGCATTTTTTTATTGAGATATTCTCTGAGCTGTCTTTCGATAGTTCTTTCAGAAATTTTGGAAAGCGTTGGTGAGATACTTATCGGTCGAAGGTCTTCCATAGTTGATGGATTAGTTTTTTTTCTAATCCGTTTCACAATAGCCTTATTCCAGGCCCCAGGAAAGGTATGCGTTGTAAGACATTTACAATATCCATTACATATGGCACTATTTGAGGACAGCAGTATCTAAGTAGATTCAGACTCAAGCCATCACTTCCTACAGCATTTGATTTTATATGTTTTATTTCCCTCAAAATATCTAGTTCGGATATTAATTCAAAATCGAACTGATTTATCATCAGTCTTTGTGTTGTTTAAATAAAAATTGCGTATTTGCTCATTAGGGGTAATGTTTGACAGGGACTGTATATAGTACGAAGTCAATTCATCAGCATCCATTAAATGAGGAGGAATATTTTTGTCATTCTTCGTTAGGATGTTATTTTTTCTTAGGTCTGCCCATACATTTTTAGTGTCGGTAATTCTCAGTCTTTATTCAAAGTATGCTTCTGTCGCCTGTTCACAGCAAATTTCAGATAATTTTGTATCGTTTTATAATATTCGAAGAGAGGAACCATTTCTGTTCTCTTCCAACGCTTATACTCCTTCAGCTTAACAGATTGTACTATTTTCAGGTTATCGGTGAATCAGGGTGAGTGTTCTATTGTAATCCTGATTTCTCTGAGAAATATATTCATTTAGGATTTGGACTTTACCATCGACGTTTTCAGTATTGATTTGAAAAAAAATATATTATCAGTAATAATAGTTTGTGCTTAACGAGAAACTCATAAAGAGTGACCACATAGTTATGTTAAGGTCATGATTTGTTAAAAAAATAACTATAAATTATGAAGTTCCTTTATGTTTCTGAACACTGAAAAAAATTCTTTGGGAATATTCCGTTGTCTTCTACTGAACAATTCAGATTCTGAGTATCAAAGAGATCCATCCCAATTAAATTCGTCTTATCATTCAAATTATTTTCGATAAGAAATCCTCTAGTTATATTGATATCATATAATGTATTTATTGCAATGGGCCGTGCTGGTTGTGATGGTAGAGCATACGCCCTCCAATCACAGGGTCGTGGGTTCGATTCCCAGCATGGTCAACTCACTCGTGCATGGAAAAACACGTCAAAAGGTGAGGGCTGCGTCTTCTCTAGCTCGCACAGTTCTCTCGAGGACTTCTGAGGGTTGAGCGTAAGGGTTAAGCCGGATGATAAATAAAAATAACAATTTCAATCAAAACTAAAATCGTTTTTAAGAGATAAATTGCTTTTGATTTCTTTATGTTTTTTTAATCTGCGTTGTTGCACGATATCTAAATATTGTGGCATGTTGAAGAAAATTTGAATCTGAGTTGTTCATAACATTGCAATGAAATACATAAATTTTTCTGTATTCTGAAAAATAAAGATATCAGACATAGAACATGTTTGCAAAGAAGAAAGGTGCAGGTGCCCACCCTAACAGAAATTGATTTTTTTTTAAATATTGGTACCTAATATTGGGGAATATTCTTCTCACCAGGGGGAAGGAGGAGGATCAACATTTTTTGTTTCAAGGAAGTTTCGTAACTTTTCGTAACTTTTTGAATAGCCCTGGCGCACCTTTGGCCTATTCTAGGGAGAGAGAAAAAGACCCCGGTTTGCCCGTTTAGGCTGTCCGCGTGTCCGCGGATTTTTTAAAACGGAAATAGGCATTTTCGGGTGTCGACGAATAGTTTGGATGATTTTTTGAATTGAAAGAATTTTTTACTAGAAAAAATTAAATAACGGGATTTTTTTTATATAAAAAATGTCAGGGATGATCAGCGAATGACTAGAAATTTGTTGACCTTCGAACAACTTCCCAAAATATAATATTTTTCCACAAACCAAAGACCGAACATAACTTTTTGTTAACTCTCTATCAGTAATTCGACAGGCACTATTATTTATCACGAATGATTTTTTTTTGATATCAATATTGAAAAAGTTTTCCATTCGTTGTCAAAATCAGATCATGTTATGTTATTGTTTTTGGTATATATATATATACACATATATAAATATATATATATACAGGCCGTTTCTTTTATCATGTGATAGCATTGCTATATTCTAAACCGTAACAGATACGAAGACGATTAAATGAGAGAAAAGGTAACTATTGTGGAGAACAGTACAATGGTCAATGAAAATTTACAGGGAGTCTCGCCCTTCCCGAGTTATACAGGGAAAACCAAAAATGCTGTTATTTGTTTTTTACGAATAGAACTGTTATTTCTGAAAATATAAAAAAATTTATAAGGAAAGTTTTAATGTATTCTAAATGTATTATAAAAATGTAACAATGAATCTTTGATTAAACGTTTCGTGTCAACACGGCCACCATCAACATTTCTTTTTCAAATACGGACCTGTCTAATTTAGTACAAATATTGATAAAGCGATAAAATCACAACTCAGTGGTATATCACACTTGATATTTTTATAACGTTTCATTTAAAATAACTAGCATCCTCAGTGACAACAATTTTTAATTATGGTCCTGTCGTTGGTTCTTTTGTAAATTATTTTGATTTCTTCAAAACCTATTCAACTATTGGCATACTTCAGACTTCACCCAATAATTTCGATAAGAAGATACCCCAACACAACGAACATTCGTATTTTTCCTTCTTGGGCATTTTTGTATTACAGAAATCCTTGTTTCAAGGCTGATTTCTTCTGAATCAATTATCATACTGAATATTTCTATAATTCTCAATCCTGGAAGTAACGAAAATATTAGTTTTTGGTCAAAATACGACTATTGTGTGATATGGTACAATTAAATAGCATCTCACTTCATTTACCATTTTTAAACAAGTAGGCTTTGCTTGGTTTCTATGGCAGGACAAATAAAAGAGTTGTTGATACGTGTTAAGAACTGTCAGTCGTTTATACACTCAGTCATATCAAAGATGTATTCAAATGACGAAAGGACTGATATGCTATTTGCTTATGCAAAATCAAATAGAAATCCTCTTTTGGCAAAAAATATGTATGGTGAGCTATACCCAAATCGTCGTATTCCAAACATTCAAATGTTTAGACGATTAGAAAGAAATTTGAGAGACTGTGGTGCATTTGATAGAAATAAAACTAGAAAATGTGTTGTTACTGGAAGTATGCGGAACCAAATAAATGTTTTAGGTAAGCAAATATTACTTCATAAAGATTAACAAAGCGACGAAAATATTTTTTTTCAATTTAGGATTGGTCAGTTACAAAAATATTTCTAATCAAGATTGTTCTTTACGAGAAATTGCCCACGAACTAGGGATTTCTGTAAAATCTACCAGAAATATTTTGAAAAAGAACAAATACAAATGCTACAGGATACGCAAAGTTCATCACCTCAATGAAAGGGATTACGGAAGGAGAGTACGATTTGCGATATGGTTGAGACGTAGAAATAGGGAATTTGGAAATATTTGTAATAAAATAATATGGACGGACGAATCAAAATTCACCAACAATGGTTGGTGTAACAGAAACATCCATTATAGGTGGAATAATACAAATGAACATTTACATAGAGAAACCAATTTCCAGGAAAGATTCGGAATACATGTTTGGTTGGGAATTTTGGGAACAAACATACTAGGTCCTTTTTTTTACGACGAGCATTTGAATGGAGGAATGTATTTACATTTTTTATCCAATGAGTTTGATGGCTACTTAGATGAATTGCCACTGAACATCCGCCGTGAAATACAATATTTTCAACAAGACGGTGCCCCTCCCCATAATGCAGCAATAGTAAGGGAACATTTAGATGCAATATTCCCAAGAAAATGGATTGGAAACAATGGACCAATTGCCTGGCCAGCTCGATCCCCAGACCTGACTCCTTTAGATTTTTTTGTCTGGGGATACATAAAGGATAAAGTTTTTTCGACAACTAGTACAGATATCGACCATCTCAAACAAAAAATAAGACATGCATGTAATAGCATTACACCCATCATGCTAGAAAATTGCCACAGAAATTGTATGGACAGACAACTTATGTGCATTCAACAAAGTGGTCGGCAATTCGAGCATTTAATGTCGGTTATCATGAAGAATTCATTTTCTGTATTGGTTTTATTTTCACTCAAAAATTCAATATGAAATAAATTGTTTTCTGTTTGTTTGATTTCTTCTACTCTTAAGTAAGTTTATTTCCGAGGTAAATTGCTATCGTTCGTCTCTGAAACTACAGATATCTTTTATTATAGTGTAAACCTAATTTTAATAGATACATTTATTCAAAGCGTCACTGATAATTTTTATATCGGAGAGTTAGGTTTTGTGGAATCCATAAACGACCTAACGACAGGACCGTAATTAAAAATTGTTGTCACTGAGGATGCTAGTTATTTTAAATGAAACGTTATAAAAATATCAAGTGTGATGTACCACTGAATTGTGATTTTATCGCTTTATAAATATTTGTACTAAAACAGACAGGTCCGTATTTGAAAAGAAATGTTGATGGTGGCCGTGTTGACACGAAACGTTTAATCAAAGATTCATTGTTACATTTTTATAGTACATTTAGAATACATTAAAACTTTTTTTTTCCATTTTTTTATATTTTCAGAAATAACAATTCTATTCGTAAAAAACAAATAACAGCATTTTTAGTTTTCCCTGTATAACTCGGGAAGGGTGAGACTCCCTGTAAAGTTTCTTTGACCATTGTACTGTTCTCCACGATAGTTACCTTTTCTCCCATTTAATCGTCTTCGTATCTGTTATGGTTTAGAATATAGCAATGTTACCACATGATAAAAGAAACGGCCTGTATAAGTGAAAATAGAGTATATTTCGTTTTAATTCCGAGAGTTCTAACCTTTGACAGCTGTTTCGTGCTAACGCACTCATCAAAAAGGATTTATGGAGCTCTCTAAATCAAAACGAATCCACTCAAGAATTAATACTAGTGACTGTAGATATCATGAATATATATATGAATATATATTGTTGTGTTATTTTGAGTTTATTATAGTTTGAAATTATTATTGAATATTTCAAATTTCAGATTGCCCAGGCCAAATACTTACACTCTTTCAGATCTTACCTTTTCTTTTTTTTCAGCTACTCAGCTCAGTCGGTGCGCCAAACATGTAGATCTCAATTTCAAGCGGAGTTCTTGGAAAAGGACGTTTGATAACTTTAAGTCAAATGTATTGTAATAGAAATAGAAATCTTTGTAGAAAATAAATAATATAGTAGATTCAAACTCAAATTTGTTTTTTATTTCATAAACCAGTTGTAATAAATAAGAAAATGTGAACACTTTTGTAAATATCAAGTATTCAAAACCTTAATTTGCCTATTTCCTGCGACATATACCTTATATCTAATAAGTTTTCCTTCATAAATAATGACAATATACAAAATTATCAATTCAATCGAGCTATTTGATTACGATTCCGTTACCGGTCATCTAACTACGGCCTATTACGTTGAACATTCCCATTGCAGGAAAAAGAAGTGTCTAGCATAAAACATAACCATGAATATTTCATAATTGTTTTTGTTATGAGATTCTCCAACACAGGTAGATATTAATTATAGTTATTAGCAATAAACCTTGTCTGTGGTTATTGACTTTATTGTTTATTTTAAAAAAAGTTTGTTCACTGAGTTCAAGAAATTTTAGATACCAAGTCTCCTTGAGGATTGTGTCGAATTGACGGAGTATTTGACAATAATTCGTTTTTCCGAAGTACTGGTATTTCAGCTTGGTCACAGCTTAGATAAGCACATAAGCTGTGGCTTGGTATTTGGAAATGTTTAGTCTAGAAATACCTTTTGTCTGGACCATTTGGATATAGGATGCTGCTCGGCCTGCTACTTCCAGCTCTGGAGATAGGATGCTGCTCGGACTGCTACTTCCAGCTATGACTTCTCGTCGTGCTCCTCCAAGGTAAGTGGAACCTTGTTGTACCGATCTTATTAGTTGTTTCCTGCATAAATCTTCCACTCTTGGTTGGTTTCTATTGATTTTTCTTGATATTTCTGGTTTTTAACAATCTCTCTGGCATCCAACTTTTTTCCACCCGTTTCTATATATCATCCTCCTCTTTCATTTTTCCGTTTCCAAGGACCTACCCATCGGTTTTTCACAACACTCGCGATCACAAATCATTTTAAATTTTTCCTTATTCTTATTATTCTAATTAATGCTTGAACTATGTACACATATTATTAATGATTCTATGATTTTGAAATAATCTTTATCTATTCTAAAGTTTTCACATTTTCTTCTTATTCAAGAAAATATAATTCAGAAACTCATTTGACTTGTTTCATTTGAAGTTTCTACCATCCATTTTCACTGTCAAATCTTAGATTTCTTTGACTGAATACCAAATTTTCTATACTGTGTGATATTTTATTATAACTTAAAGTTATTGTCCGGAAATGTTGTTGCCATTATTTGATATGCATCATAGACTGACTCGTACTCTCCTATTTCAATCTAGAACTTGGAATACCAACCTTCTGACTGCTTTTTACTGAAATTTTAGTATGTTGTTGAAGTTGTAAGAGTCTTCAGAGTTGAGGCATCGTATTTGTTTGGGTTTTCTGATATTTTATATAATTTTGAAACTTTTTGACCCACTTTTTTTTATCTGCCAAGTTTTCATAACAACATATATATATATATATATATATATATTTTGGATTGACGTGGCCTTTACTTGATGGAAATTCATAGTATATGACACTAAGGTAAACACGATTAAATTTCCACAGATTATTGTCTTCGCGACATGTTTCGATACACTGTATCTTTTTCAAGCGAATGTAATACATTCGCTTGAAAAAGATACAGTGTATCGAAACATGTCGCGAAGACAATAATCTGTGGAAATTTAATCGTGTTTACCTTAGTGTCATATATATATATATATATATATATATATATATATATATATATATATATATATATATATATATATATATATATATATACCGGGTGGCTACGGAAGTATTGCCTACGGAATATCTCAGTTATTGTATGAAGTAGGTTTGTGAAATTTGGAGCGTCGATATAATGACATAAGAGCTAGAATTTGAGCATATTGACATGTCGGAGTTAACTTCCGGTCTGACCGGAAGTAACATCAACTTTCTTATTTTGAATGGAAACCCTATTTTTTCTCTTTTCGCTTTATTAAGCATTCAATTCCCTTTCTAATGACATATCACAAGTTGGTATCTAACCAGAAACTAGATCAGAAAAAAATTATTATTGAAATTCACCGAGTAGGCCGTGGAAGCAAAATGAAAGCCAAAAATTGAAAAGTTGGCTATGGAAACTATACGTCACTTGATAACAGTTGCTACTACTGTGATATTTTATTTTCATTCGTCGGCGTTATAAAAAGCCGCCAAAAAAAATATTGGAAAAATTGGGAAAAAAACAATACTCTGTAGGTCCATAACTTAAATAGGAACATACAACTTTTTTTTGCCTGTACTATTCAGCATAACCATTCCTTTCTAATGATATAATAGAAAATAATTTTTTTGAACTGAGATACCGAAAAATCCAATTATTATTCTTCAAATAACAAAACAGATTATCGCCATACGCAAAAATGAAATTTAAAATAATGTGGAATGATATATTATATCCTGTAGGTTCTAGGTTGAATAGGAACATAAACGTACTAGGTTTGTGCTATTCAGAATAATCATTCCATTGCAATAATCATTCGAACCAAAATATTAACAAGTAGGCTGATTAAGATGTATTTTGGAATGAAACAAAAAAGAAATGAGAGCTGTCACGAACGCTGCTATCCATATTATTTTGACGTTCGAAGTAGTGTTTTTGATTCTGCCATTTTAAAAGGGTTTGGAAATCGAAATCAGTTAGTGGAATATTCAAAAAATGCACCGTTATTCACGAACCGAACAAATTGACATGCTTCTCATTTATGGTATATGTTTAAAAAATTCTTATGCCGCTGAACGATTGTATTTAGAGCGATATCCAGGGAGGCAGCAACCGTCAAGAAGGTATTTCCAGTGGCTTGAAGAAAAATTAAGAACTGAGCCTGATGTTCACGAAGACCAAGAAGCATTTGTTATTAATGAGGAAACTGAAATTAATGTATTAGCTTTAGTACAATATGATAGCACAATTTCCTCAAGGCAGATTGGCGCCGAATTAGCTATAAGTAAGGACTCTGTTAGGAAAATTTTGAAAAAACATCGATTGAAATCCTTCAAGTATCAGTTGCATAAACATTTGTATGAAAATGACGGTGAAAGGCGCCTGGAATATTGTAGTTGGTTTCTTCGACAGAATGCTGAGAATCACCTATTTAACTATTATATCTTGTTTACGGACGAGTCAAGATTTACCAACAATGGATTATTTAACAGGAATAATACAAGGTAGGTACTGTACTTTATTTGGATTATTGTCGATAGTCGAAGTGTAATGTGCTAAAAGTGTGAACGGTCTTTTGTTCCAGGTACTGGGCGATAGCAAACGAGCACCGGTTTCGACAAGGCGGCTTCCAGGAGAGATTTGGTGTGAATGTTTGGGCAGGAATAGTTGGAACTCATATTGTTGGCCCCATTCTTTTTCAAGGCCAACTAACCGGAGAGAGATACTTAAATTTTTTAACGAATGAAATTTCAGAATTCTTTAACAACCTACCAGCGGAAATAACTGAGAGAATGTACTTCCAGCAAGATGGCGCCCCTCCGCATGATTCAAGAATAGCGAGAAATTATCTTCAAAATCGCTTTCAAGAGAGACTTATAACAACCCATGGTCCAGTCAGGTGGCCATCAAGGTCACCTGATCTTACTCCGTGCCAATTTTTTCTATGGGGCATCTTAAAAATAGGGTGTATTCCACACAGCCTACAACTCTACATGAGCTAGAAGTAAAAATTCGTAGAGCTTTCCAAGATATCACGCTTCAAATGTTGAGAAACGTTTTACATGAAAATATCACCAGAGTCAATAAATGTATTGACGCTGAGGGAATGCATTTCGAACATTTGTTTTGAATTTATTTTATCTTTAATCCAATCAATTTGAATTTTTTTTTTCGATAAATCTGTTTTTTCGTTATTTGAAGAATAATAATTGGATTTTTTGGTATTTCATTTCAAAAAATTACTTTCTATTATATCATTAGAAAGGAATGGTTATGCTGAATAGTACAGGCAAGAAAAAGTTGTATGTTCCTATTTAAGTTATGGACCTACAGAGTATTGTTTTTTTCCCAATTTTTCCAATATTTTTTTTGGCGGCTTTTTATAACGCCGACGAATGAAAATAAAATATCACTGTAGTAGCAACTGTTATCAAGTGACGTATGGTTTCCATAGCCAACTTTTCAATTTTTGGCTTTCATTTTGCTTCCACGGCCTACTCGGTGAATTTCAATAATAATTTTTTTCTGATCTAGTTTCTGGTTAGATACCAACTTGTGATATGTCGTTAGAAAGGGAATTGAATGCTGAATAAAGCGAAACGAAAAAAAAGAGGGTTTCCATTTAAAATAAGAAAGTTGATGTTACTTCCGGTCAGACCGGAAGTTAACTTCGATATGTCAATATGCTCAAATTTTAGCTCTTATGTCATTATATCGACGCTCCAAATTTCACAATCCTACTTCATACAATAACTGAGATATTCCGTAGGCAATATTTCCGTAGCCACCCGGTATATATATATATATATATATATATATATATATATATATATATATAGGGTATAACCCTCAAAATGTTCTGCAACCGTAGACACGTGTTTCTAGCTTAAGCTCTCATCAGTACGGTAAAATCAAGTGGGAAGATGTACAACACTTGGATGTAAAAATAGAACCTTGATATCTCTCAAGACCACGACTCGAGGAGTAGGCAGATAGAGGCCTCGCAGTCACACTCTTGAAAATGGCTCCAAAGCAGGAGCCGAAACGTCGAGTTATAAACTCTCAACGCGGTTCAACCCATGAACTTAGTAATGTACATATTTCTGACCGCGGAAACCTTTCCGAACATATATATATATATATATATATATATATATATATATATATATATATATATATATATATATATATATATATATATATATATATATATATATATATATATTTATATATATATATATATATATAAATCCTCCACTGACTTAAATTCCTCACAAAATGTTCATAAATAATAGACCACTGCAGATGGATGCCAAAAAATTTAAAAGGGGTAAATATTAACATCATCAGACCTACTGGAAAAAAGGCAAAACATTGTTCGGATGACGGGAAAAATTAATTGGAGTCAACAAAATGGAGAATGGTGGAAACTTTTTGGGGTTGAAAGTGGTATTTCACGGTTTTTCGTGAAACGAAAGTTGACCTATCAAAAAAATCAGTGGGAAAAGTATAATAAAAAGATCTTCAACTTTTGTATGCAACATTTTTCCAAATTACCTCAAATTTTCCGGGAAAATCGGAGAAACCGACTTTTATGTTTTAAATTTTTTTCTCGCAATTTTTTTAACGAAATTTGGAGGAAATATAACTCCTTATGTTTCAAGTCAGCTGCAGATTTTCCTTTTTTTTCTAAAAATTCCGAAAAAACGACCTCATATTCAACTGAAAAGTTTCGCCGGTAAACTTCGTCTTTTCAAGCTTGCCAGCCGCCATTTTTTCGTTGAAGCGTATATTTTTAGGTTACAAATGCGTAAAAATTAAAAAACAGATTTTGAAAAATCTATTTTTTTTTATTTTTGTGCTAAACTCATATTCATTTATTAAAACTATTGAAATCAACAGTCGAAATCTTTCAAGGATAATAATTCTATGTCACTTGAATAGGTTAAAAGAATAAATAAGAACATAAGGATTTGATTATTATAGAAGGGCGAAAGGAGGTGAATTTTGGGGGTAAAATTAGTTTCTCACGATTTGCAGCAAAAATTAACCTTCTACAAGAAAAGAGTAAATGAAAAAGTTGCTGGTAATAAAATGGTCTACAACTTTTTTACCCCACATTTTTTCAAAGAACCTCAAATTTTTCGGGAAAATCGGAAAAACCGATTTAATTTAGTTGTAATTATTTTCTTGTGTGAAAATTGTATAGAAGAGCTTGAAGATTCAACAGATGCCGAATCAGATAATGAAGCATCCAGTAAAGAGCAGCCATCAAAGAGGCTAAACCTAGCTACTTGAATGAGTTTTTTTTCTTGGTGAATTAACGTAGTTTGGCATTATTGGATATGAATTAATGCAAGGTTTTCCAATTTTTAATTTTATGCAATGTCCAATTATTTTATATCTCAAAAGATTTTATTCAACTTGCCCTGTCAGTTAGTCTGTATGCATGTGAGGGACAAATCTTGTAGCTGACTTTTGACCCACTTCTAGTTGTCCGATTAACTTGAACTCTGGTAGGTGTTCAAAATTGCGAAGACAATGCATTATGGAATTTTTGTTAGAAAAAAACATTAAAATGGCAGCTCCAGAATGGCGGATGAGATTTGTATTATGGTCCGATTCGATTCAAAATTGGATTGTGGGGGTTTCAAGTACAGATTTTCAGCATGACAAAAAATATTGATAAAATTGATAATAAAGCTTTTATTCAAATGCGATGAAGAAAATAAGTTTATTTTTTTAGATGTGGGATGTTGGTTATTTTGTGCGTAACAGATTCAAAAGCTTTCCGCGAGTACAAAATATGTATTTTTGCGAGGTAAAATACTGATTCTGTTACGAACAGGATAGCTTGTCATATATTATTTCCTTTTCAGCGGATTTGTATAAAACATTTTTTTTATCAATTCAATTAATCAATTTTAGTCATACTGGAAACTTGTGAAACCTTCATACGCCAATTTTGAATCGAATCGAACCACAATTACAAATTTCGTCCGCCATCTTGGTTTTTTGCATTGACAAAAAAATCATAATTTCCGACACTGAAAATCCCCACAACCTAATTTTGATTCGCATCGGACCATAATTACAAATTCCGTCTGCCATCTTGAAGCCACCATCTTTTTTTTTTGTTTTGACAAACAAATCATAATTTCCGACCCTGAAAACCACCACATCAATTTTGAATCGAATCGGACCATAATTGCAAATCTTGTCCGCCATTTTGGGACGCCATTTTGTTTTTCCTTTGGAAAAGTTCCATAATGCATTGTCAGAAAATTTATGTCAAAGTAGCTTGCAAATGAAGTATCATAATTTGGAATACGGAACAGTTGTTTTCCCGCAAGAGGGCGCCAAAATGAAAAGTTTGGTAGTGAAAATTGACATGGCTGAATTTCTTATGAAATTACCTTTTAAATGATGTGTCACACTCACTACTTTCCCGATTCAAATTATTTGGTTGATAGTGACTAAGAGGTGGGGGGAGAGGCATCACAGTTGAGATTATGATAGGAAGATGTCCCCCTTGGATTAAAAATCGACCTATTTTTTTATTTTTTTCACAACACATGCGTTTTGAAGATGTTCGATCTGTTTCGTTTTCGGTGCCACACCCCGTATAATAATTCGTTTTTGTAATAAAGAAATTTCCATTTGATAAACGTGATTTGAATGTAATGAAAAAACTTCTTTAATTCACAAAGAAAAAGACGTCTGATTTAAAACATAAGAAGGCATATGTTCAAACAATCTTTAAACAAGAACAAATAAAAATTTGAGTTTATGTGGAAAAATGTTAGATACAAAAGGTTGATCTTTCAATTGCCAACAACTTTTTTCTTCAAATGTTTTTTGTATGAAGGTAATTTTCACTACAAATCGTGAGAAACCTATTTTTCCCACAGATGTTCACCTCCTTTCGCCCTTTTATCATAATCAAATTCTTATTTATTCTTTTTACATATTGAGGTAACATAAAATAGATATTTTTCGAAAGGTTCCGACTGATAATTTCAATAATTTTAATGAATAAATATGAGTTGAGAACAAAAATAATTTTTTTTTTAAATCTGTTTTTTAATTTATTCCCGTTTTCTGGAATTTTTTTCCTCAGCAGTGCTACTCTTTTGTAACATAATCTAAAAGTAGACGCCTTAAAAATGGCAACTGACGAGCTTAAGAATTTGTCATTTTGTCGGTGAAACTTTTCAGTTGAAAATGAGGTAATTTTTTTGGAATTTGTAGAAAAAAAAGTAAAAATCTCTATTTCGCTACTAAAAAAATTGACGCTAGCAAATAAGTTATATTTTCACTATATTTCGTGAAAAAAATATTTGCTCGAGAAAAAAATTGAAAACTGAAAAATCGTTATAACCAATTTTTCCAGGAACTTCGAGGTTATGTGGAAAAATGATAGAAACAAAAGTTGTATAGATCTTTTTCATTATCAATAACTATATTCTTCAACTTTTTTTGATAGGAGGGCAACTTTCGTTGCAATTTGCGAAAAACGGTGGAATACCTTTTTCAACCTCTAAAAGTTCACCCCTTTCCACCCTTTTCGATTTTGTTGACTCCAAATTATTTTTCCCGTCATTGGAACAATATTTTGTTCTTCTTCCAGTAGGTGTCATTGTGTAATTTCATCTCAAATATGCATCAGCACTGGTCTAAAGGTGAAAAACTCATAGAAAATTCAATCTGATCCACTAGTAATCTAAGCTCAATAAATAATCATGAGATTGTAAATTCAAGTATTGTTTCAAATTCGAACAGCACGTTTCAACGAAGTGGATTTACATTGTTCACATATCCTATCGTGATACAAAGCTTGCAAAGCTAATGAAACGAGTTTATTTTTATTTTCATCCATACTCCGTATTGGTCTTCAGTGTCTTTTCCTAATCACGTTTCGTTCTCGACTGATCTCGTAGCATTGTTTATCCCCGATGAACCCAAACATATCAAAGAAAAGAGGCGGAAAAGACGACACGAATGCTACAGCTCCTAATGAACTACAGTTCTATCTTTCCCGAAGTAATTGGGCTTTGATTTTGTTTGGATCGGGAATTTTGACATCTGGAATTACTTCGTGAACTCCAATAAAAGACAAAGGCCTTTTCCTGAGAGACTGTGATAAATTGATTCGAATGGCATACATACCCCTTGTTCCAAGTAGAATTCGCTGACGAAGAAAATGTGATGTTTAATTGCTATGTATGCAGTTTTGTTTGCCTCTTCTGAATTTCTGAATTTTCACTACTCGGATATTGCGAGAGCTCTAAAGGTAGTTTGCAGATACAAGCTGGGTACTTTATGCGAATTTGTTAAGTTATTCTAATTACTACATTTACCTAAAATTGAAAATAAACAATCCTCAAATCCCATTAACTTCAGACGTGACTGCAAGATTATTTCTTGCACTATATAGCGTGTACCAAATCGTATAGAACAAATGATAACTATTATCGAGAAGATCATAATGAATGATCAAAAGGTCATAACGAGTTTTCAGGTTCTCAAAACATTACATTTTTTCCAAAATTATTAGATATATTTCATTGACATCTAATGAACTATTCAAGTTGAGAATATTAGAGAAATCCCCAGAAATTGAGTCACTCAATCAAATATACTTCTTTTTTCAATTCATACACATCACATGAGTCACTGTCTCCTTAATGAAATGATTCTTGATGGGAAACCATCTAGTACCTAATCAAAATATTGGTGTGATATCATAAATTCTCAACAATCTCTAAAATACAAATTGAACTTGATTTCTTTCAGATTTCATGTATATCAATGTTGTAGCACGGCATCTAGATACAATAGGATTTAAAAATGAATTAAATTTCAAGTTGCAAGGATATATTGAAAAATTCTTAGCCTACTATAGACCCAAACAAAATTTCAATGTACAAATATTTTATTACTCAACATATTCTCCTCTTAATTGGATACATTTATTACAGCGAACCTGCATCGTCTCTAGACCTTTAAAAAAAATGTTTCTTCTTGCTCTGCAAACCAGACCTCCACGGCTTTTATTACCTCCTCGTTGGAAGAAAATTTACGACCTTTTAAACTTTTTTTCAGGTGAGGAAAGCGATGATACTCAAGTCTCATCCATAGTAACAATTCATTTAAAAAACACACAGATCAAACGCGATGCTACTACCCTTGCACGCTTGGTCAACATTCAAACATTTGGGGATCCATTTTGCAGCAATTTTTCTCATGTCCAAATTGACGTGAACTATATGATGAACGCGTTCGTATGAAATATTCAGTGCTTCTGATATCCAACCGTTTTAGCCCAATTCGATCGTCTGTTAAAATCATGTCTTGAACTGCATCGATATTTTCGGAGACTGACACAGAAAATGGCCTTCCCGATCGGTCATCATCTTCAATGGAAAATTTAACTCTTTTAAAGCTTGCAGTCCAATTTTTCACGGTCGCATCGAAGGACATTGATTACCAAGGGTATACTTAATACCCTTGGTTGAGAGTTAAGGGTTAGGAGGTAAGCAGATTTACGAAGATATGCTTATATCTTCGTAAATCTGCTTACCTCTTAACCCTTTTTAATACAGGTACTTGATGATGGCTCGATACTCCAATTTTTTGATTTTCACAATTTCGGTGGACATATTTTTTCTTTTAATTCATTGCGTAACTCTGGTTTATTTTTTTGACGTCAAACTTTACACTGACACTTTTAATAAGTTATTGTTCGTTGCTATGGTAACGCAATATTGTGTTTGGAGGGAACTGGTCTAGGCTAACTAGATATCAATACATCCTCGTATATCAACCTTGAGTAGCCATTTGATTACCTTGACAGTACCTTTTTGGCAGGTGTGAATTGATATTCCATACCTACCTGAATACATTCGAACCATTCAATTCCAATTTGTTCCATCTCATTCATTGATTTTTTGCCTGATTCATTAGGAAATAGGTTTTATTATATGAACCAGAAATAACTGAATAATCGTACAATACACCATTTTTTTCTGTATGAACAGAGTACCGAATACTGATATTCACGAGATGATGAAACCTTGTTAGAGGACACTTTCAATTTTCGAAATCTACTTCTTTAGATGACAACAAAATATTTTCAATGATTTTTTTTGTATTTCAAATATTAGTGCCACTTACTTTAGTCTTGATACTATTAGACAGTAGGTTTTCACAAACCAAAAAATTATAATGATTTCTTGATAATCCATTATGACTTTCTTTATCACAAATTGTTCCTCAATTTGATAAATATAAAATTATCAGTGAATCTCTGCCCCCTTTCTTGATTCGGTCCTCTTAATTCCATGTTATATCTAATTCACAAAAACTGAGATGAAAATTTCCACAGAAAATATGCAAAGTAAGAAAATAAGAAATTACTGAGATTTTCTGATTTTGGTATTAGTTCAGTCGACACATAGTTTCAGATAGAAAAAGGTCGGAAGTAAATGAAACTTCAGATTGTTTTTAAGGGATGATTAATAAAAATGTTCTCAAGTTTTGGACCTCGAGGACCCTGTGCTAAAAAAGGAGAGGGGGGGAAGCTGCAAATTTTTTGACCTTGCTCTGGTTTTTCCTCAATAACTTTTTTGCCTTATGCAATACGGCAAAAATTTATTTCTTCAAACATATTTGTGTGTCATTTTTCAAATTTCGCTAAAAAAGCCACAAATGCAGAATTCCACCCTATTTCTTCTGTTATATCAGAATTATGATGAAATGTAGTTGTTACTATAATTCCTACTTGAAATCACCAACTTTAGATCACTTCCATCCCTAATTGCCCACTAGGTGTCAGGTCGTTTTAACCAAAGGACAAGAGAGTATCGGACCGAGGGCAGAGTGTGATCAGCTGCAGCAGTAAGAATCTGGAAAACAATAGAAATTGCAACACTGCTTCTGTGGGACTGTGGACTGCAAACAATGAGCCAATATTCAACTGAGGAGGCTGAAATTTGTCTATTGTACCTGCGCTACCTCGACCTATTTGTTTACAAATAATGAGGTCGTATTACATCACTGAAGTATTCACTTTTCATTTCATTCATTTAACAGGACTCCATTAATCATTAATACCAATAATAAATGTACTGGAAGGCACGTGATGAAGTGGCAACCGACACTCAACCCGAGCTGAGGAATGTGGTTGTTAGGTTAGGCAGATTTCTCCTATTAATGTCATTTATGGGGGCGAAGGGCACAATCATGGATGGGAGTGGTTTGAAGGAGCTATTCAGCACAATTTACGCCATCAATGGCATTGAAAAAATCTTAGCAGGACATGCGTACGCCAGGGCTATTCGCGTCCACATCCTGGCACATGCTGCTTTGGCAGGCAACATTTTTGAAGACATTGATTTCACAGAACAAGACTTGACATCGCTATACCAAGTGCCTAATTTTCCGGACAGGTCCATTATCCCGACTTCCGTACTGTGACTGAGCGATTGAAAAAAGAGGGCCAACGGCTGCTCTATGGATCCAGTATTTTCGACTATGTACGCTGCTGAAGAACTTCATAAAATCTGAAAGAATGGGTAATTGGAAACTCCATCTAGATTGCGTCAAGGAAATGATTTCCTACTTTCACGCTGCTGGATATCTGGATTATGCCAAAAGGGCTCATCTCTATCACCAAGATAGGGTCACCCTACAGGACAGGATGGATCCTTACGACTATATGAGGTTTACCACAGATGGCTAACTCACCATTCGCCGATCTGAAAAGTTTTGGTCAGTTATCTAGTCTGACATGAGGCACGTCCTCATGCAGGCTATGGAGAGCTATGAAGGACTCGTGGACGCGGTGTGAGCGATTCTGTGCTTGCTAGATGGACATTGGGCATGCTATGCCTACGAAGCATTTGAGAACAAATATAATTATTCCCTGGTGTTCGCTGAGAGACATCTGAACAGCATGTGGACATGAGACCAACCAGAGTAGTGAGAGACAATATGTACATTGGAAAACTGCGCGCATGGTTCACTGAACATCACCCATTTCTTCACATCCAGGCGATAGTTTCTCTGAGAATAGAAATCATTGGTCATGGTGAAGTGAACTGTCACTTAGCGTGACCAGTAGCCATAACATGCATGAAGAAAGTGGTGGTGGGAAACTTTGAAGAATTGAAACTAAAACGGAAGGATAAGGTCGTGACTCTCGCTTCCGTTTCTTGCTCGTTGACAATTTATGGTAAAAAATTCACTGTCGATTCTTTCACACTCTTCTAGCTTCTCTGCATTGCCAAAAAATCTGAAGAAGAACTGAAAGAACTATTCAAGTTTGTACTTGCACCCTTCCCTAGTCACTCTTCAGAGAGGACGGAATGCGTGAGGGAACGAAGTCTGCAATGTATATACTCTTTACTTCCATAGACGAAGTCAACCTTGGCAACAGGAAATGTGACGTGATTGATAGAGGATACCTGTTATATAAAGTGGTGTGGAACAAAACTCCCACAACCACATTCTAGATGCTATGATTTACGTACCTCATCTTCGTGCAGAGACACTTTGGGAGTGACTGTTGTATTCGATGGATAGTCTTCTAAACGCTGGCTATCAAAGCAACAAAGCCGCAAAACGAGCCGTTCTGCATTACAATCAGCAACCAAAATCGTGGTCTCCTCATTTACCATAGTGACCATAGCACAAGAAAAGTTTTTGGCAAACGATCATAATAAGAGCGCTTTCATTCCGATGTTGATGACACGAATGGAAGGTGCTAGTATTGAAGTGAAGCAAGCATATGAGGACGCCGACATGATGATCGTCAACACCGCCATATCCGAAGCTAGCGTCATCATCACTGCTGAAGATGTGGATATACCTATTCTGTTGACAGCATAAGTTATGTCCACAAAAACATCTATTTTCAAAAATGTGGAAGAGCCAGTGGTCCCAGTGTCTTCTACCCTCCAGATCCCTGCTTCCCCCCAAGGATATATTTTTCTTTCACGCAGTGAGTGGTTGTAATACCACTTCAGCACCGTTTGGATTGGGGAAGAAGAAAATTTGCAGTACCCACATAAAGAATACCCCCCTCTCTGCAGCAGTGGCCCTGTTTCTCACACTAAGCGCTACCCTCAGCTAGTAGATTAGCGACGCTGCAGAAAAGTTTCTGGTAGCAGTTTATGGGGGCAACATTGACAATGACAACCTCGACGACCTAAGGTACCAATCATTCACCCTATCAGTGACGAAAGCTAAATTACAACTAGACCGCCTACCACCAACAAGGGACGCTGCCAAGTACCACTACCTCCGCTCTTACCAACAAGTACAAGGCAATGATCTTCTCCCGGCAGTATCGAGCCTAACCCTAGGAGGGTTGCTACCAATCCCCAAAACAAGAAATGCTGCACCGGATGACATCCTCCAGATTGTTTCCTGCAAGTGCAGCAAAGGCTGTAGCAACGGAGCTTGCGGCTGCAAGAATGCAGGTCTACGGTACTCAGCAATGTGCAAGCACTGCACAGGCCACTCCTGCAAAAACGCCCCCACAACTGATTTGAACGAGGAAGACTCACCAGACATATTGGATGAATACGACGACGGCGACATCATTGATCCTGATCGCTCAGGAGGACGATGAGCTCTTACGAGCAGAACCAGCGGCTGAGAAATCTCGACAGAAAATATATTGAGTACAAATGAGTACCCACTATGATGAGCACATGTAAGTACTTTTCCATAATACCTTTTTTCCTCAATATGCCGTGAGAATAACCTAATATTGTTAATTAAATTAATTTTTTCTACGAAAACTTTTTTTTCATTTTGCCCTGGGATAATCATGTAGGGGGGAGGGGGTTATCGATCTGAAAAGTAACTCAATACCAAAATGATGTGAATAGTTATGGTTGACTTTCATCAGAAAGTTACCTTTTGAGAATTGGGGTTGGGTGGGGGAAGGAGGAATGGGGTGTTCAAAGCTGGTGACTTCAAATAAGAACCATAATTACAACAACATTTCATCATAGTTCAAGTATAACAGAAGAAATAAGGTGTAATTTTGGATTTTCTGTAGTTTTTTAGCGAATTTTTAAACGTGACCTTTTTTTCGACGCGCCATATCTCGGTAGCGAATTCACATACAAACATGTGTTATGTATCAAAATTGCTTTTTTCGCATATGGTCTTCGAGGTCCAAAATTTGAGAAAATGTTAAATAACCATCCCTGAACAAAATCCTAAAGTTTCATTAACTTCCGACCTTTTTCCACCTAACCCCGCTGCTTTCAACCTGTTGACTGAACTACAAAAGTAGACAGAGTACTAGAAATATTACTCTACTGTTACTGTACTTCTTTTCGTTTCAACAAGTTAACGAAAACGATCCTACAGCTCATAGCACCTATCATCAATACTTATGGGCCGTGGTGGTCGGCTGGTAGTGCGTTCGCCTCGCATGCGTGGGGTCGTGGGTTCGATCCACCGATTCACCGGTCTCGTGCATGGCATCACATGTTAAAAGGTAAGGGCTGCGTCTTCCCTAGCTCACACAAGTCTCTCGAAGACTTCCGAGGGTTGCGCGTAGGGGTGCAACCGGTTGACGGAATTAACAATTTTAACAATAACAATTTTAACAATTTTCATTAATATTTCGAGTTTCCTTCTAACGAGATACTATTGCGGATTGAGAATGAATTTTATCTTCGTTATCATTTTTCTCACATGGGTGATATTATTTTAATCTTAAACTTTAGATCAATATTGGAAAAGAATATCAATATATTCATTTCTACACTGTTATGACGGAAATAGTCTTACTTTAATGATCGAGTATATGACCAGGCTTAGTACTTTCATTTTTTCTGGAAGAGGAATATTCCAGTCAGGCCCTGTCTCTGGAATCCGATATATCTGGAGGGCACTCTGGATCATTCATCCAAGTAACCTCTTCTCACATCCGTGGAGTAAGTGATTATTGGTTCGAGAGTCATCTTCTCTAAGCAGACGAAGTTAACCATGATTTCTATGATTTCCGGCAATGATTTCTGTGGTACTACGGCAAGTGGGTATAATTTTCAGATCAGAGAGCAGTGTCCATCCTACAAAAAAACGTTTTTTTTTTCTCAGGAGTGTGTTCGTTATGTCTTATTGGCACTATCAACCTGTATAAGTATCTTTACTGGCCATATATCTATCCAAAGATGTAAATCATGAAGTATACATCCCATGGAATCCACTCTAGAAATTTAACTGGCTGGGCGGATATTTTAATAATTTTATAGCTAGATAATTTCTAAACTGGGTGGAATGCGGATATGTACAGCGTGAGTCACTTACTGTTCTCAACCACTTTTTCATCTCATTTCCCGTTTTGAACACAACAATCCTTAGTTCTTTTCAAAATTAGCATTCATTTCAATACACACGGTGATTAGTTTTTCAACTTGCACAACGAATCGTAATTTTTTTTGAATAGAAACAACCTGTATTTTTCAGATCAGTGCAGATAGGAGACCATCCAAAAAATACTATATACCTGATATACAGACTCAGTTTTTTAGGAAGGATGAACTACCTAAATCCTACCTAGTGATTGATCTCTCCCTGTCAAATATTCATAAAAATAACAAAATGTCTTTTCGATTACGTTGCAATTTTGATTGAATTGTGAACTGAAGCAAAATGAACAATAGAAAAAACATATAACAGAAATATCTAGCAAATTTTGAAATAATGCTACTATACTTTTCCAATATCTTGTATAGAAATAATTTTCAAGTATCTGCAAGATTCAAATCACGACAGTAACAATCTTCGAGGGTCTTGACAGTTTTTATCATGATGCCAAGATACATGTCTGGCGAAGACGGTGTAATGGACCTTTCCACGACATTTATAGAGAACAATGTAATTAGAAAGTGTATACGCTATCACTCGGGATTTTTGATTAATTTTTTCTGTCCGCTACTTTCTCTATAATCAGAAGAAAAGTGGTTTCGTGACGTCACGATCATCAAAACTTGACTTGACAACGTTGTAAAACTTGTGCACCATGGAATCTCAAATTCTCATTACACTGATTGTTGTCGTATGACAGTTGTCATTTAATAGCAGATGGGTTCGTTTATCTGTTTCACGGAGTATCAATGAGAATCGTTTGTCTCTGTTCAACTCGTTTGCCTACTTCAATATTTAATACTACTAGAGCAGTTCCATCAAATATGTATGCTGTAAACGAACAGGCCCTACTTGATTTCTTTTTTTGAGGTTGATGCGGTTTTCAAAGTTATTAAATGTTTTTGTTTGTGCTCAAAATTATTTCCTTAATTCCTGTATCTGTATCTCTGCAATAACTGTGAACATGTCAAAAAGGTGCTTCGTACCCGGTTGTCTGAACACCAGTGAATATTCTAATAAACAATTTTTCATGCTCCTAAATATGAAGCGCATTGTAAAATATGGTTCGAAGCAATGAATGAACATTGTGTAAAAAGCGGAAATATAATTATGTTTTTTTGAAGAACATTTCCAACTGAATATTCAAGCAACGTTCAAGAAACGATTATAAATTTCAGTCAATGCAAAAAATAAATTCATATTTGTCAATCATCTCATAATCTACCCTCGATGAATTATCCTAACTTCCCATCTCGATGCCTTTCCATATATAATACACAAATAAATTTACACCAGATCGGTCATAATAACACCTCGCTACAGTAATAATGAATGTATCAGTTAAATGTTGAATGTAAATAAAAACAAACATTAACCGCAAATCTCTAGATCACTTTTGTTTCATGAGAACTGTCATACTGATTTGCGGTGTTATCAATGCTCGTTCTTCTTCGAAGGGATGGTCCGTTCAGGAAATTTGAAAGTTACAAAAACAATAAAAAGTAGCTAAAATATCTATTTTTTTCTATGAGTCGATCAAGTGACGAAGTTTTAATCATTTCTCAATGGCTTATACCAAGCTAGAATCTAAATTTTTGAGGAGATTGGTATTGAATGTTTCGGAACGTGGATTGTGGTGGGGGTTGTTTTCGATGAACGTGACGTCAGCGGCATACTTTTAAATGAGATATTTCTTCAAAATGAAAAAAAATATAGTGAAATTATTTGTTAAATGGACGTTTCAGACCAGAATCTATCGATTTAAAAGAGTTTTGCAATTTATTTTTCATAAATTTAAAGGTCCATTTGATATGATACAGAAACGAACATGATTTTTAACTACAACAGTTAACATATCTAACTACCTCTCGGTGTAATGGGAATTCAATGTTAGTGTCACACACCACCACTTCGGAAGCCTTGAATCCAGGACTTTAGAATTTAGTTGCTGCCGTTCATTCTTTATTTTGGAGTGATACTTCGATTCCACCTGATGAACCGAAATTCCACGATCAGTTAAAATTCACCCAGGATGTTGAGTCGAGTCAAGTGTTGGATCTTCAAGTTATACCAAGCTGCTTGGCTGGCACTGATAATACAGTGTCTAACAGCTTTCTTCATCCACCTCAGGACACTGAAAGTCTTGGAGGGACAGGAACGACCGTTCACTATTATTCTGCAGTGGTGAACGTATGTACCGAGAGACTGGAGTCTTCGAGTTACCCGTCCCTATAGGTTGTTGACAAGAGGATGAAGGGATCAGAGTTCTACCAAGACCATAGATACCCTGAGCCACTGAGGGATAGGAGGTATCATCCATCAGTAGTCTGAGAGGGCAAAGCTGCTGAATCTTCTAGTTGAACCAAGCTACCCGTATTTCACTATCAGTACCTGTCAAGCGATCTGTTTCATCTACCTCAAGAAAAACAAAGTCTTGGAGGGACAAGAGGGACCGTTCACTAGTAGTCTGCAGTGGTTAACTAACCGAGAGACTAGTTTCTTCGAGTTACCCGTCACTAGGTTGTTCACAAGAGGACGAATGGATCAGAGTTGTTAGTAGCTGCTGAGAGGGCAAAAGTGTTGGATCTTCCAGTTGTACCATCTGCATATGCACCTGCAACTGTTCGTGTAGAACTGATTGTTAACGACTATTACTGGCAACAGATATTTGAAAACTGAGTGAGTATTGGTTAGTAAAAGTCAGAAAGTATAGCAGTATCAAAATCAAATCAACTAAAAGTCACCATGCGTGTAAATAATGCGTTCCAACCAACAACTAAATGGATGACGTCACTAAAGCCCAAGAGTGGCCAACTCAACTATACGCCTACTTCACGAACTTACTGTCACGAATTGATTCGAACTACTGACAGAAACAACTCTTCCAAATGTTTAATGAAACTACTGATAGAGATAAAATAAGAAGTAACCTCACTAATATCGGAAGGAATTATATATATACTTTTTTTTCTTTGGTGTTTTTGGCATCGACTGCTATGGTCATTAGCCACGTGTTCTGGATAGGCCTTGTTACTAACTCCATACGCCACTTTAGGAGCAGCACTGTTAATTGGAACGCAACAGTGAAACGTGCAGGACTCATCCCAGTCCAGCCACGAGATTTAAATAATTTAATCGGTCAAATTAAATGAAAAAATCCCAGCCGCAACAGGGGCTCGAACTCCGGACCTTTCGACTCAGAGTCGGACGCTCTAACCACTACGCCACGCCCCGAAATTATTATGATTATAATTGTTATAAAATTGTTATTTGCGTCAACCGATTGCACCCCTACGCGCAACCCTCGGAAGTCTTCGAGAGACTTGTGTGAGCTAGGGAAGACGCAGCCCTTACTTTTTAACGTGTGATGCCATGCACGAGACCGATGACCATGCGAGGCTTTGAACCCTCGACCCTTCGCTCCAAAGGCGAACGCTCTACCACCACGGCCACCACGGCCCATTATACATTATACATTATGAACATTATATCCAGCTGAAATACAATATGATGTTAAACGTAGATTTTACTCAAACATTTATAAAATGAAAACCAATATTATGAGATGATTAAAATGGAAAATGCCCAGAACACATACACAATTCAAGGTACCAGTTGCAATAAACAGAAAGAGAATCAGTGGTCTCATTTAAACCATACTTTAGGCGAATGTTCATTAAAATAGAATATAGAATCACTAGCAAGGTTTCATAATAATAATAAGCCTACGTAGTGGGTGTATATGGGAGTAAAGGGTTCATCATCGGTCGGTAACGACCGTTCGTTACAAGCGATCTCCCAAAGAACTCTGTTTTTTTTCAGGATTTTATCAATGGAAGGTAAGAGAATAGTCTCATCTGCAAACAGATGTTTGAATTTGATTTTGAATCAAATCTTCGGTATAAATTTCCAATAGATTTCATTGAACGGTTCCTTACCATTCATTGTTCATGAGAATCACACTGTATAGAAAATTAATCAAAAATAAAGCGTTAACGTGTAGATATATGTCAATAAAAAGTAATTATAGTACAATTCAAAAATATTTTCAGTTATTTTAAATAAATGAATGCATTTTTCTAATATTTTCCAATCATATATTATTTTCAATCATATTAATGTTACAATTCAGTTCCACGCTTTTGACTAGTGACAGTTTCAGATATTATCATAAATGATGGAATAATATTTACTTACTAGTGGAACCGCTATGTATTTTATTCAATAAATCGCTGAAGGATGGTATTTTTCCCAAAAGATGGAAAGTGGCCCAAATTGTGCCAGTTTTCAAGAGCGGACAAAAATCAGAATTTTCAAATTATAGACCGATCTCTCTGTTGTGTCTACTGGGTAAGGTTTTTGAGTCAGTTTTAACGACTGAACTTTTTTTCCGAGTTAAACATAATATAACAATTTACCAACATGGTTTTTATGAAAAGAGGAGTGTCACTACTAATCTCTTTCCGTTTGTGCAAGATATTTACAATTCAATGGAACATGGAGCCTCACCATGCGCGGTGTACACCGACTTTTCTAAGGCATTCGATAAAGTGCACCACCCAACTTTGGGGTTAAAACTTGAAAATTTTGGTGTACATGGTAATCTGTTGAGGCTCTTGAACTCATATATTTCTGACAGATACCAATATGTCGTTTTAAACAATTTTCAATCCCATAAAACACTTATTACATCAGGTGTACCACAACTCACAAGGGTCACACCTAGGTCCCTTATTATTCAGTATTTTTCTAAGTGACATAGAAGAATGTTTTACTGCGTCCAAAATATTGCTCTATGCCGATGATTTAAAAATATACAAAGAAATCAAGGACAACTTGGACTACATGGACCTTCAGAACGATCTAAATCTTTTTTCAAAATATTGTACAACAAATAGGCTATTTCTTAATATACAGAAATGTTCTCAAATTCTCTTCTCAAGGTGTTTAACTCCCCTAACAACCAATCTGTACTTACAAAATCAGACACTGAAATCTGAAGATGAAGTGAGGGACTTAGGGGTCATCCTGTATAAAAAACTCTCATTTGAAAGCCATGTTGAGTCTATTGTTAGGAAGGCATTTAAAACTGTAGGCTTTATCTTGAGAAATACTGAAGAATTTCGAAATCATCTCTCTGTCGTGACAATGTATAACTCCCTGGTGAGGCCTATATTGGAATATAACTCCGTTATATGGAACCCTGTTTATGATAAATATATATTACGTATTGAATATGTCCAGAAAAAAATTGTAAAAAATTTAAACTACAGATATTTTCGTCATCGACATTTCGAGTGTTATGATGATAACCTCAGATTCTATAAACTTGAACGTCTATTTATCCGGAGAGAATTTTCCGACATATTTTTTGTTTACAAAATATTTAATAATCTCATCGATGCTAACTATACAACTTCTGAGTATTCATTTAATTGCAATCCCTACATCACAAGAAATAGACTAATCTTCTACATAAGAACTTTCGATAGCAATTATTACAACAACTCTCCATTAATAAGATCAATGAATTCCTATAATTTTGTTTGTAATACCCACTTGGACATTTTTCATTATCCCATAAATCTGTTCAAGAAACATCTCAAATCTCTTCTGTGTTCAAATTATAATTATTTAATGGAATAGATCATGCAATTGTTTGATAAACATATATAGTGGTAACTCACTGTTTTTCTTATTAGGTATAAGGTAGTTTTAAGTTTTTTGTATGATTCCAAGCTCATATGTAATGTATTTTTTTATATTGTGTTACTCTGTTATAGGACAAGCTTCCAAAGTTCTGTCTGTTGAGTGACCGTGCTTATTAAATAAATTTAAAAAAAATTCCATAGTTCTGAACTTTTTATACAGTATACCAACCTTGTTTGACGAGGCATAAAAATCAACTATATAAACTGCGCTGACTCAATAATTTCGATATTGCTGCAAATTATTACCATATGATTTTAAGTCAGTGATACTAGATCATTCATTTCGATAGTACACAAGAGAGTTCGTGGCTAAATGGAGAACAATAACAGTTGAAACGGAACATTATCTCGGTATCAGTGTAAATCATATGATGATATATTATTATGGGAAATATTTGAGTTTCTCAATATGAATAAGTAGTACTTTCAAAACATGTTCATACCCCAGCTTACGCATTTTAATTAATGCTTACACAGGATTCTGCAAGAGAAAAGTAATTCTAACTGACCTCTAAAATTTATTACAACGAAAACTGAAATTCCTATAAAATAGTTGTAGCTGGTTTGTTTGGAAACGGGGCCAGCTTGATGATTGCATCAGTAAAACTACAATGGCCCAGGCAGCTTTTACTGCATATAAATAAAAATGGTAATAAAGTTTAATCATTGCTATAAATTCAAATAAGCGCTGTGAAGTGTCATCATAAAACATTTCAATTACCATATTCAACAATATGTTATTGGAATAGTTTCAGCTCAGCCTTGCAAATGAATTTATTTTAATGAGTATAGTGCATCTTTGGGTGGCATCATTTCTGAATTATTGTGATAAATTACACCAAATAATTAAAAACTAAAGATTATGTCTCGCTGCTCAAATGATAACACATCAGTCAGTTTGTTAATTGCGTTACTGAAAACTTTCGGGATAAGAACGTGAAAATTGGACACAATCTTTTAACTAAAGAATTCATGAAACTCAATTAGAAGTATTGATTTTGAACGTTCGATGACAAGTATATAATAATGATGGTAAAAACTGAAGCGCTTGTTGGTGTTTGATCAAATAACCAAAAACGATAACTAAAATGAGTGAAGAGACAAAACTGAAAATAATCACTGTAGTAATAATTTATAGTTACATCTTTTTCGCGTCGAACCAGAAATTAACTAGCCGAAAATCAATTATTGATATCTCGAATTAAAAGGATTTCTATACATAGTACACAAAAAAAAGAATTGATTCAAACAAAGTTTATTCCAGTGAAATAAATTTGTTGTTTCTATATGGCGAAGTAAACCTATTATTTCAAAGAACACGCGAGTTTACTTGAATTCAGAAAGAAAAATGTGTTTGATACAAAGGAACATTGGATAAAGACGAGTGTTACATGTTTCTCCAATTCTTTTGTTTTTTTTTATGGAAGGATCACAATGCTTTCAAATATCAAGATGTGCACTGTTGTTGTTTTAAATTAATTTCATCTAATAATATATTTTATTGAATGAAGGATTTTGACTGAGAGATTATGAAATAATGTGAGTCACCCGAATGAAACAAAAAATATTAATTTAGTTAAGGAAAAATATTGTTTGGTTCCAAGACATAACCTATTAACTGGCAAAAACTGTTTATAGACTGATGCCAAACCGAATTCTAAACGCTTAAAATAATAAGAAAAGTAACAGGCAACGACCAGGTGGAGAATGTTGTTGAGTTTCCAACTATGAGGAAAAGCAAAAATTAAACACGAATACACACAAAATGATGGAATGGAGATGCAGTTTAGGGGTTGAAAACGTTTTTTTGAGATTTGCGTTGAATGGAGATCTCTTAGCGGAAAATTGTAGATGAAGAAATGAACCAAAACTTTTGCTTTCAACACTTTGCGAGATAATGTCAAATTAGGTGACAAAATGGTGAAAAACCGATTACTCAGTATTTCATTTATTTCTTGCTTGAAATTTAGATGAACATTTGTGAAAATATGTCTTTTTTGGTGTTGAATAAGCATGATTTTTTCGTAATTCAGAAGGCGACTAGTACATTTTTCGTATAAAATATACTTATCTTCCACGAACAAATGTTCTGGTGTTTTTTTGTATTTCGGAGGTCTTTAAGTGATCATTTTAATTGTTAAAATGTCTACTTCCAAATTGTCTATGGTACTAGGTGATTCATATATCGTTTTTTTTTGACATAACCTCAAATTAACCGATTTTTCAGTATTTTTTTCTCGCGTATAAATGATTTAGTTTAGATAAAAATTTGTGAATGCATGTCTTTTTTGTGTCAAATAAGCTTGATTTTTTGCATATGAGAAGACTTATAGTTTTCGAGTTATTTACATATTTTTACGATCAATTGTCTTAATTTTTTTGTATTTCGAAAGTCTATAAGTGACCATTTTAATTGTTGAAACGACATCTTCAGAATGGTCAATGTAACTAGGTGATGTATTAATCGTTGAACAGCTCGAAATGGAGAAAAATGGTTCTCTGAATCATGATTTTCTCAATATTTTCAATTATTTTTAGACTTTCTTCTTTATATTTATTTATAACAAAAAGTAGTTTTAATTAAATTATCCATAATAAAATATTGAAATACATAATTACACTACGGAATTTATTTACTGAATCATTTTTATTCTTCTTTACCACTATTGAATATCATTGAAAATAGTTGGAAAATCGCATGAATCAGAGATAATTCTTGTCGGTTTTTCTCCACTTTAAGCGGTTTAACCACAAAATTACATAGACCATTTGAAAGTAGACATTTCAACAATTAAAATGATCACTTTGTACAGCACTCAAAAGTGAAGTATCGGATATCAAAGAAGAGGTACAAACGTTACAAGAGGAAAATAAACAATTGAAAATTCAATTAGAAAAAGTAGAGAAGAGACAAAGAAATAATAACCTAGTATTTTATGGAATACAGGAGGAGGAAACTGAAACAGTACTCCCTGATTGAATTTATAACGAAAATATTAAAACAAAAACTAAAGGTTGAACTGAAAGAAAGTGATTTCAACAATATTTTCAGACTGGGGAAAAAAGCAGGGCACAAGAGACCTGTTTTGATTTCCCTAATCTGCAACATAAAACGCCAGGAAATTTTGAGAAACGGACCGAAATTAAAAAATACAGGAATTTTTGTTGCCGAGGATCTTTCTCATTCGGATCTGGAAGAACGTAAGATTCTAATAGGAGGATTAAAGGAAGCTCGAAATAAAAACAAAAAGGCAAACATCAAGGGAAATAAACTGATTGTGGAAGGAGAAGAATATATAGCCAGTGATATCTCAAACATTAAACGACCCACAAGCAGGTATTATTTTTCACCCCCACAGAGAAATATTGCAAGTGAACCAACAACACCTTTCCCCAAAAAAATAGAGTTGGAGAAAGAGGAAGTATACACTGATTCCTTCACTCGGCTAACCAAAGAGGGCAGTAGAGAAGAGAAAGAAAAACGGAAAGAAAAAGGCAATCACCCTATGAACTCAAAACTAGTGAAATCCCAAGTAGACAACAAAAAAGAAGAACAGAAACCAAAGCCAAAATTAACATCAATCAGCTCACTCGGAGGAATACCAAAAAAATACACGAGATCTAATTCAAGGTCAGCTAGAAATTGAAATCCAGTTCTTTGAACTCATCCAAGAACAGGTCTTATTTTTATTTTTATTTACTTTTCTGTGAAACCTTCAAAAAAAACCTTTTTTATTCTTCAAACTATTCCTGTAATTTTACACAAAACCATTTGTAATTGTTAAAAATACCTACCATTTTTAAATCCTTACTATATTTCATTGTTGAAATATTTCGTATTTTATGCTTCCACTATTCTTATTTTATTTCATTACATTTTATTAATGGTCCTCTCAACTCCAGATACTTTTTTATATCATGGATTCATATATACAAAATTTCGCAATAAACAATATCGATACAAAACTTGTGCAGAATCTGAAAGAATGTAAACTTTCATTTGAAGCAGGTAACAAGAACGATCTGAAAATATTACACTGTAATGTCCGCAGCATGAGTAAAAACTTTGATGAATTCAAAATTATCCTCAATGACGTTGATTATGACTTTGATATAATTGTATTTACTGAAACATGGAAACCTGACTGTATGTCGCTTTTTACATTAACAGAATATGAATCAATTTATAATGAAGGTGAATTAAACCAAAATGATGGAGTAATAGTCTATTATGGTAAACATTTGAATACTTCGAAAAAAATTGTGAATCTAGACAATATCAAGTTGTTACAGATGAAATTCATAAAAAACAACAAAACATATATTATGGCAGAGATATACAGTGCGCATCATAAGTGTTACCCCCCTATCTAACTCGTTACGGGACGCTTGTTAGGAAAATCGCCGAGACACGTACGTCGATTTTTGATTTCTACAGTGTACATTCTCGTATGAATAGTGCACCCCTAATTTCATCCCTGACTGGAGGGGATCAACCCTGTCAAAAAATTTAAATAGCATGGGGTGGTGAGTGATTGCTCATTAGAAAGGGGGTTTTATTCTCTATTCAACCGTGCAAAGGAATTGAAATATGTTACATTATTTCAAGAGTTATGAATGTTTAAGAATAACGACAATTAACGTAGCGCACTCACCCTTCGAATTACAAAGTCGGCCCTGTATGATATCGGTGTTGGGTCAGACGTCAAGTGAGACGTATTTGTCGTGTGCGTAGATATTAACTGCACGTTTTTGTAGGTGTTTTTGGGTGTTTGCGGATAAATGGTCAATACAAGAAAATGATTTCACGGATAGTGCGAGTCAGTGTAGTCTAGCTGTTAGTTGTGCTTGCTATTCATCTTCAAATAATGGTTGCACCACGTGCGTTGAATGAGAAATGCGAAGCAATTGTAATTTTTGGTGAGGCTCATCGAAATTATCATGAGGCGGTACGAATGTTCAATGAACGTTTTCCGGATCACCCTATTGATAGACATGATTTCAAACAATTATTGGCAAAGTTTTATGAGAACGGCAGTGTGCAAAATAAACCACGTTCTGGGCGATCAATTACAGGAGAAGATAAACAAGTGGACATTATGAGCGAGTTTGTGAATAACCCGTCCTCATCGAGTAGAACTGTAGCCTTGAATTGTGAGGTTTCGCAGATGACGGTATTGAGAATTCTGAAAAAAAATAAATTTCATCCGTACAAAATAAAAATGGTGCATGAACTGACGGACGATGATCCAGACCGCCGTCTAGAATATTGTGAAATAGTATCTAACAATATTTTACAAAATCCCAACATATTTGTTTCAGTGATGAGGCTACTTTTTTTTAAAACGGTCATGTGCATAGACAAAATGTGATGTACTGGTCCGATGAAAATCCTCGACTTTTTCGCGAAACTCATACCCAGTTTCCCCAAAAAGTTAATGTGTGGGCAGGGACACTGGGTGACCATATTATCGGTCCGCTATTCATTGAGGAAAATTTGACGGGTGCCCTCTATTTGGAAATGCTGGAAACATTGATAGATCATAGTGACAACTGTCGAAAATAATCCAGACGAATTTGACATGGACATTATACTGCAACAAGATAGAGCTCCTCCTCACTTTGCAGTTGCTGTCAGGACATATTTGAATACTGTTTATGCAGGACGATGGATCGGGCGTCGAGGATCTGTGGAATGGCCTCCAAGATCACCAGATCTAACTCCTTTAGATTTTTTCCTATGGGGTTACCTAAAATCTAAAGTCTACGAGACTCAATGTCACTCTATTCAGGAGTTGCGTGCGCGGATTACGGAAGTGTGTGCAACAATTACTCGCGATACCTTGCAAAGCGTCAGAACTGAAACACAAAATAGACTCTATTTTTGCCAAGAGGTCAACGGGGAACATTTTGACCATTTACTGTAATAACAGAAAAAATTAGTGTTAGTTCAGTTGCTTTCCTGTTTGTGGTGTAATTCTTTGCACGGTTGAATATAGAATAAAAGCCCATTTCAAATGAGCTATCACTCACCACCCCATGGTATTTAAATTTTTTGACAGGGTTGCTCCCCTTCAGTCAGGGATGAAATTAGGGGTGCACTATTCATACGAAAATGTACACTGTAGAAATCAAAAATCGACGTGTTTCGGCGATTTTCCTAACAAGAGTCCAGTAACGAGTTAGATAGGGGGGGTAACTCTTATGATGCGCACTGTATATACCCCCATCTACATGTGAGAAAAAATTTAATTAACATCTAGAGGTCTACCTCAGACAATTAAACGAAAAAACAGATTTTGTTATAATGCTCGGCGACATAAATATAAATATCCTAAACGATGACGAACAGAGTAACGAATATTTGAATGTAATGGAGACGGAGGGCTATACATCGCTCATAAACAAACCAACCAGAATACAGGGGAACTCGGAAAGCTACCTCGACCACGTGTTTGTAAAACACAATATCACCCTTGATAAATTCGTATATGTTCCCATTATCGCAAAAACAACAGTAACGGACCATTTCTCCACAGTGCTGCAGATCTATTTTCCTGAAACAGAAAATAAAATCACCAAAAGTAATATAGCCAATAATATAGTAGTATTAAACAAAAATCTCTTGAGAGAAAAAATTCAAAATGAAAATTGGAATGATATTTATGAATCAAGTGACCCTGATAAATGCACTAATTTATTCATGAATAAACTGAAAAAATACATTGCTGAAAGTTCGAAAACGGTAAAAACTAAAAGAAAAGAAACCCCCGAAAACAATGGATAACGAAAGGACTTGTAAACTCAGTCGATAAAAAAGAAGAGCTTCACAAATTAATGAAAACAGATCCATCAACGCGAAATATAAATGCCTTCATAAAATACCGAAATAAACTAGTTGAACTAATCCGAAAAGCAAAAAAAAAATATTTCCAGAGAAAAATAAATGAAAATATGTTCAATTGGAAAACCATGAAAGAAATTGATTGCAATCGGGTAGATAAGCACCCTATAAAAGAAATATACACAGAAGATGGTGTCTTAACGAAAAATGAGGATGACATTGCAAATACCTTCTGTAAATACTTCACAGAGATTGGACAGAAGCTAGCCGAGCAAATTGATGCGGAAGTTGACCAAACATATTCCCAAAAAAAACTACGGAACACTATATTCATCGCAGAAACCGATCCAGTAGAGATAGCTGAAATTATACATTCTCTCAAAAACAAAAAAAAGGCCCGGTATCGATAACATAGCAACGGAAACATTACAATTATTGTGTGATAATATAATCGCTCCGATCAATCATATCATCAATCAAACGCTGAAAACAGGAATATACCCAAAGGCTCTGAAAATGGCAAAAATCATACCGGTTTTTAAAAATGGAAACAAATTGTATGTGGCTAACTATCGACCAATTTCTCTGTTTTGGAAAAACAGTTTGGGAAAAATTCTTGAATAAATACTTAAAAAAAGAATAGAAAGTTTTTTAAATAAATTCAAAATATTATCTGACAATCAATTTGGATTCAGAGAAAAAAAATCCACACAAGATGCTCCCACGAAAATTGTGTCCAAAATAAACAATGCCATCGATCGGAAGTCCCCAGCTATTTGCGTTTTTGTAGATTTGCGGAAAGCTTTCGATACGGTCAGCCACACCCAGTTACTTGACTCACTTGAAAGAATAGGCTTCAGAGGGATTCCCTTGAAATTAATCACCAGCTATCTTAGCGAAAGAGAACAATTGATTAGTATTGGCAAAACACTTAGTGAAAAGAGAATAGTAGCATATGGAGTACCTCAGGGAACAGTTCTTGGGCTACTACTTTTCAATGTATACCTAAATGAACTCTTGTTAGGGGCGAAATTTAGGAAAGGAGAGCAGTGAATGTGCAATGATGTGTCACGCATCTAACATACCCAGCAGCTCAGTAGGCGTGGATTCGACAATAAAAATTGATTTCGATAATATTGAAATATGGGGTTAATTTTCCGGAGCGCCACGGATTTATCGCTAGTGAAAAATCCGAAACCACCCTGATGGAATGGGACAACCTACTGCACTAATATTACTAAAATATTAAACAATAGATAACTGTAAATGATATAATAATAATATATAAATATGTAGAGGTTTTGTCTTCCCTTACGCTTAGATAACTTGGACCAGAATAAAAGAAATAGTCATGTCCCTTCCAAATAAAATATATTGATCGTTACACACCCTGTATGTGCACAGTTCAGCTCACCATACAAAAGAAAATGAAATTAATGTAAATATCAACCACCAAGATGAATTCAAGTGAATGCTGTGATTGAGAGTATGGTATTGTTTGAATATATATCAATATGAAACCTCCAGTGAGGGCTATGCCTATGACGTCACGATGATAGCTTACAGTTATGGATACTTACGCCTTAGGGGCAGTCTTATTTTAAACTTATCTGATACTACGTAGATATTCTCAAGCATTCCAGTTCACCAATTATTGTGGTTATAGTTCATCGATGCCTTGGTGAATACAGGTGCACAGTGGGTACGACACAATCAATCAACGTACATGTACAGCTGGGACGATTAGCGAAGGAATGCTGAACAACAGATATACAGCGGGACAACCACAGTTGAGCAGGAACAATCACAGTAGTGGAACAGTGGAAAGACAATCGTATAGCAACGAAACAATGGAACAATCACATTAGTGGAACTCCAATAAACGGTAGCAGAGTAGGAGCAATAAACCGTAGTGGAGCACTACCAGCTGCGAAGAGGTAACAGTAGCAAAGTAGTACCAAGCAGAGTAGTAGCAGAGTGGTAACAAGCACTATCCACAGCGGAGCAAAGTAGTAGTGGCAGAGAACCCTAGAATATACAATACCAGTCTGACTTCTGATTACAATTGTATGGGGCCATAAGTAGAGCCCAAATGCAAATACTAACCTCTATTAAGTGGGAGGGTTCTGATAACAGCTTTGATGGTCTGTTTGCTGTCTGATAGCGAGTTTCTCGTTCCAGTGGTTTCACACAATGATGAAGTGACTTCTAACCTCAAAAATCCGCAAAGCGAACGGAGATTTCTCAAAAAAATATATAGCGTCAAAAATCGCAAACAATATGAAAAACTCTCCTGATATGAATTTTCCAAAGATCCATCAACGATGATCAAACTTTAATTGGAAATCTTCAAAGTAGGTCAGTCACTCATCAAGATCAAATAAGGAAGAAGAGAGTATCTCTCAGACGTCAAAGTCAAAACTGTCAATATCTGACAAGGCACTTTCTTGTTCATTAGTGTTCGGTGGGAACAGTCCAGGAACTAACTCGAGCTACTAGGAGCTATGAAAAGAACACCTTAAGATTCAGTGTTGCCAACTGAACCAAGACGAAAACGCCAGCTTCTCAATCTCAGAACCAAACACAAACAAACAAACAAAAGGTCAAGTATTCGAATGTGAAGTAGGTAACCTCAATGACACAAGATAGAGATAGAGTGGGAATGTTACGGTTTTGTGTTCTAAGTACAAAACAATAGACTAACCATAAGTATGTTTACAAAACAACGCTGTCATACGGCAAAATAGAACAACTGATAACTGTCATTAGCTTAAGGCCAGTTCATGTCCGCTCGAACTAGTACAGCAAAGGTAAGTACTAACATTCGGAACAAGCTATACATGACAACGATCAAGTTGTCATTTTGAGGAATCTGAAGAAGAAGAAGAATACAGTGGCGTACAGAGTGGAAAGTGTATATCAATGACAGAGAATTTCTGATGTTATTGTATTAAAACAGAAAGGGTTTTCTAGTGCAAAATAAACCCGTAACAAATCCCCCCTCTACTCGGAGAGGCATTAAAGTTCCCAGAACTTTAATGACGATTAGCCACGAAGCTAAGAATAACATTATTTAACCAACAATAAGAAATTCAAGGAAGTGTAAATCAGACTGGTAGATAACAAATAACATTATAAGAATGTAGAGAAGATGAAGCATCAGGGGAACAATACCACTATATCGACTCCGCATATAATAATAGTAATAATCACCAACAACGCATATGAAGAAGATCATGTCATACAAGACAAAAGATTGACATTTCAATGTAATTAAGATAGAAAAGTTGACTTCATTCAATGAATACCTGTTAGAAAAGAGTCGAAGGTTAGTTGATATGTCCACCTGGTACTATCAACTGTGAGAAAAACACAAAAACATATAATATCTACACAATTAAACAACCGAAATTATAATAATTAAATACAATATCTACAAAGCAATCAGTGATTGAGTAAATTGATGTCAAGTGGTCAAATGTTTATATTATCAATCTGGGTTCTACAATACTTGATAACATAAGCCGGTGTTGGTCATTCCAACAAAAATAAAAATCCAGCATATCCAAATACCCAGTGAAATATAAATAAAAATATGTCTTTACAGAAAGGTGATCATTTAATCAAACAAATCCCTCAAAGGAGGACATCAGTACGAGTGCCACAAAAACAGCTCAAATATGCAACAATGCAAAGCTCGTTACCAAAATACACGTGTACTGAAATATGCTGCAAGAAAACAAATCCCGAAATCACAATTACTAACCCGGACAATAAAGTAATCTCTTGACAGCAGATTAAATTGATACCAATCCTCAGAAAAGGACATATTTTTGGCTCCAAGTGTCGGTGTGGCATGACACTGTCAAACAGAGGTTTTTCTGTCGTGAAAAAAAAATCACTAGTTGGGAACTAGCCTAGTTCAAGTAGCTTTAAGCCGAAGCTAGGGATAGCCAACTTCTATCCAGAACCACCGAGACAGCGCTCGCATTCAACATCAACAACGCAAATAATAAAAATTTTAATCAATCACCGACAACGCAAATCATTAGTCTGTTGACAATCACTATTGTCAACTTATCACAGACAAGAACAAAAAAAAAATCAAAAATTCTACTGAAGAACATCTTAAATGATGACAAAATTAAATTCATAATGAATTTACTGGAACATAACATCCAATGATGTTAGTATTATGGACAATAATTTTTGAATGGCATCAAAATTAAAGAAAAACATACCAAACAAAAATTATAAATGCAGCAGTGTTGCTGTCGTGAGATTTTATAATCGCAATCATTTTCCCTAGATATTATGGGTACAAAATCTCACTAGTTGGGAACTAAGTCCAAGTTCTAGTTGCTTTAGGCATACGCCAGGGACAGCCAACTTCTGCCCCAAAATAACCGAATTTAATTTTAATCTGGGTGGTCGGATAAGGATGGGTCACCCTCATCTGGAGGATGAGCCTTCAAGTCTTTTCCATGCCAGATAGACTTCTTACCCTTGTCATCTTTTAATTCATAAGTCCAAGGTGATACTATTTTAGTAATGATGAAAGGACCAAGGTATTTTGCAGCTAGTTTGGCAGTGAAGTTTTTAACTGCATTTGAAATTGCATAATTTCGCCTCCATACCTTCTGTCCCACTGAAAATTTTACAGGACGTCGCCGAAGGTCATAATGTTGTTTACTCTTAGTATGTGCTTTAAGTATTCGAGCTTGCACATCTTTATAAATTCTAGAAAATGCATTTTTCTTGTCCTCTGCAGAACAAATAGGGTAAGGTGACTCGCTAGGAACATATATTTCATTCTTTCCATCAAGAGAGACCTCATTTTGTCCAAAATTCACAAAATTAGGAGTTAGAGCAGTTGTTTCATGTTTAGACGACCGAATTGCATAAGCAATTTTTGGGAGATAAGTATCCCACAATTTTTGATTTTCTGAAACATACGCCGTGAGCATGGTCTTAATGACTCGGTTCACTCTCTCAGTAGGATTGGACTGAGGGTGATAGTTGGCGGTATATGCAATATCAAAATTGTAAGTCTTTGCAAGGTTTTTAAAGAGATTACTCCTAAACTGCACACCATTATCTACGATAATTATCTTTGGTGCACCAAACATAAGAACAACTTGTTCCTCCATAATCTTAACTATGCTACTCAGTAGCAGATCTCAATGGAAAGAGCAAGACAAATTTACTGAAAGCGTCACAGACCGCTAAAATATATGCAAAACCCTTTGAACTCCTAGGCAGAGGTCCCATAAGGTCTGCACTGAGGAGAAGGAATGGTTTATCTACAGTGGGAGTTTTACTCAACATGTATCCAGATGGAGCTTTTTGCTCTGATTTGATAGAATAGCAAATTTGACAACGTCGAATATACTTCGTTACATCAGATTTCAATTTTGGCCAATAATACTTATTGGAAATACGAGCAACCGTTTTATATATACCTGTGTGATCTTATACTGGATCATCGTGATACTTTTGGAGGATTCCAAAACGTCTCTCCTTGGGAACAACTAACCTCCATTGTTCAGATGGACTTGATAATTCAGGGTATTGTGGACGAACAAACTTGAAAATTTGACCTTCATCATTTATGCGGAAGCAAGGGTAGCGTGCAGGATTCTGTTTTATTTCAGCTGACAACTTTTGATACCATCGATCAGCAGTTTCAGCATAATCAAAATTCTCAAAATCCTGAATAACCAACCTATGGACATCAACGGATTCCACGGAAACAGGAACAGATCTAGAAAGAAAATCAGGAACAACATTATCTGCTCCTTTCCTATGAATCATCTTATAGTCGAATGGTTGTAAACGTAGACTCAATCTACCTAATCTACCCTGAGGATCTTTCAAGTTGTGAAGCCACTGCAACGAATGGCAGTCTGTGATAATCACAAAATGATATCCTTCGAGATAATGCCGGAGTTTTTCTACCGCCCATATGACAGCTAGACATTCTCGCTCCGTGGCACTATATTTTCTCTCCTGCGCAGTCAGCGATCGAGACAAATACGCAATTACCTTTTCACCATCGTCAAAGTTCTGACCCAACACCGCTCCGACCCCAAATGCAGAGGAATCTGTTTGAACATAGAATGTTCTACTGAAATCAGGGCACGTAAGAATCGGTGCGCTTACCAAACACTCCTTAAGGTAACGAAATGAGGATTCACACTCATCCGTCCAGCAAAATTTAACATTTTTCTTGGTAAGGTTACACAATGGTGATACAATCGAGGAAAACTGAGGTACAAACCTCCTATACCATGATGCTGTGCCAATGAACTGTCTCACCTGCTTGGCTGTAGTTGGGGAACGGATATTTAAAATAGCTTCCACTTTTGAAGCATCCGGACGCAAACCACAACGATCCACAATATAGCCTAAATATTTCAACTCAGGTCGGCAGAAATGACATTTATTAAAACTAAATGTTAACTTTGCAGAATATAACCTATCAAACACTTCACTTAAAGTTTTCAAATGAGTTTCAAAATCCTGAGAAATAATGATTATGTCATCTAAATATACAAGGACTGATGGGGACAAATCTGGGCCTAGTACTTTCTCAATTAAACGTTCCCAGGTAGCTGGAGCATTGGTCAACCCGAATGGCATAACCTTAAAACGATACAGTCCCCCAGTAAAAGTTGTATAGTCTCTCGAAGCTTCCTCAATAGGAACTTGCCAGTACGCACTTTTAATGTCCAATGAACTCATTCGCATCACGAAGTTTATCTAAAATTGAAGAAATATATGGCAAAGGATAAGCATCTTTAATTGTAACTGCGTTTAATTCACGATAATCGACGCAAAAGCGATATGACCCATCTTTCTTTGTGACCATACACACAGGGGAAGCCCATGGACTTCTACAAGGTTCAATGATATCCTTGGACAACATGTCTCGAATTTCTTCGTCAATAACTTGCTGTTTAATAGGGGAAACTTGATAATAGCGTTGCTTAATTGGTTTTGTATTGGGAAGTAGCTCAATACTATGTTCAACCAAATTAGGTCTACCTAAGCAAGTTCCCATCAAATCTTTCTTTTCCTCTACCAAGTGTCTGAGCTGTTCTTGCTGAGAAAGAGAAAGCATTTCATCACATTCTATACCACACATCTCAACTGACTGTGGAAAATCTTTAGAGAAATGCCAAACTCTTTGTCTCAAATCTGGAATAATATTCATGGACCTCCAGAAATCAATACCAAGAATAAGAGTATGAGGCAACTCGGGGATAACCAAAATATCTATAACACAAATCTTGCCAACTAAGCATAGAGGGGTGGTCACATAACCAACACTTCTACAAATTTGACCATTAGCCACTCTACACTCATTGACAGAACTATACAAACTTAAACCCCGTTGTCTCAGAAACTCATAACCAACTTTGCCAAAATTGTTCTGGATGCTCCAGAATCCAGCAATCTAGTAATATAACATCCTAAAATAGAAACATCAAGGTATGGTCGTTCATCACCAGACACACTTGAGAGTACATAATCAAGAATTATTTGCTTCCTAGAATCTAATACAGAAAAGGTCAAATTATTTGACTCGGGAGAAACTTCCTGACCACCTAAGGTCTCCCTGTAGAATTTCCCTGTTGTGATGAAGAAGAGTTGTTAGCATGTCTGTTGTTATTTCTACTTCTATTGTTCCATCTGTTATGTTCTTGAGAACATTTTTGACAGTCACGAAGTGTAACGTTAGGAGTTCCACACTTGAAGCAGAATTTTTTCCTTTCAGCTAAACATCCTCTGAAAGTATGGCTATCACTTTCACAGTTAAAACAACTAGCCAGAGATGAAACTTCTGCCAAATCTGGTACGGAGTCACTCCTCGATGAACTAGAACCATATGCCAATTCAGGAATCAAAGATTTGCTTCTTGATGGTGGGGGAACATAAGATTTCACTAAATCCCGCTTCTCATCAAGAGTACGACAAACATCAATAAGCTCAGTTATAGAATGAACTTGCTTGAATGCTAAGAATGGATGATAATATGGGTTAATCCGTTCCATCATTAATGAAAGTTGAACTTCATCTGATATAGGTGTTTGCATTTTATTAAACAAACTCTTCATGCTAGCAACATACAAAACAATAGACTCATCAGGACCTTGTGTCCTACGCTTAATGTCTTCAAATAAGTCTTTGTCAAAATTGGCAGGTAAAAATTGCTGTCGCATCAACTGAACTAAAGAATCCCAATCAGAAGCCCAAGTTTTCACTAAGTTATACCAAGTAGCAGCATCTCCTTCAAATAAATCTGCAGCATCCCGAAACAATATTGATTTCGATATACCTCTAGACTTTCTCATTGTTCCTACTTTCTCAACAAAAGTAGAGAACGACATCATTCCAGGCCTTCCAGTGAATTTTATACCCCATTCACGAACTGGGACTGGCCTAATTTTCAAAGGTTCTTCTTCCTCACTGGAAGAATCACTAGAATAAACAGCAGAGCTGTGTGCATTCGGTGCTGTCAAGGATTGTTTTAAAATTGAAATATCAATTACTGTGGGATCTTTATGGCCTTTACGAGCCTTTCCTTGTAACTTATCTAGCAACAATAACAATTGTACCCGATACTCAGATTTAATTTTCTTCTCAGCATCATTCTGAGGACTACACCTATTCACACGACCTAAAACATGAGCTATTTTTGAAGATATACCTACATAAGTTGTATCTTTTTCTGTACCTGAAAAGTCATCAATCAAAGTTTTCAACAAATCAATATTAACAGTAATAGCCGCAGAGTCATCAATAAATTTAAAAGGATATGCTGGATTTTTAATAGCAAGTGAAGTTTTTTCTAAGGACAACGCTTTCCGCAAAGCTGCCCTAATATCAGCTACTGTCAAGTCTGTACCATCACCAAGACCTCTAACCATTATTTCATAAATTAATTCATCTCTAGAAAGACGATTGACATCTAATTTAATTTTTGAAGAACTTATTCTTAAAAATGCAAAGAAAACAGTTCAAATCACCCAGATAATAAAATACTTTGAATATAATAAACAGATTAAAGTGACCATAAAACAAAATTTCAACAAATTAGTCACTAAAAAAAGCGACTCCGGTCGTTTGCAAGCTATAAAAGTATCATGAAAACCAAATTATACCAGAAATAGACACTTTTAGACAAACGACGCCGGACGTCGGTAAGCGTCGGAGCGAGTAGGTACGTTAAAATTCAATAAAAGTGCAAAGCAGACCAAAATATACCAGAAATAAGCACTTTTAGAAAAACGACGCCTAGCGTCCGTAAGCGTCGGTCAGCGTCGGTACTCTAAAACTATAAGAAAGTGCTAACAAAACCAAAATATACCAGAAATAGGAACTTTCCAATAACCGACGCTGGGTGACGGTGAGCGTCGCGACGACTGAGACAAAAAAAACAAATAATTCACACTGTACCACTTGACAACAACTCTAAACGATACTGAAAATAATTTCAGTTATCAAATTATGAGACAATCCAACTCTCAAAATGACTATTCTCTATCCCGATCCAAGATACCGAGAAGAAAAAACACCTTTATAAGTATACCAACTGCTACGCTGCTACTATAATGAATAATACATGAAAAGCATCCAAAATAAGCAGTAAGCAGTGTATACTTATCAAGTGCACTTCTATTAGTATCCAATATAACGAACAGAAGGAAATACAAATACCTCTACCTGATTTTATTCGGAATCTATAAAATCAAAAAAATTCAAAAACGTTAGGGCGCCATTTTGTTGGGGGCGAAATTTAGGAAAGGAGAGCAGTGAATGTGCAATGATATGTCACGCCTCTAACATACCCAGCAGCTCTGTAGGCGTGGATTCGACAATAAAAATTGATTTCGATAAGATTGAAATATGGGGTTAATTTACCGGAGCGCCACGGGTTTATCGCTAGTGAAAAATCCGAAACCACCCTGATGGAATGGGACAACCTACTGCACTAATATTACTAAAATATTAAACAATAGATACCTGTAAATGGTATAATAATAATATATAAATATGTAGAGGTTTTGTCTTCCCTTACGCTTAGATAACTTGGACCAGAATAAAAGAAATAGTCATGTCCCTTACTAATAAAATATATTGATCGATACACACCCTGTATGTGCACAGTTCAGCTCACCATACAAAAGAAAATGAAATTAATGTAAATATCAACCACCAAGATGAATTCAAGTGAATGCTGTGATTGAGAGTATGGTATTGTTTGAATATATATCAATATGAAACCTCCAGTCAGGGCTATGCCTGTGACGTCACGATGATAGCTTACAGTTATGGATACTTACGCCTTAGGGGCAGTCTTATTTTGAACTTATCTGATACTACGTAGATATTCTCAAGCATTCCGGTTCACCAATTATTGTGGTTGTAGTTCATCGATGCCTTGGTGAATACAGGTGCACAGTGGGTACGACACAATCAATCAACGTACATGTACAGCTGGGACGAATAGCGAAGGAATGCTGAACAACAGATATACAGCGGGACAACCACAGTTGAGCAGGAACAATCACAGTAGTGGAACAGTGGAAAGACAATCGTATAGCAACGAAACAATGGAACAATCACATTAGTGGAACTCCAATAAACGGTAGCAGAGTAGGAGCAATAAACCGTAGTGGAGCACTACCAGCTGCGAAGAGGTAACAGTAGCAAAGTAGTACCAAGCAGAGTAGTAGCAGAGTGGTAACAAGCACTATCCACAGCGGAGCAAAGTAGTAGCAGAGTGGTAGCCGCAGCAGAGAATCCTAGAATATACAATACCAGTCTGACTTCTGATTAAACTTGTATGGGGCCATAAATAGAGCCCAAATGCAAATACTAACCTCTATTAAGTGGGAGGGTTCTGATAGCAGCTTTGATGGTCTGTTTGCTGTCTGATAGCGAGTTTCTCGTTCCAGTGGTTTCACACAATGATGAAGTGACTTCTAACCTCAAAAAGCGAATGGAGATTTCTCAAAAAAATATATAGCGTCAAAAATCGCAAACAATATGAGAAACTCTCCTGATATGGATTTTCCAAAGATCTATCAACGATGATCAAACTTTAATTGGAAATCTTCAAAGTAGGTCAGTCACTCATCAAGATCAAATAAGGAAGAAGAGAGTATCTCTAAGACGTCAAAGTCAAAACTGTCAATATCTGACAAGGCACTTTCTTGTTCATTAGTGTTCGGTGGGAACAGTCCAGGAACTAACTCGAGCTACTAGGAGCTATGAAAAGAACACCTTAAGATTCAGTGTTGCCAACTGAACCAAGACGAAAACGCCAGCTTCTCAATCTCAGAACCAAACACAAACAAACAAACAAAAGGTCAAGTATTCGAATGTGAAGTAGGTAACCTCAATGACACAAGATAGAGATAGAGTGGGAATGTTACGGTTTTGTGTTCTAAGTACAAAACAATAGACTAACCATAAGTATGTTTACAAAACAACGCTGTCATACGGCAAAATAGAACAACTGATAACTGTCATTAGCTCAAGGCCAGTTCATGTCCGCTCGAACTAGTACAGCAAAGGTAAGTACTAACATTCGGAACAAGCTATACATGACAACGATCAAGTTGTCATTTTGAGGAATCTGAAAAAGAAGAAGAATACAGTGGCGTACAGAGTGGAAAGTGTATATCAATGACAGAGAATTTCTGATGTTATTGTATTAAAACAGAAAGGGTTTTCTAGTGCAAAATAAACCCGTAACACTCTTTTCAATAAAAGTGAAAGGCGATATTGTCAGCTTTGCTGACGATACTGCAATATTTTATGAAAATACAAGTTGGCTGAAACTGAAAGAAACTGTTGAGGAAGATTTGCCTCTGATTTTCAAATGGTTCAATAGTAAATTTTAACGGTTAACTATAGCAGAACACACTATATGTCTTTTACATCCTATGCCAGTCACTTACCAAACTTTTCCTCCATAACATTGAATCTGAATGGCAGAACCATCGACATATCTTCTGTCCAGCAACTCAAATATCTTGGTATTTTTCTTGATAGCCATCTGATATGGAATCATCATACAACTTATGTGACTAAGGGTCGGTCTTTTCACTTATAGATAACTCCCAGATAACTCTATCTATCAGATAAGAATATGTAAACCTGTGAAGTTTATCCGATAGATAGTTATCAGAGACTTTATTATGAGGTGAAAAGACCGGCCCTAAAAAGCTAAGAAGTATGCTGTATAAATTTAAACACATCTCTCAAATATTAGAAATAAATCAAATGAAAATCTTATATCACTCACTTGTGGAATCTCATATACTTTATGGAATAATAACCTGGGGCAGCACCACAGCAAATCACCTTTACAATCTACAGACAGTACAAAAATTGATCCTTAAACGAGTTTATAAACTACCTCTAACTTACCCTACTGAAAATCTATTTTTGGAGACAAAAACCTTTGACATAAGAGAATTATTCTATCAAACACTCCTCGTGAGACAACATCAAAACAAACATGAATTGATAGATATTCAACATGAACACAATACCCGCTTTCGAAACAATGCATCTGTCATTCCGAAAACAAACAAAAGCATCGCCCAAAGATGTTTCAACTACCCAGGCGTGAAAGCTTACAACCTGTTACGTGCTTCAATAAAAAGTATTAACAGCATTAATCTTTTTAAAAAAAAAAAAGTTAAAAACTGGATCTTCCTCGAAAAAAGAGAGAACATTCACAAAATTGTTGAAAATCGCCTATAACATTTAAAAAAAATTATCTATAAGTACCTATATAGAAACAAAAAATGTAAAACTTAGATCTATATTTATATGTAACCAAGTCTACAAACATCCACACCCACATCCGCACAAGTCATTATACACATTATGAACGTACAGGTCTACACCTTTGTTCAATGTGAGAATGACTACATCACACACTCAAACAAACCACATTTACACGTACACACATATACTTACATACTCACACATTATATTACTTTTATTTTTACTTTTAATATCCCCTCTCAAGTGTATACTTATTGGGGTTTTGTCACTATTCATTTCTTTTAAAAATGAATGATTGAATTGTACAAATTATTGCTTCTGAAATAAAATATTATTATTATTATTACTTAAAGACTTTCGAAATAAAAAAAAAAAACACCAGAACAATTGTTCGTGAAAGATAAAGGTATTTTTTTTTGAAAAATTTTCCTCACTCAAAAACTAGTCGTTTTCTGAATTGCAACAAAATCTTGCCTATTCAACACCGAGAGAGACATAATTCTACAAATTTTTATTCAAATTAAATAATTTATAAAGCGACAAAAAAATCAAATACTGAAAAATGGGGTTTTGCCATTCTCACATCTAAGTTGAGGTTATATCGAAAAGTGTCGGACAGAAATGTTTTTGATTCCTTCATTATCTACAACTTTTTCATCATACATTTTCTGCGGAAAAATCACGTTTCGCCGCAAACTGCAAAAAAAAAGTTTTCAACCCCTAAACTGCATTCCTATTTCACCATTTTGAGTGTTTTCGTGTTTCATTACTTTATTACCTTGAAATTGGAACCTCAACAACATTTTCCACCTGGTCATTGCCTGTTACTTTTATTTCAGAAATATTAAAGGCACCAACCAGTCTAATAGTATTCTTTATATATTTATTTCTCTTCAGAATATATGGTAATAAATTTAAAGTATTGCTCTTTGAAACCAAATAAATGAATATGGTGAATATGGAATTGGTAAAACTAGTTCTGAAACATGAATTATTAGTAAAAATAACACTAGGAGCTCTTAATTTTTATTGTACAGTACCCGTTTTGGAGTTTTTTGTTTCGGAACAGTGCAACATAAAAACAAATTTTTGACGATGACATTCAAATAATTCGACCTACTTCTTCGGAATAACTTAGAGGTTAGTACTATAGAAGTAGTTTTCATGGCGCACTCTCTAGCGGCCAAAAACTCCAAAAGGGGAAATGAACTCTTATGTTATTTTTACTCGTACCATATTTGTGTTCCTCATATATAATACAATATTGATGAAGTTCAGGAATGTACAAGAAAATAGTTTGAAGTTTTTCTGCTATCAGTATCAAACTCAGAATAAAAGGATATGAAAAACCTAAAAACATACATTACGTATTTGTTTTGAAACACTGGTATATATTGAAGATAGTTTATATAGAAAGTACAGGAAGAACCAATCTTTAAAATCGAATCTTTCCCGAACTTTCGGTAGTTTTCGGGTTTGTCAGTAGTGGTCTCTAGGTAAATATTCAACTTGATGTTTCGTCTACATCTGCGTTAGACATTTTTAAAGGCAGTGTGGTAGCGTGCAAAGCGTTCGATTCGTTCGTCTGAGCCTGACTGATTTGATGTTCGCGTTGGTTTCTTCTTATTTTGTGCTTATTCTCATAGGCATGACTCCATTTCGTCCTGCACACATAAAAAAAAAGTTTTCAACATAAAGCAGCCTGCTTTATCCTAAGAAAATTATTCTGTTATATATAATCTATAAAATGTGTCTTTATTCGAAGAAATCTATTTTTTCACTGCGATTTACTTCAATCAAAAATATTTACTTTGAAACAAAAAATCAGCAATACTCTATTCAAGGAATTAGGATTTATTTATCTAAGAAATTTCGTTTTCTCCATTCAACAAATTACGATTTCTCTGTCCAAGAAATTATATTTTCTCTTTCAAAGAGATTACGATGTCTCTTTCTAAGAAATTACGTTTTCTCTATCCAAGAAATACGTTTACTCTATCCAAGAAATTACATTTTTTTCTGTCCAAGAAATTAGATTTTCTTTATCTGAGAAATTACGTTTTCTCCGTTCAAGAAATTACATTTTCTCTGTCCAAGAAATTACATTTTCTCTTTCCAAGAAATAACGATTTCTCTGTACTAGCATTTACTTTTTTTCATCAAAGAGATTACGTTTTCTACATTTTCTTGAGAATAGAAAACAAAAGTTTTTGTGCGAAGAAATCGTGTCTACTCTATTGAAACTGTTATTGTTCTTTTTCTGATAATTTACAATTTCTTGAATTTAAAAAATCAAAAGTTTTGAAAGAAGTAATCATGTTCTCTTAGTCGAAGATAATAATGCACTCTTAATGAAACATTTCGTTCCCCAATAAAGAGAAAAACATTTTCTCTGAATAAAAAAACAAGTGTTCTCAACAGGAGAAAATTAATTCAAGAAATAGAAAACTACCGAAATCACCAAATTTACGACAATTTCACTAGACGCGCGTTTCTCCAACAAAGTTAGCATCTTCAAGAGCTGAGGCCTTCAGCTCCTGCGAAACGACCGTCGAGTGAAATTGACGTAAATTTGGTGTTTGGGTAGTTTTCTATTTCATGAATAAATTATATCCTGTTGAGATTTTTTTGTACAGAAAAAATATTTTTTCGTCGACCTCTGCAAAAAATGACATTTTACGTACTAATTTCCGGACGAAAAATCGACTATTTTTGAAGGCAAGTACTTTTCGTCCGCAAACACTTTTCGTCCGCAAACTCTTTTCGTCCGCTGTGGTCACTATGATACGGCACGGTACGAGAGCGGCGATTGAGTCATTTTCGTAAATCCACGTTTTAATTAATACATAGGCGCCTGTGACAAAAACTGTCATTTGCTGTTGTCAAATTAATTATTTACGAAATCAAAACCCAAAACCAAAACTTGTCTCTTGCATCTTCTTCGACAGCAGGAATTAATATCAATAATTGCACAAACTGTACGTTCAATATTCATCTTCGAGATTGATTTAATTTTGTAGTATAATTGAAATAGAGAGTTGTTACACTTCAAATACATTTTGTTTATATTCATTAAAATTATGATCGAGTCTGCAGTTCGAAGAGTTGGACGTAGCTGAGGCCAGCAAACATGCGAGTACTTACTTTCATAAAGGTATGTAGGGGTCGACGAAAAAATGTAATATGCACCTCGGCGAAAAACTGTCTACTGTCTCGCCTGCTTGCTATCCTCGGCTGCGCCTCGGCTATCAATTTGCAGGCTCGACTATAATAGACAGTTTTTCGTCCTTGGTACATAGTTTGGGTTGTTTTCTATATCTATCATTTTTATCTAAGAAATATCATTTTTGCAAGAGCTGAACTAATGAATTTTTAATGCGGAAAAATGTAAATTGAAAAACTATCAAAGATACCTAGGAAAAATAAGTGTAAATGTATTTGAGGAAGGAAATATAGCAATATATGGTTTTCGACGATGGCCATTAGTGTACTTATTTCTTTGAAGGTGTGAGGCTTGAAGGAAAACGTGAAGTATCAAAGACAGTTATATTATCACACTGTAACAGTCTTTCTAAGAAATAACAAAGTAACCTTATTCTATGAAATATCAAGACAAAAATTAAACATTTAAATCAATAGCTCATTACTTTCTCAAAAGCAATAAGTTGAGGAAATACATTCAATAAAATCCAAAAAAACATAGTATAATGATAAATAGGAAGAAATACATGAAATACCTTGACGAGGTATTGAAGGCTTTCGAACACGAATCAAATTGATATTTCACCATAACTAGTACTAAGTAATTCTACCTTAAACTATATATCTAACAAATATGACTGTACGTCTATTTTCCTGTATATTATGCTTCCTTGTCTCCACTGCAGTAACATCTCCAGGTTGCTGAAAAATTATAATCATGAAAAATTCCGACGTACACATGAACATGATAATGACTTTTTTAATAATATTATAATCAGTATTTTTCCTGTTGGATATGAAAAATACTGAGGCTTTACTTTCCTTAGTTTTGGAGTAAAATTTTCAAGAGAGTGAAGATAACCACGCCAAGGAAACAGAAAATGTATTTTTTTGAATAATTTACAGAATCGAAAATAATTTTTCTATGCATAGGGAAATATTACTACTGCAAATCCCTACAAGTCGATAGGTAATAATATTATATTTCGAATAGACTTTAACAGAAAACGCATTAGTGAAAGTCCAAATTTTAAAGTGTTATTTTGGGAGTCATTAAATTGAAGAATCAATGAACTTATTCATGGCGGCTTTTGAAAAAATGCGATACAAATTATGACACTCCATACTGGAACTTCAGAAATTATAATAATAATATAATTACCACAAAGTTCGCAATATTGCAGGAGGGTTGTACAGGCTATGCGGCTTCACAAGCTCTTCGGCCCATTAGATCTTATCCTCATGAAAAAAAAAAATACATGACGCATATTTCTCACTGACAACTACTTATCTAAGTATAATACCATGATAGTAATTGAAATATTTCCTTCCTTCAGGCACATTGAATTTTTTTTTTTTCCTATTTTCCTATTTTCCTTTGGTGTTTATAGTGGTAATTAGCCACTATGTGTTCTGCTGGGTAGGCCTTGTTACTCACCCCAGTCGAGCTACGAGATTTTGATAATTCATAAGGTTAAATTTGATTTTAAAAAATCCCAGCCATAACTGGGGCTCGAACTCCGGTCCTTATGGCCCAGAGTCGGACGATCTCACAACTGCGCCACGCCCGACATAAAATATCAATTATGTCTCAGATGTAGTTCAATATCCGTCATAGTATTAGTCTGGGAAGCAGTTGTTTTCTGACAGAAAGGACCCCGCACACCTTATATGGGAAAATGGCTCTCCGTCAAATTTATTGAATTTTTGATATGTTGTAGAATTGATCATTCCGATGAAATGTTTCAACGGGCGCAACACGATCCTATGACTAGTTTTCGAGATACAGGGTGTTGAATATGAGAAACATTCACTTTTCATCACTCTGTATCTGCCAAGTTACGATTTAGTTCGGATTTATCTTTTGTGGGATCATCATCACATCCGTGTATGATGAATTCATGAGAAATTCATTTCCAAATCTTTTCGTAGTACAGGGCGATTTCACTTGAAAACAATGGTATTTTGAGACTTTCATAATTTAGTTGTTTTATAAAGAGAAAATGCGAGAAAAGGTAGAATTATCACATAATATTATAAATTCATTTCATCTAGCATCACAGTTGATACAATTCATACAAGGTGATTCACAAATAGGGAAACAAAACGAATTTTGGTTTTTGGGACACCTTGTAGTAATAAACCAACCTAAAATGACAAAATTCACTTGAAGAATGTTAAATGATATGTTCCATCGTATACAGAGTCGAATGATATCAATTTGAAAAATCAGTTATACTTTAATAAATAAAAACCTTGATTTTTTAAATCACCCTATATCTCATAAGGGAGTCCGAAAAGAATTCAATATTTTTCCATGGGAGAACTCGAAATACTTTCATCCATATTGTACAAAATTTTCAGCGGAATCCCATGACGGGTTTTTCATATACAAGGCGAAAAATGTATGAAAAAAGCTACGATCTGTACATTTTCCCATTGCTATATTTTCAGTCCAGTTTTCAGCGGGTTTGCTGTAGTTCTTCCTCGTCCGGCCGCTTTTACTCGAAATAAAAATATTTTAATAAAATAGTGATAAGTTATTATACCGTACAATAGCGTACCGCATCCCTCGAAAAAAAGCCATAACTCGAATTATTATCTGCACAAGCATCGTCTAGTAGGCGATTCAATGGAAAAGTTATTTTTTCATGCTTAGTGTTTCTCAGAAGTTATATTATACTTATTACATCCGCAGAAGTTCGTTTTTTCGAATTTTCACTCTATAAAACAATAAAATAGTGAAAGTCTCAAAATAGCATTATTATCAAAGGAAATCGCCCTGTACTACAAAAAGATTTGGACATGAATATCTCATGAATTTGTCACATAACGAAAATACCACATAGGATAAATCAGAAAAAAATCATAATTTGTATGTAATTATTTCTATCGGCTTATATAGATATATATTAAATCAAATTCTCGGCATATTTTTACACCAAATTAACGTTTTATGTTTCAATTATGTTCTTGTATCTTCGAATCGTATATATGTTTGTATATAGTATATACCCCCTTTCAGAGAACGTTTCTCTTTCTTTTTCTTGTATTTGAAACATCATCTGAATCATCTTCGAATACCTACTTATTAATATATTCCTCTTATTTCGTAGTAGGCATGGAGAACAATTCAAAGAGGATAAAATCAACAAAATTCTTATGTCAATAGTCGTTTTCTTGTTGTCATAAAGCCCGAGAACTCTTTTTGGGTTATTGGACTAATTGAAGTTTCTTTTTTACTGTTCAAGTTTATGTGATTTTCAGTGTTTGTTGACCTTTGCTGAACAATATGGCCTTCGCAAATAGAGTGAGTTGTTATGTTTGTGACCGAAATGTTATTCCTAGACTCTCAATGCGTTTGAATATTGGAGATAATATTGATGTTTTGCAAATTGCAACATATCGAAGACAAACTGCGGGAAATCCACCTATTGATATTCAGGATGATACAAAAATATGTTTCAATTGTAATAACACAGTAGTGAATGACATTATTGCTATGGAAAATAACCCGAATTGCCTTCGTCTCAATGTGTTGTCCCGCGTATCAAGTCGTGCGTGCATTATTTGTAATGCTCGTCAAAATATTCAAAGACTTTCTTTAGAATGTAGAGTGGATATTTTTGTTGCTTCTGATATCTATGTCCCAGATTTCTTGAGAATTTGTGGTCACCATCTTGATCATCAAGGTTTCCTTCCAAATTACTTGCATGGAGGTTTGAATTTTGTGAATAAACCATACATAATTTCCAATCTTCAACATTTTCTTCAAAGAATGAGGACATTTGCTAATAGAAACAGGCCACTCCGTAACTGGGAAGATATCAATTGTTTCACTGAAGACGAATTTAAGTATCTGACATCAATCTCAAAAAATCATTTTCAACAATTTCTAGAATTTTGTGATATTGTTGAACAAGGTGGCAAGAGAAGAAATGTCGAAAGAAAACATTTGCTGACATTTTTGATCAAAATGAAACATGGAGTTTCAGATGAGTTTTTGAAAATATTGTTCAGTTATCCTTCTCGACAAACAGCAAGCTTCATTATTTCTAATGTGAGATTATCTCTTTTACAAAGGTTCGTACCGAACAATATTGGATTTAATTCAATAACAAGAGAAAATTATATTAACAGTCATGTATCCCCTTATACGAATCAACTGTACAATCCCACACCAGATATTCCCAAAGCAATAGTTTATATAGATTGTACCTACAATAAAATAGAAAAGAGCAGTAACTTCCGGGTATTGAGGCAATCATACTGTTTCCACAAGAATGAACACTTGGTCAAACCAGAGATCATAGTTGCCCCCGATGGATATATCTTAGCAATCAACGGGCCGTACTTCGCAGATGCTAGGAATAATGATGCAAGTGTTCTAAATCACGAATTACAAGTTGATTTGAATGGAATGAAAACATGGTTTCAAGAAGGAGATATTGTGATAGTCGATAGAGGCTACAGAGATTCAATCAATAGTCTACAAGAACTTGGCTTGCATTACTATATGCCACCATTTCTACCGCCGAATCAAAGGCAATTAACGACAAATGAAGCCAATCAGGCACGTTTAATAACCACTACTAGATGGATTGTTGAAGCTAGAAATGGACATTTTAAGTCAATTTTCAAATTTTTTCGTCAACCCATAACAGCAATACATGCTGCGAAGCTACATGACTATTACCTGATTGCTGGCGCTCTTATAAATAAATTCCATCCATTGATAAATATGCCTGGAACGTTGGATACGGCCACACAAATGTTGGTTGATTCCGATGATGTCAACATTGTTCAGGCACGAGTTGAAGCTGAAAACCTCCGAACTAGGAATGGTCGATGGATTCGTTTAAATCAATATCATATACAATCGTTTCCTCGCCTTGATATTGAATATTTAAAATTACTTACTGGAACATATCATTTACACTTGGCTGCGTCATATATCCAAGATACAACTCGTGGAGATGGTGAAGTAGACAACATTTTAGAAGTCGATGAGTTACATGGGGAACCCAATTTCCTAAGATTCAGAATATTTTCTCGGTTCAGGAATGCTGCTAAACACATGCTTTGGGTTGTTTTCACTGAAAGAGGTGACGAAAATCTAGAAGATCCTGCTCTCCCCATTACGGGGTATTATTGTACTTGTAAGTCCGGTGCTAGGACTTTAGGAACTTGTGCGCAAGTTGCTAGCGTGATATGGTTTTTGGGGTACGCTAGATATCAAGAAAACATACATTTTCCATCCAATCGTCTTTTAGATTCCATAGGAGATGCTGCAAATAGAATGCTTCCAGAGGACATGGATATCGGTCCAGAAATAGTTTAATTTTATTGGTTATTGGTAAGAATCTCCTTCTAATTCGTATTTGATAATGTTTTTTGATTAGGGAAAAATTCAGTTATCCATCATGTATTTTCCTTGTTGTATTGTCATGCACATGCTCGTGCCAACCCAATATCCGAAAGATATGTCACATCCCGTTGAACTTCTATCAATTTATGTATAGATTAAATATATATATATATATATATATATATATATATATATATATATATTGTTATGAAAACTTGTAGTAAGTGAATGGAATGAGTAAAATATTTTTTATTTTTTTTTAACCCTTATGAATATTTACCTATACCATGCAGATACTTACTATATTTTAACTTCAAGAATTACGAGTAGTTTACTTTTCTCATGAAAAACCATTTTGAAATCATTTTTAAAAAATATCATCCAGTATGAATTGATATCATGAGTTTGTGGAGAGCCAACTAGAAACAAAAAATGATAATGGGAATGTTAATAGTAGGAGAATTTAAATATTTCTAATACAAAAAGATTAGTTCAAAGAGAATACAAATGTGAATAAAGACTTTTGTACATTGTAATTAATTTAATGAGCTGTTGTTGAACGTATTATTGATAGAAATTTAAAAAAAAAAAAAAAAAAAAAAGTGGAAAATAATATTTGAGTGACAATGAAAAGTGTCAAGGAAAGTCAGAAAGGATAGTTATGGTGATAAAAAAAAAAAAGAGTTTGTTGATGGGAGAAAATTTTTTGGAGATAGCTGAAGACAATTTTCATAAGAAAACTTCACAAAACCAGACAGTTTTCATATTTCAAGAAGAAAAAACTCGTGAACCAACAAAATGAAGTAAAACCACTCACATTTCCACAAGCAGGTATCCTGAGTAAAATATATGTCAACCACATTCCTGGAGACACATCATCTGATGAAAAGGTATTTATCCTATAATATCCTTTGGTAGAGCTGCTACAAACTGTGTTTTGAACATTACAACAGTGCTATTGCCTACAAACTTTCAATTTCGGTTTACCAATAAAAACTTTTACAACATACTTACAAACTCAGTGCACTTTAAAATCCTCAACGAACAATTATTACTAATCAATTGGTTTGATAATATATTTTTCAATTTGTCATTTTCTTTCTATAACTCAAACGGAAGTGAGGTTAAATTAGATGTTAGATGTCAACAGCATGGAATGAATATTCATGGAATGACTAGGCGCTGTCTCAGAGACCTGCACCGTGCATTTAATACATTGTGAAGTAAACTCCAATATCTGTGAAAATTAATTTCAAGAGAAATCATCATCATCCTCATCATATTATAGAATTTTTTATTGAAAATTTATCACATTTCTATTTGATTTGTTTGCTTAAATAACTGTTTATAAATAAAAATAATTTGAATTCTGAGTCTTTAAAATTTATTTATTAAAAAAAAAACATTGCAATTCAAAATTTTGATAATAGTAAAGATATAACATTCCAAGAACTTGCCCTGTTTGAGACAGAGTACTTCATGCTGGCGCACCGACTAAGTTGAGTTGCCACAAACTATAAGAAAAAGGTAGTAAGTATCTAGCTTGAAAAATTCATAAAAAAATTAGTATCATAACAATATATATATATATATATATATATATATATATATATATATATATATATATATATATATATATATATGTACATTACTAAGTTCATGGGTTGAACCGCGTTGAGAGTTTATAACTCGACGTTTCGGCTCCTGCTTTGGAGCCATTTTCAAGAGTGTGACTGCGAGGCCTCTATCTGCCTACTCCTCGAGTCGTGGTCTTGAGAGATATCAAGGTCTCAACCTGCCTACTCCTTGATCTCAAAAGACGATCCGATGTTGGTTGCACTGTAGTATTTATAGGTGGTTGGCTACCTGGAGGTGGGCGGGTCTTACGGGTTTTCTCGTTTGTCTTGTCTGCTGGTGCCTGCTGTGTAGTTGGAGTTAATGGGATAATAAATGATTGCGGATAAGTTTCACGTGGCCTGGTAATTACGGTTGGAAGAAGGTGCTTCCAAATGGGGTTCAATTTACGGCTATCATCTTTAATGTTCAGGCAATCAGGCCGTTTTTCGATTTCGATGGCTTCTCTGATAAAACGAGAAGTTCTTGAACGTACTGGGGCGATGGTTTTCGTTTTCTCGAAATCTATGGGGTGACCCGTTTGGATGAAATGAAGAGCTAATGCGGAGCTGGTGTCTCGATTTCTAACTGAAAGGGAGTGTTGATAGGATCGAAAATGGATCTGTTTCGAAGTTTCTCCTATATAAGAGTGGGGGCAGATAGAACAGGGAATTTCGTAAATACCATGGTCTTCGTTGGGAATTTTGTCTTTTGTTGGTCTGATGAGGTGTGATAGTTTTTGTTCTGTGGTAAAGATGGTTTTGATATTTGCTTTTCTGAAAAGTCAACTGATTTTGTCCGTCACCCCTTTGATGTAAGGGAAGAAGACTTTGGATGAACGGTCTTCAACTTGTGGTTCGTTTTTGGTTACTAATGGTTTCTGAAGCTGTTTTTGGATGTTTCTGTCTATGTGGTCTGGTCTGTATCCGTTTTGTAGGAGGGCTTGTTTTACGTTGTGAAGTTCGGATTGTCTGTTGTGGTCGTCGGTTAGTCGGATGGAGCGAGATATCAGAGTATTTACGACTGAGTTGAGTTGTGGTGTGGGTGGGTTTTCTATAAACCGTGTACGAGAAACCTTGTTGAGGATTTTTAGTGATTTGTACATCTAAGAATGGCAGAGTTGAATTGCTTTCTATCTCCATCGTGAAGCGAATGTAAGGGTGTACTTCGTTCAGATGGGTCAGGAAAGAATCCAGGGTATCTCTCCCGTGGGGCCAGATGACAAAGGTGTCATCAACGTATCGTAACCAGCAGGAAGGTTGAAGAGTGGCTGATGAAAGGGCTTTGGTTTCGAAATCTTCCATGAATATATTGGCAATCGCAGGTGAGAGAGGGGATCCCATAGGGGCACCTTTGATTTGCCTATAAAAAGAGTTTTGGAAGGTGAAGTATGTGTTGGACATACAATGTTTGATTAGAGTGAGGATGTCTTGTGATATGTCGTGCTTGTTTTGTAATATGGTGAGGGTCTCGTCAATAGGGATGTTGGTGAAAAGAGAGACGATGTCGAAGCTGACTAGGATGTCGGAGTTAGATATGTTGAATTCCTTAATTCGATTGATGAAGTGGTAGGAGTTTTTCACGTGGGATTCGGATATTTCAACTATAGGTTGAAGAATGTTAGAAAGATGTTTTGCTAAGCGTTGGGTTGGGCATTTGAATGCACTGACAATGGGTCTGAGAGGGGTTCCGATTTTGTGAATTTTAGGAAGGCCATATATTTTTGTGATTCGAGAGGATCTCTCCTTCGGTATTAATACCATAATAAATGTCAAATAAGTATCTTCTCAATCACATCAGGAGACTTCAATGGATAGGTAGAGTGGTCATTTATTAGCGTAAAATAGTGAAATATATGGACTTTTTCAGAAATTGTTCGCCCTGTATATGAAAAACCCGTCATGAGATTCCGCTGAAAATGTTGTACGATATGAATGAAAGTATTTCGAGTTCTCCCGTGGAAAAATATCGCTATCTTTTCGGACTCCCTTATGAGATATAGGGTGATTTAAAAAATCAAGGTTTTTATTTATTAAAGTATAACTAATTTTTTAAATTGATATCATTCGACTCTGTATACGATGGAACATATCATTTAACATTCTTCAAGTGAATTTTGTCATTTTAGGTTGGTTTATTACTACAAGGTGTCCCAAAAACCAAAATTCGTTTTGTTTCCATATTTGTGAATCACCTTGTATGAATTGTATCAACTGTGATGCTAGATGAAATGAATTTATAATATTATGTGATGATTCTACCTTTTCTCGCATTTTCTCTTTATAAAACAACTAAATTATGAAAGTCTCAAAATAGCATTGTTTTCAAGTGAAATCGCCCTGTACTACGAAAAGATTTGGAAATGAATTTCTCATGAATTCATCATACACGAATGCGATGATGATCCCACAAAAGATAAATCCGAACTAAATCATAACTTGGGAGATACAGAGTGATGAAAAGTGAATGTTTCTCATATTCAACACCCTGTATCTCGAAAACTAGTCATAGGATCGTGTTGCGCCCGTTGAAACATTTCATCGGAATGATAAATTCTACAAAATATCAAAAATTCAAGAAATTTGACGAAGAGCCATTTTCCCATATAAGGTGTGCGGGGTCCTTTGCCCTATATTCTACTCTATTGAAATTAATTGAGAGAGAGGAATTTCAATATAGTAAAAAGCATTCGATTTAAATGATGTTTCACTCTCCAGTAAATTGATCGGACTATTGCCAAATCTTTCGCATTTAATTAAACAGGTGATATTCAACGACTCTTGTTGAAAAATACGTAAAAATACATTACTGTGAGAAGAGTTGCATGGTGTAAAAATGTCTGAACATAACCATATAAGTCAAAATAGAAAATTGCAGCTGAAATAATAATTTGAAAATACAGTTAGTATTGAAAAAGAGTGTGCTAATTACAATTTTAATTTGGTTTCAGTTCTGTAGCACAATTGAAATTCATTTAAAAATTCATTATTCACTGTTTCAATATTTCATAACTGAGGTAACTTGCAAACACATTTTTTATAATTTTATTTTTGTTGAAGATATTTATGGCGTTAGAACCATTTTGAACGTAACTTTTGCTTCATTCAACCCTGTTTTGCACCTTCTGCGGTTTTTGAGATAAGGATGTTAACACTGTGAATTTAGAACAAAAAAGTATGTATCAGATCAACAACCTTTCTTGTCAAAACAAGAAAATGCATTTTATTGGTTATAAATAATTTTTTGCTATGAAACAATCAACTTTGTCGTTATAACTGAATAATTCAGTTTATGTAGACAAAATCTTCTGAATTTTTTTTTTTGGGTATATTTAATTTCAAAAATGATTTATTTAAGTTCGCTAGATACCATCAAGTTTCACTCTTGTTTCCCATCACATCTGTCTTCTTTATTTTAAATTATATAAAAGACTAACCTAAAAATACACCGAACAAAACACTGTAAACTCTAACGTGATGAGCTATCATATTATTATGAATGTGCTTCTACTTGGTAGATACAACTGGTCTCCAAAACAATCCTGTTCCGAGTTTGATCACAGAAATTGCAATTTATCCACTAACTGACATACATGGCTTGTTAAGAAAATATCATGAAAAATACCAGAGGCACTAGTGACTCGACTTTCATTACTGTCTGTTAAGTAAAAAACTGGACTTGTTGTTGAAATACGGTTGTACTGTTCTTTAGAATTCAAGTAATTATAATATTTTTAACATTTCAAAGCTAACTTTTATAGGAATATTCTGAATGAAATGAAAACAATAATTTTACTTACCCCTAAAATCCACAATACATTCTCGAGGCACACCCACTCTTTTCTGTGTTGTCAATTCACGATCAAAAATAATTTAACCTATTTACCGGCCGCTGCGTAAGAACTACCACGTTTCAAACACCAAGGTGAAATTGCTGAAAAGGACACACATAGCAGTTCATCGCATCGATGTCTGCCGAAAACAAACGAAAACAATTTCAAAATTGTGTGTTCATTGAATTAAGAAAATATAACAAAATATTTTCTTGAGTTGAGTAATGTTTGTGAATAATAATTCAATTTGAGAACATATCATTTCTTGGTCTGAAAAGAACATCCTGTGTTGATGTTAGAGAAAATATTCTTAATATTTCTTGAACCAAGAAAGTTTTGTTAGAAATTTCTTAATTCGATAACCAAACATTTCTTTAAATATGGAAAATTCATAAATTGAATAAAATGGATTAGGTACTAAAATGATGAACATTATGACAATATTAGTTACTCTTCGTAGTTCCTTGTTTTTGACCCGATTCTCAATATTATTAGGCGTCTGGGATTCAAACATGATATCCGGTTTCGAATCTCGTCAACTGTTCCGTTTGAAAATATTCAATTGCTCAGAAACTGATTTTATATTTCTCCAGGGAATTGACCACTTTTACTATTATCAACTTTGAAATTTATTGAAAGAAGATCACCTCAAAACATTTTTGCTTTTTTATGTCCAAGAAATTAGGTTTTCTTTATCCAAGAAATTACGATTTCTCCGTTCAAGAAAATACGTTTTCTTTGTACAAGAAATTACATTTTCTCTTTCTAAGAAAATACGTTTTCTCTTTCCAAAAAATTACATTTTCTCTTTCTAAGAAATTAAGATTTCTCTATCCAAGAAATTACCCACTATTGAGAACTTCAAATTCTCCATTTGAAAGAATAATTTTATCAATTATATATAACAGAATTATATTCTTGGAATAACGAAAGGTGCATTATTTTGAAAACTTGTTCGTGTTCATGCAAATCTGAAACCTGTTTTTGTACATGCGTACTGTAATGAATGATTATTTTCAAGTTTTTGATGATCAATCAATGTCATAATTATTTTAATAAGTGAATACCTTCGCAAATTCATTCCTTCATTTCGAAATGACAAAGGCAGTTCTGGTCAAAAATAGGTTGCAGTGTTGAGTAATTCATCGAAAAATATCGAAATTTTTTTTACAACCAGATTGAAGAATAGTCGATTACTCCAAATAATATTCCAATTTTCTCACCCTGCTGAAATGTTTATTACTCTTGAGTATTTGAAAAATTTCAAAATTAAATCATCAGAAATGTTATTTGAAGGAAATATTAGTATAGTTTGAGAATAACAATATCTTGAAAGGAGTAAATTGAATATTTTGTACTGAAACACACAAAATTTTTTGACGAATACTTTAGTTCTCTCAATACAAGAATATTTTCTCAGAATTAGAAAATTTCTCAAGAATATTAAAGTTTTGTAAGAAAACAACACCAAATTTTCTTGATTAGAAACGATATTCTATCAATTCAAGACAATTGATTCAATACTTTTGAAATTGTTAAGTTGAGAAGTAATTTTTATGTGTGTGATTCCGCATAGTCACTGAATTCTGATACCTGTTTTTGTTCATTTCAATTATCACTTGTACCTGAAAATGGTTTTGTTTTAGTTTCTTACCCGCCTCCACATTTTACTTAGACTCAGGCCTTCTTCCTTACGGTAGAAATTATTTGTTTCTGAATCTCAATAGCCTCTATGAATATTCGCGGGTAAAACCCTGCGGTTCTGTCCAACACCTGCGTTTCATGATTGTGTGGTTGTCATCAGCTAGTAGGTCATGCTCGGCAACCGCGATATATGTGTCACCAGAGCCTAAATTAATGTAGGTACGTAAACCTTGATAGAAATCTGTTATTCTAGATGTGAAATGACAAAGCTAACTGGTCAAGTCATATTAAAAACTTGAATCACAAATTGTCTAGCTCACTATTCTGTATTCGCCAGTTGAGGCATATTACTAATACAAGTACTCTTAGAACTGTTTACTTCTCTCTATTCCAGTCCCATCTTCATTACGGTATACTGCTCTGGGGTAACTCCTCGTTAGCCCCAACTGTATTCAGGCAACAAAAGAAGGCTATATTAGAATCCTGGCAAATGCCAAATTTCGCGATACTTGCAGACCATTGCTCATCTGTAGCTGGTAGCATTATCAACTCTAATCCATAAATAATGCTTGGAAAATTTCCAAAATGTCTTCTCTTGTCACAGAATTTCCAAAAATATTTAATTAATACTTTGAAAAATAGCCAAATATCACTTTTCCAAGGCTAACTCTGATCAGAATGAATGATACCCTGTATATTCAAATGATTCAAGCATTGAGATTTGGGGGTTTTAAGATGTTCTGAAACAGAATCTGGTGTTATTTTTGCGATAAAAAAATGCCTAGTATGTTTTTCCCAATTTTTCACTTTTCATTTGGTCGTAGTTAGCCGTGGAAAATGGATATACAAAGGTTACGTAAACATAAAGTTTGATATTTCCGAGTACTACAACTTGAGTCAAAGAAAATTTCGAATTATTTCATGCTCAACGAAATATGAGGGTGTGGCTGCTCAAAGTGGGACACACTGTACAATTTTTTTGTGACGTGTTATTAATATGCAACTGTGTATAACATAGTCAAATAAAATATTCTATTGTATTCTATTCTAACTCAAAATGTTTACCTACGTTTTTATCTTTTCCGAATACTTCTCCAGAACACACACGTATATCCAATCGCTATTTGTTGAACTAGGAGGGAAAGTGTAAAATTTCCTCCCGCATGCAAAGTTTGTTGCCAGGGGACCCGAGGGCAGCAAACGCAAAGAGAGAACAAGACACTTCATTCACTCCAGTGAAAAACATTTGTTTTTATCTATTGGCTTCAGCGTGAAACCACCTATTAATAACAAAGAACATCACCTATTTTGACACAAACACAACACACAATACAAACAAAGCTGAAATAGCCATTAGAGTATAGAATGAAAAATGAATAAATTTTTTAAAACCAGTTGTTTCAAGATGTTCAATTCGACGTTATTTCAATTTTAGGTTGGAAAAGTAACTTCTTCTCACTAGGAAGAAAAAGTGCCACTTTCAACCCTAAAACTAGGAGGAAAAACTCAATAATTTCCAGGAGGTGTCTGAAAATTGCCTTGTGTATTTAGAGCGGAAAGTGGCCGATTACCGCTCAACAAAGAGAGTAATATTTGGAGAGCGGCAATGACACTTTGTGCTCGAAAAACACACAATTTTTTTTCTATAAACGCAGCTCTTAGACATAAAAAAACGATCGACACTTCTTTCAACAATAGGCACTCAATATTATCTATGACAAAAATAAGCACTCATCGGTAATCCCGAATGTATAAGCCATGCAAATATCCAATAATTTACGCCTCTATCAAAAGAGAAGTAACTTGCTTGAGAAAAAAGAATATTTAGCGACCTTAACATAGCGCTACCGTAGTTGCTTAGAGTTCTATGAATTTATTGTCTATTTTCATTTATCATGCAAAAATAGGTTCATTTTCAACAAATGCATTGGAGATGCGAGCGTTTTTTCAGGAGAAAAAGCTGTCACAAAAAGACATTTCATGGAAAACGTCAACTTTGCGTTGATACCTGAAAACGTCAACTTTGCGTTGAGATCTGAAAATGTCAAATGCTACTTTGGTAAGCAGTTGTAAAAAAAATACTTCTCTACACGACGCACAGTGTTGCAAAATCCCAAAAACCTGGCCAAAAATAAAATTTGGAAAGGGTTGCATTATACTTTTCAAAACTAATTTTGTTTAGGGAACATCCCCACCTACAAAATACCAACAAGCGCAAGGGTAAATGCCTACTGATCTTCCCTGCGAGTCAGTTCAAAGTTGTCACTTTTGAAGTAGGTATAACCTGCGTGACGTGAAATTACTGGTTTTACTCTTTTCACAGGAGATACTCACAATTATTTGAAAAGCGATGGAACAAATTCCTAATGGTGGGTACTTCATTATACTATTTATTAAAATGAATTTAACCAATATTGTGGTAAGTTTTGAAATTTAAACTCAAGTAATTTGATAGTGTTTTCTATTTTGATATGAACTATACCGGGTGTCAACGAATCTATTAGACAAGTCATAACTTCTAGACCATTAGGTGTATCAAAATGAGATTTGGTCTAGGTAAATGGTGTGTGAAGAGAAGAGTTTTCACATATTTTTCCCTTTCCGGTCACTTCCGGTTTCACCGGAAATGGCTCCAGTTCTAAATTTTTAATTGGACCACCCTGTATATTGTAACATTTTTGGATTTCTGAGACAATTCTAGATCAGATTGTGACAATTTCGGAAGTTTGTATGTTTACTTAATTTTTTTGGAGTCACTTTTGAAATTACATCCTGGTGGCCATGGTGATATCAGAATTTTACAATCGCGAAGTTTTAGTGACTAGTATGATAGATATGAATAAGACAAGTTGGCAAAATTACATTTTCGTGCCTAACTATTATTTTTCAAATGGCGACCATTTTTTAGCACCGAAAAAAGAATATTTTGACGAATCTAACGATACTAATTCATTTGCGATTGGATTACAAATATGAATGTAGTATATTTATAGTCCAATTAACTCTAAAATAATTTATTTATCGAAATACAATGATACAATAACACAATACTCTAATTTACATAACAATCACGGAACTAGGTATTTATATTCGACTTTCACTTCACTGACTGTCCGTCTGTCCGCTGCGTAGTTCTTTTTATATCCGACGTTGACTTCTCTGAATGCTCCAGAATTTTCCATCGAATCGCCCAGACTCACCGAACCGTCCAGATTCTTCTCGGTGCAAGCGCATCGACAGTCTCCCGCGGTTGGTCGCTAGCTATACGTGAGAGTTCAGGTCCGGCATCGCCCGCAGCTTCGCCACATTGCCCTCTTCTTAGAGATATTTCGTCCCGAAATGTCATCCTTGGAGTGTGTCGATATTTGCAGGATTCCCCATATCTGCATCGTGAAGTTCGATGAAAATAACACTCCACAGTCTTCATGTTAGGTCGTGGAATAGGATTACAACAAACCAAAATCTGGATGCCGCTGGATCGAAATATCGTCTCCAACATACTTCTTATAACTCTCCAATCCAGCCCATCAATACCACATGATAATTTTGGGATTGCCAAGTCCACCAGATTCTGGTCCACCATCGTATCTCTTAGTTGGGTGAGGCTCCTCCAGACATCTTCATAGGACGGTTTGTCTTGGGAATGCTTCTTGGTCACCAAGTAGTAGATGTTCCTCTGGCCCTTCTTCAGCTGTAGCACACCTCCAATTTCTGGATTCTGTTTCCGTAGTGTTTGGAGTTGGCCAAATTTCTTGGAAAACACTACAGCGATGCCCCTCGACATTCGAAGATCTTCTGCGACGCAGTGTGCTAGGGCGTAATCGACTGGCACTTTGAAAAGGTCCCGTGGCTCCTCTCGAGTTACCCCGTGTGACACTTTCTGTCCATTTGAGTATAAGGACATGAATTTCTGGAACGTCATCGCATCCTCTGGTGGTCTGAGGGTGCGGACTTGGTCATGATTTCCAGCGTAAGGGGCCAACCTGTTGAAATGAACGACCCTGGGTTTACCTCTGGGTGGCTTGTGGATTCGGTAAAGCAGGTCGTTTATCCTCTTGATGATCTTGTACGGACCTTCCCATGAATTCCGTAATTTCCCCGGCGACGCATCGGGTTTTAGAGCCAAACTAGGTCACCAACCTGAAATCCTCCAGCATCAGCATTGATGTCATAAGTCGCTTTCATTCTCTCTGGATGTTCAAACGGAATCGTTCGTGGATGTCTTCCATTCGCTGACGGAGTTTGCTGATGTAGTCCTCTCCCGCGGTATCCTGTCCTGGTGGCGTCCCAAACTTTAGGTCACAGGGAAGTCGCAGCTCTTGGCCCATTATGATACTAACAGGGGTTTGGCCAGTCGACTCGTGTACTGCGGCACGGTAGGCCATCAGGAACAAATGAAGATACTGGTCCCAGTCTCTTTGATGGTCGGAGACTACCTTGGACAAGTGGCGATTGATAGTCCTGTTCATCCGCTCAACCATTCCATCGGACTGTGGATGTAGAGCTGTGGTTCTCGTCTTGCGGATGTTCAGCAGTTGGCAGATTCCTTGGAACAGGTTGGATTCGAAATTTTTGCCTTGGTCCGAACGCAGCTCCAAGGGAACACCGAATCGACATATCCACTCTTTCACCAAGACGTCCGCGACGGTGATGGCTTTCTAGTTGGGCAGGGCATAGGCTTCGGCCCACTTGCTGAAATAGTCCATTGCCACAAGGATGTATTTATTTCCGTGATCTGATACGGGGAACGGGCCGGCGATGTCAATGGCGATTCTCTCGAATGGACTACCTACGTTATACTGACGCATCGGGGCCTTGGGTCATGTCCGAGGTCCATTGCTGGCAGCACAAACAGCACACTTTCTGCACCAGTCATTGACATCAACTTGACAATTGACCCTGTAGAACCGTTGCCTTACTTTCTGCAGGGTCTTCGTCACACCCAGATGTCCTCCAGCAACTCCATCATGGATCTCTCGGAGTACTTCCTGTCTTCTATTCTTGGGAACCACTATCTGACGTCTGTCCTCCCCACCATCTTCGGTCTCCAATACACGTTTCAGGACCCCATTTTCCAAGGTAAAGGAATTCCATTGGGCCCAGTAGGATTTGACTGCTGGGGAATATCTTGCGATTTCCTGCCATGTCGGTCTTTGATCACTCTTTTTCCAACCGACGACTAAACCAAGATTTGGATCGCTTTCTTGGTCTTTCTGGACCTCGTTGTCATTCCAGTTGTTGTCAACTGCCATGGTTCTACAAATCGCTGCTTCCTTCTCTTCTGCTCGTCGGCAGTGTGAGCAGTCGTCTGGGCATGGTCTCCTTGACAGGGCATCTGCGTTCTTGTGGCCGCTCCCTGCTCGATGTTCGATCTCGGAGTCGAATTCTTGGAGTCTTTCGATCCAACGTGCCACTTGGCCCTCGGGGTTTTTGAGGGCTGCATGGTCAGTCCTTAACAGGAATCTTCTTCCGTACACGTATTTGTAAAAGTGTTCTACTCCCTTGACAACAGCCAATAATTCTCGTCTGGTGACACAGTAGTTACGCTCCGGTTTACTGAGAGTTTTACTGAAGTATCCGATCACCTTCTTTTGCCCATCCTGGATCTGGGACAAGACAGCTCCAAGTCCCACGTTGCTGGCGTCCGTGTCCAAAATGAATTTTTCCACTCAGAAGGGGATAACTCAGAATCGGTGCGTTGATCAATGTCCCCTTCAGCTTCCTAAACGAGTCTTGGCATTCTTGGGACCACTGAAACTTTGTTAGTCCTTCCGTGAACCTGGTCAGTGGTTTAGCGATGTTGGTGAACCCCAGCACATATCGGCGATAGTATGTGCACAAACCAAGGAAACTACGTAGTTGGTTTATGTCTCTCGGAATAGGCCACTCCTTCACTGCTCTGATCTTCTCGTCATCCACTGCTACTCCGTGCCCAGAGACAACATGGCCAAGGTAACGTACTTCTTTTTGGAACAGGTGGCATTTCTTGGGGCTCAGCTTCAATCTAGAATTTCTCAGTCGCAGGAATACCTCCTCCATGTTTTTAACGTGGTCTTCGAATGATTTGCCAACTACAATAATGTCATCGAGATATACCAGACACGTCCTCCATGAGAGTCCTTTCAGAACCGTCTCCATTAATCTCTCGAATGTTGCTGGATCATTACAAAGCCCGAATGGCATAAAGGTGAAATGCCACAGTCCCGAGCCGATGGTGAAGGCTGTCTTTTCCCTATCTTCTGGAGCCAGTTCTACCTGCCAGTATCCACTCTTCAGATCAAGGGTCGAGAAAATCGTGGAGCCGGCCAACGTGTCTAGGGTGTCGTCTATTCTCGGAAGAGGGTAACTGTCTTTCTTCGTCACGTTGTTCAGTTGACGATAGTCTACGCAAAAGCGTGTTGATCCATCTTTCTTTTTCACCAGCACGACTGGAGAGGACCACGGACTGTCGGATGGTTCAATAACTCCATCTTTCCCCATTTCACTGACTATTTTGTCAGCCTCTTCCTTCTTGGCAAGAGGAAGTCTTCTAGCTGATTGTCGGATCGGTCGGGCATCCCCAGTATCAATTTTATGCTGAACTACATTCGTTCGGCCCCCTTTTCCTTGTCCGTTATCGAAGATGTCTTGGTACTTCTTGACTAATTCTCTCAATCTGGGCTGTTGGGCTGGTTTAATGCCCTTCGAAGAGAGGGTAACCAATTTTTCCAGTTCCGCTGTCAGGTTGTTGTCTTGACTAACAGTACCATGTACTCTCCTGATCACAGAGGAAATTGACGAGCAGTGCCCCAAAACATTTCCTTTCTTCAAAGTCACTGGGTAATTATTGACATTCATTACCCTTACTGGCACAATTTTATCAGCATGCAGCAAAGTCTTGCCTAGTGCAATCCCTTGTCCAATTTTCTCATCATGAAGCTTGGGCTCGAACATCACCACGCTTCCATTGCTCGCACCTCCGTCCAAGCGAGCCTCAAGTATGGTCTCAGCCCTCTCGGGTACACTTACATCTTCAGCCAGCAGAACACGAACCATCTCTTCACTTCTTCCATGTAGCACCAGCTCTTCTCCGTTCACACGTAGAACGCCATCTTTGAAATTCAATTCGAACCCTCTGGAATTCATGTTGTCCATTCCAATAATTGCCTCGTCCTCAATGTCAGCTACTAATGCCCGATGTTTCACTTTTGTGCTGCCTAGAATTAGTTCAATCGGTAGCTCTCCATGTACAGTGGCCGGCTCCCCTGTTGCTGTGCGTAGCTTCCAGGATGATGGTTCCATTCTCTCTGGTGTTTTAATAAAAGCAGGTCCAAGGATTGTCCTAGTCGCACCTGTATCTAGCAGCATGGTGCAAGGCTCGTTGTTGATGAGACAGTCTACAAAAATAACATTGTTTTGACGTTGAAGGACAGCGGCATATGCATTGTTAATGGGGGCTTGCTGGATACAGGTCGACGATTGCCCCTCCTCATCGACCTTCTTTAGTTTTCCCGCATCGGTGCCGATTCTGTGAATGTTGGACATTTGTTACGCACATGCCCAATTTTGCCACAATTCCATCATCTTATCTGTCTTCTTTCAGGCAACATTTCTTTCACCACCTTTCTTATGGCAGCTTCCAGGTTATCAGGTTCCTGTGGGTTTTCCTCAATGAATCGGACTTTACTTTGGCTTCTGCAGGATTGCTTCGCTGCCTCAAATTCCAAAGCGCGTGCCAGTGCATCCACGAGATGTGTTGGACGAGCTAGTGTCAATGCTTGTCTGGTTTCCTGGTCACGAAGTCCATCTAAGAAGGCCTGAACTGCTAGTCGCTCCATTACCTTTTCCGGTGTAGCTGGGTATGCAAGGCGAACCAAGCGTGCAATGTCGGCTTCAAATTCCTGTAGGGATTCGCTTGATTTCTGGCAGCGGTTTTTGAGCTGTGAGTGGTATACATGTTCTAGATGGGTCTGTCCATACCGTAATTCTAGATGTTTGATCAGCTGCTCGTAGTCCTCTTGTTCTTGTGCCCTGAGGGTTTGTAAGATATTTGTGGCTTCTCCACGCTACGCCAGTGTTAATGCTACATCCCTTTCTCCTGCATTCCATCCATTCGCCTTTGCTGCAGCTTCAAATTGTCGGCAATAATTTGCCCATGGTGTTTTTCCATCAAACTGAGGTGGTTTCATAGAGAGTTTTCCTGTTTCCGGACTGATTTTTACACCTTTCAAACCTTTTTGAACATCATCTAAGTTTAAACTCAGTTCCAGCATTGAATTTTCATTGACCGATTCTGTGGTGTGAGTAGTGTCAGTAAGTTTCCAACTTACTGATTTTCTCCTTCAATTTGTTGATTTCTCCCTCGATTCCGCCTCTGATTTTATCGCTGATTGTTTCCTTCAACTTTCCCATCTCTTCCTCGATTTCATCCTTGATTTTCTCCATCTCTGTCTCGACAGTCCCCATTCTTTCTTCTAATCGGTTTGCTATGCCACAAAGTTCTTCTTTCATGTTCTTCGAGTTTTCTAGAAGCTCTTCCCTCAAACCCTTCGAATTTTCTAGCATCTCTTCTCTCAGACTATTCGAATTTTCCAGTAGCTTTTCTTCCAGATTTTTTGAATTTTTTAGAAGTTTTTCTTGAAGTTTTTCTTCCAAATTCCTTGAACTTCCTTGAAATTCTTCTTTCAGGCTATTCGAATTTTCGATACGTTTCTCCTGAATTTTGTCTTCCATTCCGTCGAGTTTACTCATTATGGAACTCATATCTATTCCAGAAACTTCGAATAGAAATGTTTCTGGGTCCTCGCCCTCCTGAACTAATCCCTCGGCAAGTCTTGTTTGAAGCACGGCCTTTTTACCACTTGTGTCAAGTTCCCTCTCCTCCAGTTCTTGCTTCAATTCCGCAACCTTCAATTCAACCAAGCGAACTTTCCTCGAACACATTTTGTCTTAGTCTATGTCTCACAGTCTATTTCACAGGTCAACAGTCTATTATTATTATTATTGTCTATCTCACACAGTCTATTTCCCGGACACTAGTCTATTACTATTATCATTGTTTATTTCACACAGTCTATTCCACGGCCACCAGTCTATTATTATTATTATTGTCTATTTCACACGCGAAAATGATTGTTCGAAATACACAAACTTTCTACTTACGCGAACACTCTTTATTTAAACATCGCACTTTTAACACCACTGTAGTATATTTATAGTCCAATTAACTCTAAAATAATTTATTTATCGAAATACAATGATACAATAACACAATACTCTAATTTACATAACAATCACGGAACTAGGTATTTATATTCGACATTCACTTCACTGACTGTCCGTCTGTCCGCTGCGTAGTTCTTTTTATATCCGACGTTGACTTCTCTGAATGCTCCAGAATTTTCCATCGAATCGCCCGGACTCACCAAACCGCCCAGACTCACCAAACCGTCCAGATTCTTCTCGGTGCAAGCGCATCGACAGTCTCTCGCGGTTGGTCGCTAGCTATACGTGAGAGTTCAGGTCCGGCATCGCCCGCAGCTTCGCCACATGAACATACATTAAATATCACTGAGGAAAATACTTCATAATAATTTATTTACTTTTGTCAAGTGTGCCGAGGATAGGCATGATGCATAATATTTTGCAGTTATTTCAATCAAGTCTTCTTTGGAGAACAAAACACTCACTTAGGTAACATAAGCTTTAAGAGCAGAAGGTAAAATTTTCTTGATTTTCGTTAAATTTAAGTTCAATTGCCTGTCAAAATAATGTATACTCAAAGTGAAAAAGTGGATATGTTGTTATTGTTTGGAGGATGTCACAGAAATTCAAGGAATGCTGCTGAGTTTCATGCTCGTAGGTAATACCACAAGTGTATCGGTGATTATCGAAATAGCAATTCCTTTGAATCTGAGAATCAAATTATGTTGCTTGGCAACCATACGAGCGCTTGCGCCTGCCCGCTCACCGGATCTGACTGTGCTAGATTTCCTCATTTGGGGATATGTTAAAGTAAGGGTCGACTATGCAACAGCCCCAGCCACTCTCGAAATCTTAGAAGAAAGGATTCTACAGGCATTTAGAAGTATAACGCCACAAATGTTACGAAACGTGTTGAGAGGAACAATTGAACAACAAGGAGGAATGCACTTTGAAAATTTACTATAGTGAAAATTTTAAGAAATTAGGATATTGAAAAAATCCAATCGCAAATAAATAGTATCGTTAGATTCGTCAAAATATCCTTTTTTCGGAAAGTGCTTGTCAAAAAATGGTCGCTATTTGAAAAATAATAGTTAGATACGAAAATGTAATTTTGCCAACTTGTCTTATCTATATCTATCATACTAGTCACTAAAACTTCGCGATTGTAATATTCTGATATCACCTGAGGTCCTTAGATTAGTTTACTTCCGATCATGGCCACCTAAATGTAATTTCAAAGGTGACTCCGAAACAATTAAGTAGGAATAAAAACTTTCGAAAATGTCACATTCTGATCTAGAATTGTCTCAGAAATCCAAAAATGTTACAATATACATGCTGTTCCATTTAAAATTTAGAACCAGAGCCATTTCCGGTGAAACCGGAAGTGACAGGAAAGTGAAAAATATGTGAAAACTTTCCTCTTTAGATACCATTTACCAATACCAAATCTCATTTTGAAACACCTAATGGTCTAGAAGTTATGACTTGTCTAATAGATTCGTTGTCACCTGGAGAGTTTTGTTTACTACGTAGGTACCATTACGTAGCGGAAATATTTACTGCAGTTCATAGTCTAATACAGTCTCTGTCGGAGGCTTAAAGAAAAAGGTGCACATTTTTGCACTTTTTCTAAAAAACAATGGAAATGTTGCTGGTTGCACCTGAAATTGTCCCTTGAATTGCATTGTTACCTATTGTATCCGGTGTTTATACATAATTCAGTAATTTCAAATTGAGATGATTTGAAACGCACTTTGGAAATATCTTATGGATATTCCTCTTCATCTCACCGTATACAAGGTGTTTCGAATCTTTATTGTGTATTTCTCCACAAGTCATTTGTGGAGCAAAGCCAAAAGTGTGATTTTTGTAATCAAAGTACACACTATATTAATCGCGATAATAAAAATAAACATGCCGTTTCATAAATTTAATGTGAAAATTATTAGAAAAATGTCATATATGAAAACTCGAAAATACAGCGAATATACTAAATAAAATTATGCAGTAACTATGCAATTTTGTGGAAAATCCAGTTAAAAGTAATAGACAATTGCCAGGAATATATATCATATAAAATATTTATTGAATACAATATCAAAATTCCACAAACAACATTTTTTGAACCATATATCTCTCTTCTATTCACAGGTACTGGAATAGTAATCATGAGCAGAAGAGCATTGGTCGATATAATGTTTTCTGCTGTTTGTAATGAATTAATTTGAAGATAGGTGTGGAATTGTATTAGATCACGTTGTAGAAGTAAGTCGGTGTCCAGACAGTTCCGCCCAAGCCAAAATTAAGAAAAAACTCTCTTTTTTTTTACAAAGTCCGTTCAATCCAAGTGGACATCGGCCTATCGTATGAGGGAAAGATTCGATGAACAAAACAAGAAATGGTTGGATAAAAATGAAATCTTCGCTTGTCACCCTGCTACCCCATCGACCACAAAAAGTCGAGGTCGACCAGGTACTGTGTCTCAATCCAGCAGTGAACGAACGAAACGAAGAAAAACAGAAATGTTAAGATCGCAACCCGACGCGAACCAGTTGGTGTATGCTGCTCAAATGAGTCTTCGAGTAGAAGATATAGATATAGATGCCGCAAACGTTGTAAAAGAAATGAAATTTTCAACTACAAAACGTGCCCTTCATTGCCGAAAAGCATATAAAGAATACAATGCAAATAAGAAGCAAATTTCTGACGATGAAGCTTTGTCCATGTTAGTAGATACAAATTTAACTGTTCATCAGTACAATGTCATTAGGAATCACGATAAAGAGAGATTTTCTCATCATAAACACGTGTTGAACGCAAAAAAGCGCTGCTATCCAGATTCTGAATCAATAATAATAACTGCCATGACAGCTGAAGTGAAGTTGCAAGCTTTATTGGACCATACCGTGTACCTCATTGTAACTGTCCAAGAAGAGGTAATTCCGAACCTTACTCCTGAACAACGGAATGAACTCGTATTAATTTCCAAGTGCGGTTGTGATGGGAGTTCTGGACACAGCCAATATAAACAGCGAATGGATGATGAAGGTGGATCTGATGAAAATATGTTCGTAACATCAATGGTACCACTTCAGCTAACATCAGGAGACCCCAGTACATCTCACAAAGTTATTGTTTGGCAAAATTCTCGCCCATCATCACTGCGATATTGTCGACCAATAAGGCTCCAATTCATTCATGAAACAGCTGATATCACTCTTCAAGAAAAAAGGTATATGGAACACCAAATCCAACAGCTTCAACCATCCAGAATATTTTATAATATATTTTTATAATCGATAAAAGAGGAATATTGAGATTGCAACATTCATTCTTGATGTTGGAAACAATATAGATATTGATAAATATTATAAAACCAATATTTACCGTATATAAGTTTATTCTTTTTGTTGAATACTGGCGAAATAATATTCAATCAAGGTGCAACCGAATTTGGATTTTCCATTTAGTTTTTTATCCCTAGAATATTGGGATTACAATGTTTATTCTAGAATATGAACACAATATTGTCCTATCGATATTGGTGAATATTAATGATGTAATATTAACATATTATAAATTTTTACGATTTGTTGAATATTGGCGAAATATAATGTAACCAATCTGCAATCAAACTTAGATATGCAATATAATTTTTTTATTCGCAGAAACGACATCAGTAGAATTGCAATATTCATTCTAGATGTTGAAAACAATAAGTAGACAATATGGTTTTATCAATGTTGGTAAACATGATTCGACCAACAATGACTCAATATTATATTCAACAATGTACATTCAGAATAGGTGTTACCAATATTCCACAAATACTATTATTAATATAATATTGTTTTTTCAGTATTCACCAATATTAAATCAATTTTATTTTCACAGTTGAAATATATCTATATTGGCCCAATATGAACTCAAGATTCAGCCAAAATTAGGTGCTACATGGGATGCAGTGCAGTCTATGTTCAAAAAAGCACTGTTCCTTATAGATTTAGCGTTTATCGTTTTGATGTTGGCAGTTCATCGCTACGAAAAGTGCGCTTAGCAAAAAAATATTATGTTTATTTTATAACGTTTGTTTCATTATCATTACCCGACCTAATGTTTTCAATTAATATTTAACAGATGCAAATGGCTACTGTGAATCAACGTTAGTATATACATATATATGCTATGGCGAAATTTTCTCTGGACAATTTGAAGAATTACAATTCTTTAGTATATTGTTTGGTTGTGTCTCGAGGTTTATCTAACGCAAATAATGTGGGCGTCTGAAAAATCTTTTTATTGACGACCTGATGTCAGAGCGTTGAATTTCCTATTTGCTAAAATTGAAAAAAACATATGTTCGAGAGACTTGTGCGAGCTAGGGAATAAGCAACTCTCACCTTTCAACTTGTGATGCCATGCACGAGAATGATGACCATGCTGGGAATCGAACCCGAGACCCTACGCGTAAGAAGCGAACTCTCTACCAGCCGACCACCACGGCAGATAAAAAACAAATACAAACCTTATCATACAACAACAATTAGAATATTTTGTTTAAATCAAACTTCCTTACAAATATCTCTAAATGATAGTGAAAACCTCATATCAAAATCTATTTCGTGGTTTGGAAGAAGTAATAGTCCAAGAGCTGAGGGACCAAACATGCAACAGTTTTATAAAGGCTGATATACTAATATCAGGTCATAAATATATTGAATATCACTATCCTGCCGTCAGTCAGCCATTTTTTGGGACAACAAGCGCGGGGGTGGTTCCGAACTTGTAAAAAAAAACACGTATGTTGCAACTATTTCATATAATCTGAAAATCAATCTGTGGATAGTAAGACAACCAACACACCCAGCATTCCACTAAACACATCAAAAAATTTGGACGGTGAAAGTGTTTTATAAAATCTAAAAGTTTTCATGCAAGTAGTTCGTAGTAACTTAAACGAGACTAACATAGTCAGCACGAATTTTTATGGAACAAACGCCGTCAGCAGTATGGTCGTTCTGCTCTCCGACTATAAGCATAGAAACACACATGATGATGACAGACGAGGATATCGACTCTGTTTTATACTATATACGGCCAGTTGTATGGGTCCAGATAAACTATGAATGGACTTATCAATGTTGTAGAATATTGATGTCATTCATTGAATGGAGCTGTAAAGGTTTACACTTTAAAAATTAGTAGGTCGATCCGTAGTTTGAACTGAACGTATACAACTGACCATCAGAAATTGCGATTTTTTCTACAATCGCATTTAAAAGAATTACCGGACTCGAATTTGGATTAAGAATCTCACGAAGAAGCTGACACAAAAATGGTGTTTCACGTTTGAGACATTAATTTTGAAGTCAATAACATGCTCAGATACACATATACTGATCATGTTATTGGATGATATGCATATTGAGGGTGATTTGAAAATTTGCAATCTAATTGAGATTGAGGCTACATCGATGTAAACTAATAATTTGTAACTCGTGGACTAGTGTCATCGTCACAATAGTTCCCTGCTTTTACAGGATGCGGCTTCAATAATGTATTCTGCAGATGATGCAAAAAAATGCCAGTAAAAGTTTCACAGCCTACAGAAAAGCCTTTAAATTCGTTGCGAACTTGAAAGAACGATAGCCCGGCGCCTCCATCATATTATTATGTTGCGAATGGTGTTCACTCCTTTTAGTATTGCGAACTAGAAGAATTACCTTTGATTCGGGTTTTCCAAATCACCTACTATTGAAAACCGAAAATAACGAATACTAGAAATGCTCTTTTGAATGAGAGTTGTTGATCTGGCGGAAAGTTGAATACAGAAATACAAAAACACTCTCATTAACAATTTTGAACAATTCAATGTTTTACATGGTTGTATGCATGAAACAACTAGGAGGGAAGGTACCCATAAAAATTCCTTAACACACCATCAATCCCCAGAAAAGGTGAGTACCTTCAGTAACGACTTCCATAAAGCCTAATAGGGCCAAACCCGCAGACACACTAGGTATGAATAACAAAGGTCCCTGGTTCAAAACACAGTCGGAGCTGATATTTCTTTCAATTTAATCAGACATGCAATTTAATTGAAAACTTACGCATTTCTTTCTGTTTAATGCCAAACACGTAGAGGCAGCTGAGAACAGAGAGCAAGCGTGAGAAAAAGAAGTTGAATAGTAATGCTGAGGAACAAGGTGATGAAGAGCAAGCTGAGGAAGAAGAAGAGTAATTGTTCATCGATAGATCTGAACAGTTGTGAATATGATTATGTAACTACAGTAGGATGTTGAAAGACAAATGCCTATTTAACCAGGAACTATTGACAACAGAACAATACAATAGACCCCAGCAGGTTGCTCAAGTGATAGAAATGAATGAAAATAGTCATCAAGTTTGATTGTTCAACACTATTAGATATATTGAAAATGATAGTCAGATAATTTTTTTCAACATGCGATGCTCAGATTTGATAGCGCCTGACACAGTTTCCCTCCAGTCTGGTGCGCACTGAAAGCTGATTATTGTTCTTATTCATTTACATATATGGCAAATCGCTGTAAGAATTTCGTGAGAGATGAAATGTTTTACTAGGTTATAATAAAACATTAATGTTGATTTTTCAAAAATTTTCACATACCCAATACCTAATCATAGTTACCTAATAAATGACCAGATATAACTGAATAACTCACCACTATTGAATTTCTTTTCCAGGTAAAAAAGATGAATGTAATTGAAGGCGTAAATTATATCATCTAGTTCCCTTTTCGCCAATAATATTTCATCAAAAACTACTTTCTTGGGTGATAACAAGACGAACATTGTATTACATCTGACAAAAATATGTGAAAGCTTCCTCTCGGCGGACACAATTGCAAGTGCTTCTTGTAAACATACAGCATAGGTCATCCTTTATTTGGTTGGGACTGATGAACTGCTGACATGTTCCAAGAATTTTTATTCAACTCAGTGAAGTTCTACCCAAAGAAGTCATTGCATGGTGAAACAGTTGTCATGGTTTTGTTGGCCAAAAATGTGTGAAAATCAACATTAGAGTTTAGTTATGGACGTTAACATGGATTTTTATCAATTGTCGGCTAAATCGATTTGAAAAATGTTTTGTCACCTCCACTTCCTATTACTGTTTAGTATAGTTAGGTAACCTGATAGACACCATTTTAAATGCAACTGACGACTGTATTTGCTATTTATATAGTTCAATCTTGAACTTCATACAATTTCAAGTGTTTTGAACTGAATTTATATTTTGCCACAGCCAACTCCAGCAAGTCGGTTCCGTGCCCAGAAAAAAGAACATTGGTCCGTGAACATGTACAGTGCATCCCATTTTGGGTGAGACAGCCAGGTTTCTCGCTTGTTATTTAAGATAGAGCCTTGCGGTTTTCACGTTCCTGTCCTTTTTTTTGTGAAACTCAAGTTGGCCTAATCAGATTTTGTATAACTGTTTCCGTTTATGAGATACAGGGCGATTTTGGAAATTGATACTTTTCGGATTCCTTCTTTATCTCCGAAGTTATTAGAAATAATGCTGAGCTAAAAACTACATCTGATACAGAATTCTGCGTAGAATCCAGTGGCGTACTTATTTTTTTTTTCGGGGTATGGTTTTGAAGATACGACGCAAACCTATATTTTTTTCAATGGAACACCCTGTATTTTATTACTTCGTTGAATTCGCTATTTTTTTCCCTTCAAAATTATGTATAACACTATATAGGTAGGATGTTCAGAAATGCTATAAAACACTAAAACATCACTTAATGATAATGTTTTGTTAGTGGGCCATGGATTTCCCATATAAAAGAAGAATTAATTGAATAATTTTCATTTGTGTTTTTTTTATAGGAGAGTAAGCAAATAAAGATAATACACTAACATGAAAAACAAAACGTAGGTACCTACCTAATAGCAAAAAATAAATAATATAACAATTCATAATACAAATTAGATACAAAAGAAATACCCAATAAAATATTTATTATTAATAAAAATTTTCAACATTACATAATATCTTACTGATTAAACTGTTCAAATTGCTGTCCATTTTCCCTAATACATAATTGACAAACTTTTTCAATTCGCCTGAGTGCATTTAATATTATAAAAGGGCGGTTTTGTAAATTTCGGAAAGCTGCCGCTGTTGATGCACGAAGTTCTTCGGGACTGTTGTGTCTGTTACTGTATATTTTATTTTTCAAATAGCCCCACAAGAAAAAGTCTAATATAGACAGATCAGGTGACCTTGGAGGCCACCTGATGGGTCCATGAGTTCCAATCCAAAAACCCTGAAAATTATTTTCTAAAAACCGCCCGATCAATCTTGAATTATGGGCAGGGGCGCCGTCCTGTTGGAAATGTATGGAATGAAGAAAGGCGAGGGGAACATCTTCCAGTAGTTCCGGTAACACGTCTTCTAAAATTGTCAAGTACCTAGTTGCGGTAAGAGGTCCTTCAAAAATGCGGTATATGATTTTTGTCCCCAATATGAAACATGCCACATTAAAACCAAATCTACCCTGTTGTTGTCGTTCAAAAATCAAGTGCTGGTTTTCATCATACCAATGACTTGTATTTTGCCTGTTAAATATACCAGCACTGCTTATATGTGATTCGTCTGACCAAATAACTTTTTTGCGAAATCAACGTCTCTCCGAGCATGGTTCAAAAACCAATTGCAGAAATTCACACGTCTTGCTGCATCACCAGGATATAAGTTTTGGACAATATTGACTTTGTAGGGTTTTAACTTATACTTTTTTAAAATTCTGTGTACCTGTAATCTGGAAATAGCAGTATCATTCTCTAATTTTGCACAAGAAGTCTGATGATAGGCATGAACGCTAGCTAACACATTTATTTCATCTACTTCTTGATTCTCTTTATTATATACCTTGGGTCGAGGTTTAGAATATGCACCATAATTCAGTAAATTATACTTTAGTTTGAATATAGTTGCTCGACTAGGTTGATGCCTCTCAGGATATCTGAAAGTTTTTAAATCACGATGTAAGGAAATGTCTTGTGGTAAAATTCTCGACGTCATACCTGTTCAAATAAAGTTCCAAAGCTTCGCCAACGTTTTCATTGGATTGATTCAAACATTGTATAATGTCATATTTTTCATTGTTTTGAAAAACCAAATCTCTTCCAGGCATTATCAGTTCTCAATCAACAAATTCACAAACAATTATTTCTACAATACTCAATATTCCTTCAAACCCAAACACGATGAAACACAATAATAATTCGTAGCGATGACAGCTAGATCAGATTTGTTTTTTTTTTCTCTTCAATGCCTATTTGATAAAACAATGCTTCCAAATGCATAGTAGCCATAATAACAGCAAGGATGTTCGTATCATCCATGACCTACTAATGTTAATAATCAAAAGTAATAATCCTCTTATTGAAACTTGTAAAATCCATGGCTTACTAACGAAAAATTATCATTAAGTGATGTTTTAGTGTTTTATATCATTTCTGAACATCCTACCTATATAGTGTTATACATAATTTTGAAGGGAAAAAAATAGCGAATTCAACGAAGTAATAACATACAGGGTGTTCCATTGAAAAAAATATAGGTTTTCGTCGTATCTTCAAAACCATACCCCGAAAAAAAAAATAAGTACGCCACTGGATTCTACGCAGAATTCTGTATCAGACGTATTTTTTAGCTCAGCATTATTTCTAATAACTTCGGAGATAAAGAAGGGGTCCGAAAAGTATCAATTTCCAAAATCGCCCTGTATCTCATAAACGGAAACAGTTATGCAAAATCTGATTAGGCCAACTTGAGTTTCACAAAAAAAAAGGACAGGAACGTGAAAACCGCAAGGCTCTATCTTAAATAACAAGCGATAAACCTGGCTGTCTCACCCAAAATGGGATGCACTGTACAGTTCTGAATAAGATCGAGATGATGAACTTTCTCCAACCAGCTGTCTCTAATTCATTGTAACTTGTTTATATCCAATTCTGAATCATCTGTCAGTTTATACGTCAAATATAGACCAAGTTTTGTCAGTCCCTACGTGGTACAAAAATGATGAGAGAAAAACTACAGTAAAACACTCGTTCTATATTCAACCTCCACCATTACCCTGATTCCCGCCCGATGAAGGAGTCTTCAGGACCACCATAATATTGGTATTAACACGGTAGTTTTTCTGAAGTTTAATTCTTAATATTCGATCATAGGGCATCATTTCTTCCTTTATTTACAATATTTATGCAAAACCATCCAAAAATGTTTAAATTCAATTTTTAATCTGTTTCGGTATCTCTGTGGTTGAATTTTCCCGAGAGAAATACGAGCCAAGATATCGCACCACACATTTGTCTTAATAGAATATTGATCTTGGTAATCCATCACATACTTTGGGTTTTCTTGTGCCCAAAACCTACAGTTTCGTGAACTGACTACCTCGATCGAAATAAAAGTGTGTCTGTAAAATAGGACAAGGAAAATTTGCATTTTCTCTCCTTCATCCTTGAAACCACAAAGAGAAATCCAACCGTTCCTGAAAATCTCGCCCTTTCGAAGTATTTATAAATTTTGGTTTGGAAGGCTTGTATCAAGAGTATTATCAAATAGATTGATCATGAATGTAAAAATGTAACATTTTCATTGAATATTACTCTATTTACAATCCACCATATAACTATACCATCTATTTTAAACACTGCCATCGAATTATCAAAATCGTTCAAATTTTTCTTTTTTCGACAGTAACCTCCCCTGTGAGGCACACAGCAATACTGTTAACCAGTGTTTTCATCAACAGCCCTGAAAACCATATTAGATAGTTGCAAAAATCAATATTACGATTTATATTTGATCAACCTTTGCAAACTTCATACCGCAATATTTTTAGAGACAAGAAATTTCAAACGGTGACTTCTATTTATCTTTTTATTATGCAATACTTATCCGATCCAACATAAATTAACACAAAATAGCGATATACAGGATGATACGAGCAATAAAACTGATTTATCTCTTCAAAATGCAAACCTCAATTTCTATAAAAAATCACTTCTTATCGCTGGGGTATCTAACTTCAATAGGCTTTCCTGCCACTTGGAAAACAGTCGGACGTACGAAGTTTTCGAAAGTAGGTTGAAAACATTTTTAGCATATACTTGTTTTTATACGTTGGAGAAATGTGCTGCTTTCAATTCAAAACTTGATTGAAATTATTTATTTATTTATTCTTTCAGATAATGTGAATGTATTTTTTCTGTTTCTTAGGTAGTGCAAACTATCGTATTTGTTCTTTGTTGTTCCATGTTATATATTCGATACATGTACTGTACTGTATTGTAGGAAAAGGGATCCAATAAATTTTGATTTATATTCGAATTATTTCAATAATTCATCAATACGAGTCCTAACAACTATACAGGGTGGGGCACCGAAAACGAAACAGATCGAATATCTTCAAAACGCATGTGTTCTGGAAAAAAAGCAAAAACGCGTCGATTTTTAATCCAAGGGGGACATCTTCCTATCATAACCTCAACTGTCATACCTATCCCACCACCCCTTGGTCACCATCACCCAAACAAGTTGAATAGGGAAAGTAGTAAGTTTGACACATCATTAAAAAGGTAATTCAGGCAATGTCAATTTTTGCTACCTAACTTCTTATTTTGGCGCCCTCTTGCGGAAAAAAAAACTGTTCCGGATTCCAAATTATGATAGATCATTTGCAAGCTAATTTGATATAAATTCGGTAGCAATACATTATAGAATTTTTCTAAAGGAAAAAACAAAATGGCGGCTCCAAAACGGCGGACGAGATTAGCAATTATGGTCCGATTCGATTCAAAATTGATATGTGGTGGTTTTCAGGGTCGGAAATTATGATTTGTTTGTCGATGCAAAAAAACAAAATGATTGCTCCAACATGGCAGATGAAATTTGTAATTATGGTCCGATTCGAATCAAAATTAGGATTTGGGGATTTTCAGGGTCAGAAATTATGATTCTTTTGCTAATGCAAAAAACCATGATGGCGGACGAGATTTGTAATTGTGGTTCGAATCGAATCAAAATTGGCATATGGGGGATTCAAAAGTTTCGAGTATGACTAAAACGAATGAATTAAATTAATAAGAACAAGCTTTTATACAGATGCGCTAAAAAGGAAATAGTATTTTTGTCTGATGCCTGTGCGTAACAGAATCAGAATTTTATCTCGCACAAATACCTATTTCATACAAGCAGCAAGCTTTTGACTGTGTTACGCATAACCTACGTACCACGTCTACATTCGTATGTGGGATGGACTCAAGGGGGTATAGGAGGAGCCAGATACAATCGCACTCTCAGCGGGTGGTTTGATTCCACCATTTTTGAAGACTGGTTCTTTCTATTATTTTGCCGCATTTTAAGAAATTAGATGGAAATAAAGTTCTAGTTGGAGATAATTTAAGTAGCCACGTTACTTTGAGCGTTATACAGGAATTCGAAAATAACAATATCAGGTTTGTCCTGCCGCCACCTAACTCGACACACTTGCTACAACTTTTGGATGTAGCTTACTTCCGACCTCTTAAGGTGGCATGGAGAAAAGCATTAGAAACATGGAAGTTGAGATATAGACGAGTGCTTCCCAAAACTTTATTTCCAAAGCTTCTCAAGGAAGCTGTGGAGTCTGTTGGTCTAAAATCTCAAGCAAACTCTATTGCAAGGTTCAAGGCATGTGGCATCGTTCCATTCAATCCGGATGCTGTACTAAAGAAAATCCTAAGTAAAGCAGTTGATCAAACACGTGAAACATCATGGACCGGTGCTTTAATAGATCATCTTGAACAACTTCGGACGGGTCCAACGAAAACTGTTAAACGAGGAAAAAAACTGAATGTATCTCCAGGAAAAAGCGTAGGCAAATCGGATCTGTTGATGGCTGAATCCAGACCCACATCAAAAAAAAAAACAGGAGGCTGAGTCAGGAGGTAAGTGAGAGTGAATCAGAAGACGAACATGAAGAAGCTATAAATACGAATATGAGTGACATTGAGTCAGAAAAAGAGTCATTCACAGAAGATTACGAAATAGGAGAACCTTCTACCCTTTTCGAAAACTTGACAGAAGAGCAAATTTCTCTGCCAAAAGAGCAAAATCCTGAAGTTTTCATTGTAAACGACTACGTATTAGTAAAATTCAAAACCAACAGAAGAGACAGACCTTTTATTGCCAAGATTGAAACTATCTCAGACGGAGAACTAACTGTCAATACGATGCGCAAGAAGGACTCGAACATTTTTTGTGTATCCGCAAATTTCGGACCTATCAATAATCACGTATGAACAGATTGAAAAGATAGTTTACCTGAAAGGAGAAAAACGAGGAAGGCACACCTTTCATTTAAGCGAAGAAGAACGAAGTCTTCTAGAATAAATTTTGTTTGTACAGTTAAGAATTTTATATTTTATGTTGAATTGTATTTAAGTTTTTACTGAATTTTTCTACCTATGTAAAGAATGCCAATGTTTTATTTTTTAAGGTAGATCTAAGAATTTGTGATTATGTTTTGTTCCTATATATGTCGTTGAGTTTATTTAGTTGTGGCAACCCATGGCTGTAAAATAAGACTAAATGAAGAAGCATTTTTATATTTTCTGGTTGATTTCTTAACGTAGAATTGAAAAATTAGATTGGGTAATTTTTTTTTTATTTCTATTGATCGATTTTATTCTCTGAGAGGATAAGTCGATTTTCTATGCTTTTGAATGGGTGATCGACTTTACCCAATATGCGGGGTAAAGTCGATCACTCTTTGAGGAAAAATAAAAATTGAATAGTAAAACTTAAAAAAATAATGATGGGTTCATCAAATGGCCCCGTTCGACGGTACCTAAAACCCCCACAATCCAATTTTGAACGAATCGGACCATAACTACAAATATCATCTGCCATACTGGAGTAGCCATTTTGTTTTTTTTTTTTCAACAAAAATTCCATAATACATTTTCATTGCAATTATGAACACCTACCAAGGTTCAAGTTGATCGGACAACATCGGACAACATACTTATCAACAGAGCGAGTTGAATAAAAGCTTTTGAAAAAAAAATGGAATTGCATAAATTCAAATCCAATTATTTCAAACTACATTAATTCACAGTAGATGCTCGTAGTGTTCGACATGAACTGCCATACATAAGTATAAGTTAGTGTCGAAATGCTGTCTGACGTTTTTTGAGCAATTTATGCAAAATATTACAATTTGTTAGTTCGTACAATGTTAATATTTTCAATTTTTGTTATGTTTTCGTGAATTGTTCACATTACCTTTCAAATCAAATTTCATAACTTGGAATATGAAACAGTTGTTTGTCCCGCAATTGGGCGCCAAAATGAAAAGTTGGGTAGCGAACACTCACATATCTGAATTTCTTATGGAATAACCTTTTCATTGCTATGTCACACTTAGTATTTTCCCTATTCAAATTGTATGACTGACCACGGGGTGGGGAGAGTGGTATGACAGTTGAGGTTATGATACGAAGATGTTCCATTTGGATTTAAAATCAACGTGTTTTTGCATTTTTTCCACAACACATGTATTTTGAAGAATTCGTTTTCGGTGCTGGGTCGAATCAAACCATAACTACAAATTTTGCCAGCCATCTTGTTTTTTGTATCGACAAAAAAATTATTATTTCCGAACCTGAAAATCCCCACATACAAATTTTGATTCAAATCGGGCCATAATTACAAATTTCATCCACCATCTTGGAGCCGCCATATTATTTTTTCTCATTGACAAACAAATCATAATTTTCGAACCTTAAAACCACCAGATTTCAATTTTGAATCGAATCGGACGATAATTGCAAATCTTGTCCTCCATTTTGGAGTCTCCATTTTGTTTACTCCCTTAGAAAAATTCCATAATACATTGTCACCGAATTTATGTCAAATTAGCTTGCAAATGAAGTATCAAAACTTGCAAAACGGAACGGAACAGTTGTTTTTCTCGCAAGAGAGCGTCAAAATAAAAAGTTAGGTAGCGAAAATTGACATGGCTGAATTCCTTATGGAATTATCTTTTAAATGATGTGTCACACGCAGTACTTTCCTTATTCAAATTGTTTGGGTGATAGTGATCAAGGTGTGGGGGTAGGAGTATGACCGTTGAGGTTATGATAGGAAGATGTCCCCCTTGGATTAAAAATCGACGTGTTTTTGCAACACATGTGTTTTGAAGATATTCGATCTGTTTCCCTGTATGTTGGAACAAGCAGTTACTTTGGGAATTAAATGCCAGTTTATCGAGATTATTTCATTCTTAATGTTTTTTATTGTAAATATGGAGTTTTCAAAATTTTTTATGATGTATTTTTTATTTTTTAGTTTAATTATACAGGGTGGCCCACGAAGTTTAGGACAGGGAATATCTCGGAACTCGAAAGCACTGGAGGATTGTAATTTTGGGGTTCTGAATGAAAGCAATTGGTGCAGCTTTTTTTTATATGAAGTTACCGAATGAGTTTTTTGTTTTGAGTCACGTGACATCATATTCAAAATTATTCATGGAACACCCTGTATATTTTGGCATTTTTATGTTCTTTCCAATGTGACAATTTCAACAAACTATCACACTTGGGGTCTAAAACGATCAATTCAAAAAATACAGTTACTTCAATTTCCTCTGTCCCACGACGTCTGAAACGAGCAATTGCCAAATTATTTAGGTTTAGGGTCACCCTGTGTATTTGGGCAGTCCTATATTATATGTGATGACTGAAGCAAGATGAAATTAAATTAATCATCTATATTTTATTAAAAATTGTCGTGGGACAAAGGATATTGAAGTACCTGTATTTCTTGAAATTATCGTTTTAGACCAAAAGTGTGAGAGTTCGTTGAAATTGTTTCTTCGGGAGGAATATAAAAATGCCAAAATATACAGGGTGTCCCATTAAATATTTTGAATCAGATGTCACGTGACCGAAAACAAAAGGTTCATTGGGTACCAGTAACAAAAAATCAGATTCAGAATCCCAAAATTACAATTCTCCACTACTTTCGAGTTCCGAAAAATTCCCTGTCCAAAACTTCGTGAGACACCATGCATATTGCATATATTTTATGTTGATCGCTACTTAATTAGTTGTTTGATAATCAACAACAAATGGGTTCTAATATATTAAAACAAAAATGAATCAGGCGTAACATCGCCCTTAGCTCGAATAACAGACTGAACTCTATTAGGCATTTTGTTAGCTACCCGAGTAGCAAAATCGTTGCATTATGGAACTGATATTTATTTTATAAGTATCTTATAATGCCGAATTAAGGAGTTCTTTTATCACTTGGTGTGTTTGACTGCGACATTTTTGTGTTTGTAGAAAAATATTTTCATAACATTGTCATATAAATGTTTATACAACTCGCATTATGAGAATTCAGCTTGCTTTTGACTTAAAATAGTTTCAAAAGGCATTATAAGATTGATTTAAACCCGTTTTGAAAGAGTGTTTGAAGTGCATTATATAGTTTCTGTATAACACCTTTAAGTTCCGCGGTAAAAAACAGTTTTGTAACAGTTATATACAAGCTTACTAAAAGCTTTATAATGTTTTTTAGGATAGAGACAATCGCTTTATGAAATAAGTATAAAATTGTTTATAAACAGTTTAGAGGGCAAAATAGTAGTATTTGGAACGAAAACGTCACAGTGTGAGCGCAACAAAAACTACGAAAAATATTTTCATAATAACCGTTTAGTGCCCAAGTTTGCCCAATGAGGCAATGGAAAAGTATCATGTGAAAAAGCAATGATATTATTTCAGTGCATTTTACATGATCACCCCTAAACCAGGCTCAAAAAAATATGTGGCAACCTCTGAAATGAATAAAATCAACGTAAGTTTGTTCTGGAAAATTTGTTTTATAGTGCCACTCAAAACAGCTCTATAAAATCATAAGGTTCTATGAGGTTTCTTATAGAATAAATTTTTTATTTAACATTTTAATGACACATAATTACTGAAAAACTCAACGTCATATTTATTATTTAATATTAATACTCAAATGATGCGTGATCATCTTTTTAACAACACACTCACTATTATGTTTCATGTCAACGCCTCCTTTGCGTCGGCTGCACCCCTACGACAACCTTCAGTATTTTTCGAGGGACTTGTGCGAGCTAAGGAATACTCTGAACCAAAAAATATAACAGTGTCTCTATATATAAATGTGCTATATGAAAAATGCTGCAGAGAAAATATATTTGAAATGAGAACTAATATGTTCTCAAAGGATATTTTATGTAATTTTATTAATGAAAAATTACACTTTCTTGATTGCATACATACATTTATTTATCCAGTAAAGATTCGTTCAAGTTGTCCTACACTGAAATTTTTTTATATTTTTCCATTATATATTTAATAATTGACAATTTTTTCTACAATACTTCATCTAGAAGAGTATTTAAATATATTTTCCAGCAATGATGCAGTTGACAGCAACACTTCGTCGAAACTCTCCATCATTTCCATACGGATTGTGATATTCTAATTTAACATTTTTCACTAAATCATGGTGAAGCATTGCAATTTATTGAATCATTCACTGTCGAATTGTGGATGTTTACTGTTCTGTCAGTTGATTTCAGAAGGTTTTTATATGTATCAGTGTATTGTGAGGCTTATTATATTTTATACAAATTTTTGTTTTGAACTTTCAAGAAGAATGCATTTTCTCATAAAAATTGCGGTTTGGAAGATGTTGATGCTATAGTCGGAGTGCTCTCTGGGACCTAGAGATGGCGCTGGATACCTACTTCAGTGTTCCTCTGAGGAAATCCCAACAAAAGCTGTGGTGGTTGTTCGATTTATTTTGGAGAACTAGCCTCCGCTGATGAGTGGAATGGACCAAGAAACCGGTAAGGTGGTGTTTAACATTTAAATCAAATAATAATTTCAGCCATGGTATTTATAGAGCATTGCAAAGTACTTCTTGTAGAAAACTTGTCCAAGAATCTAACGATACGATTCATCAGTCGTCGGGAGTGGTTTTTTTTCTGTTGGAGACTTGCCCACGAATATATTATACAACTCGTTCATGAAGTGTGAAAACCCTCCATTATTTTTCCAGTTCATCATTTTCGGAGGTGAAGCTCGGACAGGTTGATTTTTTATTTCAGTATTCCACCTATAAAAACGGAAAAAAATCTCCTACCACCTTATGAGATACCTATGACGTCATCGATAATTTTTCAAAATTGAAATGGTATATTTTTATATCAAAATTGGAGGCGCATATTTTTCTGAGTTCAACCATACAGCACACGTCACATAATACTCTTTGAGGTTACATAATATTGCGTATGAAGGAACCCAGTGTTCATATTTCTTAACATTCATTTCATAATTCAATTTGCAATGAAAATATCATGAGTGAGTAGGAAAAATAATCAAATAACGAATTTATAACTAATTCTTGTCATTGAAGAATAACTCTTCCACGTTTCTTGGTTGACGGGTCCACGAATAAGTATGCTGCTCCTGAGGTGGCGTATGGAGTTAGTTACAAAGCCTGTCACCAAGAACACACTCTGTGGCTGAAGGACCTCGGTCGATGGCAGTCGACATCTACAAAAATGTCGATAATACGATTTCTCTCTCTCTCTCTCTTTCTCGAACTGCGCTCACTGAGTTAGTTTACAATACTCAATGAGAATGATGAGTTCTTGGGTTAAGTTCGACAACATCTCTGGTGTGATTCGTTGAAATTCTGGTAGGTTGGTTAAAGGCCGGTTTAAGTAGACTTTATTTTAAGTAACCTCAGAAAAAAAATTTCATGAAATTTGAATCTGGTGACCAACCAGGCCATTCAATCTGACCGCATCTTCCAATCCAGTAAAGGGGAAAGTTCTCTTTGAGAAAATATCTGACCGCTCGAGCCAAATGTGAACCCGCTCCATCCTGATGGAACCAAATAGTAGAAACTATTGAACAATGGTTCTTCTGAAAATCCCAGCCCACACAGAGACATTTTGGAGAAATTGGGTGTGAGCTTCCATCGTCCAATCGGTATTTTCTGTTGTTCAATAACGACAATTTTGCGAATTCACGGTACCGTTTGTACAATGACTTGATTGATTCCAAAATCATTACTTTGATCACACACTTTTTACTCGATTGCATGAAACTTTATGCGTCTATCGAAGTTATCTTCAATAAGTTCATGTATAAGTTTAATTTCATATGGACGTAATTTGTCTTTTCTTCAAATTTAATGCACATCACTACGACGATTTTCCTCAATTTCAAGTAATACATTAGCAGCGGTAGATCTGCCACTCTGAGGTTTATCCCTAACATTGCCACCTGGGCCCTAACAGAGGCCCCGAGTTGTTGAGGCGCCGATGTTTCAATCACTTTGGCTGCCAATCGAAGGTTCAAACCCTATCGACTGCAGACATTTTTCGGAATGCTCGAGAAACTGCTAGGAGTCACACGTAAAAAGGTAAGACCTCGTTAATCCTTGGCTCGCACAAGTTTCGACATCTGAGGGCTGTCGTTCGTAAGAGGACAACAGCTGGTAAACGGAAGAACAACATTTGTCAATCTCATTATATTCATGTAATATGTTGCTACCCGTCTATTTGTCTATTGATTTGCGATCAGCAGAATAGATTTGATCTACTACACTAGTAATGCTGTATTTATGGTGCTATAGTAGTAGTGCCATTGAACAAAAGTTGATATATTAAATTCTATTACGAAACTTTTCGGAATGAATTGTTTGATACTATAAACAACACAAACTACACTCAACTATAAGATTGCATCAATACACGAAAACTCAAGAACATATTATAACTAAAGACTTCAACAACCCCATTTATCATAATACCGTAAACTAAAAATGAATATCAGAGACGCAACATCCAAAGTTAAAAAAACTCTCACATTCAATCGTCAACATTTTCAAAATAGTGTGAGTGAAATTAGGTCCAGATTAACGAAACAGTTTTTGAGATATTCAATAAAAACTTTCCAAATGACCTGAAAAGAAAAATGTACGGCAGCCTGTATTTAAACGGAAGGTAATATTGAACCACTGAATTCATCAGAAAGTTACCTCTGCTGTTGTTTAATGAACATTGGCAATGAATTATTTTTCATCTAGTCGAAAACAAAATACGTTTTAGTCGCATAGAATATACTGAAACTTTGATGTCCTACCAAAATATAACATATTGGTTATGGAGTAGTGCTAAAGAAAGATCTCAAAAAACGACGTTTTTAATATTGCAGCAAAGCAGTTAAGGCCACCCACTCTACAGACCCCTAAACAGTTGTTGTTTCTCCATAAACTGTTCTCTTTTCATAGCAAAAACTGTTTCGTCTGCTATTAAAGCTGAGACTAAAAAATGTTTCCTTCTTTTTGAAGGCCACTATAAAATAAAAAAGAAAGTCAGTGATGCCACCTATGTTCTGGTGCAACCCCAGGACGATCGTGAACGTAGTGTGTTCCACGCTTCGCACCTAATGTCATATCACGTACCAGCTCCTGTTCGGCCTGTCATCCAACCCTCTCCGTTGCTTGGGCGGGAAAGATGTAGCGAAGCGTTTAAGGCCACTCTACAGACCCCTAAACAGTTTTTGTTTCTCCATAAACCGTAAATCGTGAAATACAATCTCGGCTCCCGCCAAAGTTACGCAATTCTCAATTTCCTCAAAGGTATGAATGGTTGCCTACCTTGGGGATCAATTTGAAACACTTAACACTTGGAAGCGCCATGCACTGCGCTTTTTATCAAAGTGAGAAAATCAACTCGTGCATCAAACAAAAACGAAATACTTTGTCGGAATGATTCTTTCATTAGCAGAACTTATATTCTACTCACATCTTCCGATTATTTTGTCAAACAATAACTATATACAGGGTGGGGCACCGAAAACGAAACACAGTGAAATCTTCAAAACGTATGTGTTGTGAATGAAATGCGAAAACAGGTCGATTTTGAATCTAAGGAGGACATCTTCCTACCATAAATTCAACTATCATACCTCTTCCCCCACCCCTTGGTCACTACCTCCCAAACAATATGAATAGGGAAAGTAGTGAGTGCGACACACCATTGAAAAGGTAATTTCATAAGGAATTATGCCATGTCAATTTTTGCTACCTAACTTCTTATTTTGGCGCCCTCTTGCGGGAAAAAAAACCGTATTCCAAATTATGAGACTTCATTTGCAAGATAATTCGAAATGAATTCGGAGACAATGCATTACGTAATTTTTCTAAGGGAAAAACAAAATGGCGGCTCCAAAATGGCGGTCAAGATTTGCAATTATGGTCCAATTATTCTATAATTTTAGTTATATTGCGAGAAATCAATATATCCACTCCAATCCTAGTCGAGTAAAGAAGCACTGGTATTTTTACTTAAAAAATCAGCTAACTCATGAATTTACCCTGAGAAAGAGTTTTGGAACAATATGCACCGTATTCACCCTAATGAACTATTATTAATAAGATTTTAATTTCATATGTTCACGAGTTCCGTTGAATACATTTTCATCCTGAATTTATCTTATTTCGTTTAACAAAACAAGTTTTCTTCTTTTTCAGACCTAAACCCAATTACGACGTTTTTACGGACTTTGGCCGTTTTTATCTCAGAAACGACAAATACAATAGTAATTTACGTAACAAGTCCGGAAAATACTGTTTTTTTTGGACAAGTAGACCAAATTCTAGGACAAGCGTCAGCGAGTCCTGAAAGTCTACCAGTACAAAAAAACTGTTTTTGGACGTGTTGCGTACACTATTTTTTCGGCAATCATGTAGAATAATAAATCATGGAGACGCATTTAGTCTAAGAGACGAAGAGAGGTCGACTTTCACCCATCTGTTAACCGGATGAAACGATTCCAAGATTGAATATTTCGAACAGTTCAGTTCTTATTTGTATTATATATTGAAATTCGAACAGAAGATAGGTACCAACAGAAACATTCTAATTCTTATTTATATTAATATTTGTATTAAAATTCGAGCACTTCCCGGCCTAGTCCGGGAAGTACGTACTAGGTGACTAGGCCGAAAAAATCATTAAAACTGACAAATTTTTCTAATGACTTTTCCCTCTATCACATAATGAAATATCAGACAATTTGACCAAAAGCAAATTTCCCAAATGTTTTCGTGCATGGTCCTTTCTACTTGTATTTTCAACAATACCATAAGTGATTGAATATTCGCGATAAGTCTGTCGATTCATTTCTGAAGGAAACTGAATTGCTTCCAGAAAACACCACGAGTCTGCTAGACGAGTGGTGTTTTCTTGATACAATTCAGTTGAGTTTAGGAATAAAAGACAGACTTATGAGATGAATTCAATCACGAGTGGAATTTTATTAGACAACAACTGATACTTTTGATTTGACGTCTGTCATCAGTTTGCATGCAAATTGAAAAATGAATTTAGATTACCGTTATGAATAAAAGTATTATATAGAGAATGTGTCTATGATTGGGGCATCAAAAAATAATCTATCGAATATCACACGAGTGTTCGATAAAGTAGAAAATAATTCTCCACATTTTTTCTCAAACTTGTTGCCATTTGGCAATAGCCACTCGAGCCCTTCGGGCTCTCGTGTCTATTGCCTGGCAACAAGTTTTCTAAAATTCTGTCGAATTATTTTCTCTTTATTCTCACTCTCTTGTTGTATTACAACTGATAATCCGAACTTGACTAGAGATCCTGATTGGTTCATTTGGCAAATGCGTGAAATAGTCAACAGTAATACTGTATTTTCGCGATAAGTCTGTCGATTCATATCGGAACGAAACTGAATTGCTTGGAGAATACAATTCAGTTGAGTTCAGAAATATAAGAAATACTTATGAGATAAATTCAATCACGAGTGGAATTTCATTAGACTATTTCACGAACAAAGTGAAAGTAGGTTAACAATCTGAAATTTGACCCAATTAGAAGAAATTCAGAAATCAGTTGAGTTCAGAAATGAAAGACAGACTTATGAGACAGATTCAATCAGGAGTGGAATTGCATTAGACTATTAGACATAGTAAAAGGTTAACAATCTGAAATTTGGCAGAATCAGACGAAATTAGCAAAAAAGTTAACCTGAGAAATTAATAAAGTTCAATAAACAGGAAACATTGATTAATTCGATAGAATTTATCCCAAATCTGCTAGTTTTTAAATACGTGCATAGAGTCATTACTTATATTTGACGATAAACAGTCACATATACGAAGCTGAGAGCACCGAACTTGACAGACCAGTCAGATAGTCTGGTGTCTTACAGCCGTATGCATAATCAATTCCAGCGACTCGCCGGAGTTTCGCCGCTTGCTACACAAGAACTATAATGCACAGGCGAACTGTGCATTAAAATCCTTGTGTAGTGAACGGCGAAACTCTGGCGAGTCGCTGGCGATGGACTATGCATACGGCTGTTAGAGTTGCATTTTTACATTACCGTTACCTGGCGAGAAAAAGCACCAAATTTGGTATGAAGGTACCTTAGGGTATACTCACCAACTTTAGCCCAGGAGCTCTCTGAAATTTCGAAAAATTTTAGAAAAATTACGTGTATCTTGATTTTTTTTTTAATATTCAGCAACCCACGAAGACAATGCCTGAGTACATTGTACCGTGGGAGCCCCCAACCCAAATATCCGTAAACGTTGTCCAAGTACCGAAACATACATTTCTATATTTCACGGTACCTTTCATACAACCCGGTAGTACTTCCATATTTGTAATGTTGTGTTGCATTATGTTGAATACCTTGGATTAATTTAATTTATTTTACCTCAATTAACACTGGATTAATTTACCTCAATTTATTTTATCAATTATCAACATCACAGATTCCGTTTCAGTTTATTTATATGACCAGTTTTTAACCAGGATATTTAACATGGATGTGAACTAGGATCGATGCGTAATTTGCCAGAAGGACACTGGTGAAAGCTTGAAATGTCCTTTACTGACTCCAAGCACAAGTGGTGAAAAAACAGATACTTACGCAACATTCCTAAAGAACGAAGAACATTTATGAAGCATTGATGCTCTCCCAGTTGAACTGTCTTTTGGAATAAATGAAAATACTAGTACCTTCGCTTCTCATTCCGATTTTTGGCACAAGTATTGTCATCTGAAGTTTAATGATTCAAAGCTGGCAAAACCCACGTCCTAGTAAACGCGTAGCATTGGACGTATTTTATTTTTATTATTAGATGGCGGGGCTAGCCAGTGGCTGAAATGCAGGTAGTTCTGTATAGAACCTCTCTGAACCCCGCTATCAGGTCTATCTTGTGAGTACTCCGGATCTTTTAATGAACTCCCGGAGATTTCTCACAAGGGATGATATCTTCTGCACCGCAGTGTCCAAAGATATCCATCCTCATGCGAGCCAGAGCATCGCATTCAAACATTATGTGGGTGGCCTCCTCATCACAAAATCTGCATTGTGTAGACTCTTGCAGGTGTTTTCTCAGGTGGCAGTGGCCTGTCATCAGTCCTACCACCTTCCTGAGAGAGTCTCGGCTCAGTTCAAGAAGGCGTCTTGATAGCCGGTCGGTTGGCACCATCATCATCATTTTTCCGTGAGAATTGCCTGAGGCACTCTCCCAGAAAGATTGATGATGGTTTTCAACCCATTCCTTCGTGTCCTTCGTTCCAGCTCCTTCTCCTTTGCTAGTCTTTGAGCCATCCGTGTACCAGATTTGCCCTCTTGACAGCATTGGTATGGCCCTTGATGTAACTTCTAGGATGGTGGTGTATATTCCATCAAAAAAGTGTTGGAGTATGTTTCAACATTTGATACCAACAGTAATATTCGGTCCATGATTACAGAGCTTAATGACACACAGCTCATGACAAGAATAATTGGAGGAGATTTTAAAGCAAAGGAAGCCAATTACCACCTTGCATGTTAGGTCCATCTTAGAAATCGCTACAGAAGCTCGTAAGGCAAACCTACAAGATGAAAACACAGATGAGAAAACGAATGAGTTTTCGGTCATTCGTAGAACTTACCAGGTACATTAGTACATCAGTGAAGTCTGGCATTCTCCTTTTTAAAGTATCTGAGATTCACTCTATGAATATAAATCGTCTTGACGAAATGAGAATCAATAAACAAATCAACAAGACAAGACTAAAGAATCAATTATTGGAGCATTTCCCAGATGCCCAAGAGCAGTTTGATGGAAGACACTATAATCATAGTCAATGAAGGTATGAGAAACATGTTGAGGAAAGCTCTGATGATTCGAGACTTCTCAGAAGATGCTGTTATCTTTGCCAGAGCACCAACACTTGTTTCTATGATGTTGAATGGTTCAAGCTTGCAAGATCAAAAAAAGCGTGACTCCAAGGCATGCTTAACCATTGGCATCAATATGTCGGCATCATGCAATCATGAAGAGACAGATACAAGGATCATGTACTACATTCACTACAGCAAGGGGCAGAGAGTATTCTTGTGCGTATTGTAGACACAGATGTGATTGTCTTCCTTATTGGCACTTTTTATAAACTAATAGTGATTCAACCTTTGGCCGATATATGGGTGGCCTTTGGCATGAGCAAGCATTACAGGTTTTTCCACATCAACGCGATCTGTATTAGCCTGGGAGAGTCAAAATCACGAGCACTACATTTGTTTCACTCATTCTCTGGTTGTGACACAACCTCCGCCTTCAAAGGTAAGAGTAAAAAGTCTATTTGGGAAGGGCAAGCATTTCAAGACGTCACTGATACATTTGTGTATCCAGCTACTCATCCATTCCAACTGCTGAATGCTGACTCCGAACACTTTAAGAAGTTGGAGCAACTGACTGCTGTTCTGTATAATAAAACCACTCATTTCAGTAGTATCAACCAGATGAGAAAGGAGCTCTTCTCTCAGAAGAATCGAGCAATGGACAAACCTCCACCGACAACATAATCGTAGAAATTGTGTTGTGAAAATACCAAATATTTGGTTGAGTTTGACTGTAAGTTTTTTCACTTCAACCAGTTTCATCTCACCTCCACTGTAAGTCATGGATCACCTCCGTTGAACATACCCGTAGGGCAGTTTATCAGGCCGGTATTTGGACGACTAGCACACAAACACATCAAGTGATTCCTTCATCTCACGATTTTGCTTAGAATAGGTTTTAGAGCCATGGGTAACAGTTTGGATGATAATTCCAGAGGTTTTCCGGTCATGCCGAGAATTGATTAAATGTTCCTGCATAGGAGACTGCAGCAACTACAAATGTCTGAAATCCAATCTGGACTGCTCACCACTATGCAAGTGCAAGTGTAATTCACAATGACTATTGCATACTAAATTTAATGGTATGAATGGCTATTACGTTTTTTTTGTACTCTTATTAACGTTACATTTTTTATACTTATAAATTACTTTAATTAATGAAAGGAATATATGTTATTGTATATTATTCAATATGTAGAGTAACCTGAGTTAAGTTTGTACTATACTCAGCTAGCTTGACACTGTAATTAACAATTTATATTAAACTTGCTTGTGTTAAACGTGATATTTTGACGTATTTATCGGCCATTTTGGATTTTAGAGCTGTACACATTTTTTTTTCGAAATTTCAGAGGGCTCCTTGGCTAACATTTATTAGTAAACCCTAAGGCACCTTCATACCAAATTTGGTGCTTTTATCTGCCCGGTAACGGTAATTTCGTTAAGCCACCTCACTAAGAGTCACGAGTCAAGTTCGGTATTATCGATTATTTCACTTATGCTAAAATAGCGTGTTATGATTGGTTGAAATTTTTGTGTTGATAAATAAAAACATCATGTTTTCGATTCTGTAGTTCGGCTCTTGATTGGCTACTGGATATGTATATGATGAGTTTTCGATTTTGTAGTTCGATTCCTGATTGGTTATTATCAAAACACAAACTTACCACTAGCAAGCTGCTATAATGACACAACACCAAACTTTGACCAAAACTAAATAAGCACTCACTATTAATTCATATCAACTTCACAATTTTCGACAAATTTTGCATACTCGTTGATTAATCAAATCACTAAATCAAAATGTTATCAAAACATAACCTCGAGCGAGAAGCAGTAGACTAGACATGCAATGACGAAACTACGAATGACGCTCTCTGTCATTGGTAACTGAAATAGAGGGATGTTTGAAATATCAAGTGAATGTTTTGTTAGTTGCACAATTTCAGAACTAAATGCGGGATTAATGTTCCTATAGTTAAATTGAATAGTAAATAAATAAAAATGGTTTCGATTTTATTCATGAAATAATCTTAACAAATACAACTCGTGTTATCGGCGATTATCGTTAATTCCTTCTCGGTTTCGAATCAAATTATGTTGCAACATGATTTTATTCTCAAGTTCAAAGGAATTGCTATTTCGATAATCACCGATACACTTGTGGTATTACCTACGATAATCCGAACTCGACTAGAGCTTCTGATTGGTTCATTTGACAAGTGCGTGAAAAAGTCATTGTAACCTTGTTATAGAAAATACTATTTCATAGTGGAAGAACTGATCAGTAGGACTAATATGAGCCCTTATGCTGGGTTACCGAAGGTTCTTCGATGCCTGCAAATCTAAATTCTCAAATATTTACATCACTCAGTTCCTAAATAGATCCATCCAAATATTGAACCAAGTGCATCATAATTATGCAACATGTTTGTGAATCAAAATTATTTCGTGGGATATATGCTGCTTTCATAGTGGTTGTACGCTCTAGCGATGGAATTGTTAATTCATATTATCCTATTCAGGTACAATTCGAGAAACACAGCAAATGCATGGCTCAAAGCGTCTCAACACAATAGAAATGCCGTACTACAATGGAATTGAACTGCTTTGTTACGAAGATTCCTTGTCATCCATGAAATGAATTTTTAATAAAATAAATTTTCCGCAGAATCATCTTGTACTTCTGACTTCCAGCAAAATTCATGGAAAATTCTGCGTTTAATAATAATTGTTAGGATCTAATCATGACAATGAAGGGCAGAGCATAGATACAACAGATGGAGAGTCGTTTCGTAGTTCTCTGGCTATTTTCAGGTTCACGATGCAAGATGAAAGACAGAGTGTTGAAAAGGACCCCGCAAATTTCTTATGGAATTTGGGCCCCTGTGGAATTTTTTTGAAATTTTGGTATGATGTAGTCCATGTAATTCTCAATCAATATTACTATTACGCCAACCCAAAGAAATGAACAGTTTTGCTGCTAGGGGCCGTTGAAATCACCTGTTGCGCAGATTAGACAAGTTTTTTCTGAATCTGTTTAAAAAAATTTCAATTGTTTCATTGTTGCTAATGTTGCACAGTATTGTGCTGTTTTATAAAACAAATACGCAACAAAAAATATATTTCGAGTGCCTTAAAATGTATCGTCGAATGTCTAAGTATGCCTGAATAAGGGAAATGGTAGTTTTTCATGATTATTTCCCTTCCCCCACGCAGGGCACAAAACGAAAAAAATTCGGTGGATTTTTCTGAATTTCTACTATGATGCGGTTCAAGTTACTTTGAATAGAAATTAAATTAATAGTTTTGATGCTAGGGGTCGTTGAAATCATCCCTTGCTCAGAATAGATAATTATAGGCGGAAACAATACCTCTACGTATTTGAGTTCAGATTATGCTAAAGAATTATGTAACATTTTATTAAAAAAATATGACATCTCCTCTTACCCCCAACCCCTATTTTGAAACACGAAAAAATATTTATTTTCGACTACTTGTGAATGCTTTATCAAAACAAAGGTTTCAATCAGCTCAAATTGAGGAAATCGTACATTTGTTTGATTTAAACATTCCCCCCCTTCAAAAAAATATTGTGGATTTCACTGACTTTTAAGTAGGGCGTAGTTTATGTTATTTGATTAACAATTAATTGTGCGAAAACCTTGAAAATAACCAAAGATTAGACATCAACAATTTTAATTTGAGTTGGTACCTGAATTTATTTTTTTGCATTTTGAAATAGGGGTTAGGGGAAGGTTTTAAATTTTTTATAAAAAATTACACAATCTGTCTTGTTGGAATGTCTTTCGAGTAATTAAAACATAGCGTCGAGCTGTCACGAAACATTTATTTTACAGGAAACTGTAAAATTATAATAGGTACTACATAGAAATTTCTACGCGCGATTATTATATACTTTAAATTCCAAAACAATGACCGGTAGAAATTCTTATGTTGTTGTTATTTTTTCTTCTTTATTGTTTTGGCATCGACTGCTATGGACATTGATAATTATTATCTACAGTCTTCTGTAACATGAATGTTTCTGGGCATAGCTCGTATTGCAGTATCAACGACGATAGATAGTTTAGTGATATTTTTTAATAAATTGATGGATGTAGCCGTTACTACGTGGTAGGAAATCATCATGAAAAATGAGAAATAAAACTTTCTATGTTTTTATTCCACTTCTATTTGTAACCATCGTTACTGCAGTTTCGTCCTATATGGACATTATCAAACAATACAATAATCTGAAATAATAAATAACACTTCTTAAATACCCTTAATTCTACCCGAGGCCTTTCTTAATGACTAACGGTCATTAATGACTTTTACCTGGACCTTGTTTATTTGCGACAATGTGACTGCGCTGCCTTAAAAACCGGTTAATAGACCAAATCCAGTTGATCATTCAGTAGGTTACATCCACAATATTTGTGTTTATAAATTTCTAGGGATTCTAAATAATTCAGTATCCAACCCTTGCTTGCATAGTGCAAAATTTCCGTATCGTTCAGACTCGGAAACTTGTGGTTGCATTCCAAGGAATGGTTTGAAAACGTCGAATTATTTTTTCCCAGTCTGAAGGACCTTTCATGTTCAGCGTTTCTTTTTGAAAAATTACGTCCACATTGTCCCACATAAACACCGTTACACTCTGGTCACTTAAGCTTATAAACTCCAGATTTTTCCATTTTTGCTATTCTATCTTTGGCATTGAAAAGAAAATTAGACAACCTGGCATGCGGCCTGTATGCTACTTCTATATTTTTCTTTCTAAAGAATCCCGCAATAGCATTTGTTCTTCTCCCGAAGTACGTTAAGGTTACAAATTTCTTAGTTTCTGATTGTTTGACCTGGGGGTATATTAATTTGTGCGAAAATTTAAGACGATGTTTTCTGACTAACTTTTGAATTGTGGCCGCTTGGAAACCATTATTTTGTCCTATCTGTATGATTATTTTAATTTCTGTATCTAGATTATTAGCAGACAAAGGTAACGAGAACGCTCTATGTAACATTCAATTATACCGGGTGGCTACGGAATTATTGCCTACGGAATATCTCAGTTATTGTATGAAGTGGGTTTGTGAAATTTGAAGCGTCGATATAATGACATAAGAGCTAGAATTTGAGCATATCAACATGTCGAAGTTAACTTCCGGTCTGACCGGAAGTAACATCAACTTTCTTATTTTAAATAGAAACCCTATTTTTTTTTCTTTCGCTTTATTCAGCATTCAATTCCCTTTCTAATGACATATCACAAGTTGGTATCTAACAAGAAACTAGATCAGAAAAAAATTATTATTGAAATTCACCGAGTAGGCCGTGGAAGCAAAATGAAAGCCAAAAATTGAAAAGTTGGCTATGTAAACCATACGTCACTTGATAACAGTTGCTACTACTGTGATATTTAATTTTCATTCGTCGGCGTTATAAAAAGCCGCCAAAAAAAATATTGGAAAAATTGGGAAAATAACAATACTCTGTAGGTCCATAACTTGAATAGGAACATACAACTTTTTCTTGCCTGTACTATTTAGCATAACCATTCCTTTCTAATAATATAATAGAAAATAATTTTTTGAACTGAGATACCGAAAAATCCAATTATTATTCTTCAAATAACAAAACAGATTATCGCCATACGCAAAAATAAAATTAAAAATAATGTGGAATGATAAATTATATCATGTAGGTTCTAGGTTAAATAGGAACATAAACGTACTTGGTCTGTGCCATCGTCCATAGATATTCTAATATCTACCTATGGACGATGTTTGTGCTATTCAGAATAATCATTCCATTGCAATAATCATTCGAACCAAAATATTAACAAGTAGGCTGATTAAGATGTATTTTGGAATGGAACAAAAAAGAAATGAGAGCTGTCACGAACGCTGCTATCCATATTATTTTGACGTTCGAAGTAGTGTTTTTGATTCTGCCATTTTAAAAGGGTTTGGAAATCGAAATCAGTTAGTGGAATATTCAAAAATGCCCCGTTATTCACGAACCGAATAAATTGACATGCTTCTAATTTATGGTGAATATTTAAAAAATTCTTATGCCGCTGAACGATTGTATTTAGAGCGATATCCAGGGAGGCAGCAACCGTCAAGAAGGTATTTCCAGTGGCTTGAAGAAAAATTAAGAACTGAGCCTGATGTTCACGAAGACCAAGAAGCATTTGTTATTAATGAGGAAACTGAAATTATTGTATTAGCTTTAGTACAATATGATAGCACAATTTCCTCAAGGCAGATTGGCGCCGAATTAGCTATAAGTAAGGACTCTGCTAGGAAAATTTTGAAAAAACATCGATTGAAATCCTTCAAGTATCAGTTGCATCAACATTTGTATGAAAATGACGGTGAAAGGCGCCTGGGATATTGTAATTGGTTTCTTCGCCAAAATGCTGAGAATCACCTATTTAACTATTATATCTTGTTTACAGACTAGTCAAGATTTACCAACAATGGATTATTTAACAGGAATAATACAAGGTAGGTACTGTACTTTATTTGGATTATTGTCGATAGTCGAAGTGTAAAGTGCTAAAAGTGTGAACGGTCTTTTGTTCCAGGTACTGGGCGTTATCAAACGAGCACCGATTTCGACAAGGCGGCTTCCAGGAGAGATTTGGTGTGAATGTTTGGGCAGGAATAGTTGGAACTCATATTGTTGGCCCCATTCTTTTTCAAGGCCAACTAACCGGAGAGAGATACTTTAATTTTTTAACGAATGAAATTTCGGAATTCATTAACAACCTACCAGCGGAAATAACTGAGAGAATGTACATTCAGCAAGATGGCACCCCCCGCATAATTCAAGAATAGCGAGAAATTATCTTCAAAATCGCTTTCAAGAGAGACTTATAACAACCCATGGTCCAGTCAGGTGGCCACCAAGGTCACCTGATCTTACTCCGTGCGACTTTTTTTCTATGGGGGCATCTTAAAAATAGAGTGTATTCTACACAGCCTACAACTCTACATGAGCTAGAAGTAAAAATTCGTAGAGCTTTCCAAGATATCACGCCCCAAATGTTGAGAAACGTTTTACATGAAAATATCACCAGAGTCAATAAATGTATTGACATTGAGGGAATGCATTTCGAACATTTGTTTTGAATTTATTTTATCTTTAATCCTATCAATTTGAATTTTTTTTTCGATAAATCTGTTTTTTCGTTATTTGAAGAATAATAATTGGATTTTTTGGTATTTCATTTCAAAAAATTACTTTCTATTATATCATTAGAAAGGAATGGTTATGCTGAATAGTACAGGCAAGAAAAAGTTGTATGTTACTATTTAAGTTATGGACCTTCAGAGTATTGTTTTTTCCCAATTTTTCCAATATTTTTTTTGGTGGCTTTTTATAACGCCGACGAATGAAAATAAAATATCACAGTAGTAGCAACTGTTATCAAGTGACGTATGGTTTCCATAGCCAACTTTTCAGTTTTTGGCTTTCATTTTGCTTCCACGGCCTACTCGGTGAATTTCAGTAATAATTTTTTTCTGATCTAGTTTCTTGTTAGATACCAATTTGTGATATGTCATTAGAAAGGGAATTGAATGCTGCATAAAGCGAAAAGAATAAAAAGTAGGGTTTCCATTTAAATTAAGAAAGTTGATGTTACTTCCGGTCAGACCGGAAGTTAACTTCGACATGTCAATATGCTCAAATTCTAGCTCTTATGTCATTATATCGACGCACCAAATTTCACAAACCTACTTCATACAATAACTGAGATATTCCGTAGGCAATACTTCCGTAGCCACCCGGTATGTTGCTAATTTTTGACTATCGGGATGGAATGAATCACTTGGGATTGAAATGTCCGTGTAGCTCGGTTTTCTGAATACATTGAACTCAAATTTATTATGATTATGTGTGATGGTTAGGTCTAAGAAATTAATTTGTCTCTCTATCTCTGTCTCATGTGTGAATTGTATGTTACTATTTAGATTATTTATAAATATCAGAAACTGGTTTAGCTGTCGTGTGGTACCTCTGAAACAGGCAGAGAAGAATTCTTGAGTTCAATGTATTCAGAAAACCGAGCTACACGGACATTACAATCCCAAGTGATTCATTCCATCCCGATAGTCAAAAATTAGCAGCATATAATTCAATGTTACATAGAGCGTTCTCGTTACCTTTGTCTGCTAATAATCTAGATACAGAAATTAAAACAATCATACAGATAGGACAAAATAATGGTTTCCAAGCGGCCACAATTCAAAAGTTAGTCAGAAAACATCGTCTTAAATTTTCGCACAAATTAATATAACCCCGGTCAAACAATCAAAAACTAAGAAATTTGTAACCTTAACGTACTTAGGGAGAAGAACAAATGCTATTGCGGGATTCTTTAGAAAGAGTAATATAGAAGTAGCGTACAGGCCGCATGCCAGGTGGTCTAATTTTCTTTTCAATGCCAAAGATAGAATAGCAAAAATGGTAAAATCTGGAGTTTATAAGCTTAAGTGTCCAGAGTGTAACAGTGTTTATGAGGGACAATGTGGACGTAATTTTTCAAAAAGATACGCTGAACATGAAAGGTCCTTCAGACTGGGAAAAAATGATTCGACGTTTTCAAACCATTCCTTGGAATGCAACCACAAGTTTCCGAGTCTGAACGATACGGAAATTTTGCACTATGCAAGCAATGGTTGGTAACTGAATTATTTAGAATCCCTAGAAATTTATAAACACAAATATTGTGGATGTAACCTACTGAATGATCAACTGGATTTGGTCTATTCACCGGCTTTTAAGGCAGCGCAGTCACATTGTCGCAAATAAACAAGGTCCAGGTAAAAGTCATTAATGACCGTTAGTCATTAAGAAAGGCCTCGGGTAGAATTAAGGGTAATTAAGAAGTGTTATTCATTATTTCAGATTATTGTATTGTTTGATAATGTCCATATAGGACGAAACTGCAGTAATGTTGGTTACAAATAGAAGTGCTATGAAAACATAGAAAGTTTTATTTCTCATTTTTTATGATATTTTTTACTTTGAATTTGTTTGACATGGAATTTACTTCACTGTTCTGCAACTATAACATTATACTTGGAAAGTATGTGTGTGTGTTTGAAATGTATGCTAACTTAGAGGAATTCGTTACTGTGAAACCGATGATATGGACACAGATGATACCAGAAGAAAGTGTTTAGAAGTAGCAACGAGAACTATAATCTGTCAGATACAAAAAATTAGACTACTTCATTAAAGGAATAGAAGAATGCAACCAAAAATTTAAATTTGTTTCAAGCTGAACAGACAATTTACAATAATCAAGTTACCGCTCCACCCGGTGAGCAAATCAAGACTACATCAAAATAGGTCTGTTGTTTGGTATGTCTGCAGAGATGCCATCAGATATACATGTCGGCCCCTATTTAACGCATGAACTTTAAGTACTCTCACTTGTTTGATGTTCAAGAAACAGAAGTAAAATAAAAACCACATGAGAAATCTTGTTTTCTTACCAGGGGGTTTCTTCTCGAGTTCTTCTCGAGTTCATTTTCAAACGTTTGAAGTAACATAGAGCGATAAAAAACCGCGCATTGGAAAGAGATACAACATTAAATTCGTATACGTTGAAACTCGAGAATAGGCAGACTTGTAATTTCGATCGCTCCCTGAGCCTAACTCCAGATAAGTAGAGACATTACTTTTTGCCAACTCTCAAACACTTTTTGATTATCTGCCTTTGGATACCAATAATCTAAATTCAGAAAAAAAAACATAAGGAAAAGAGTAAAAGAGCTATAAAGGTTCTTACTACACTTTGGATGAGTATTTCAATGATACACTTTCAACATAAATTTGAATATAATCTCTTATGTGTATTATAGTTTATGTGTAAATTCTTTTGTGTATTACCATGCATGTATAGCATATATATAGTGCATAGTTTACTGATGTGATTCAACAATTTGAATATGTTTGCCGTGGTGGTCGGCTGGTAGTGCGTTCGCCTCGCATGCGTGGGGTCCTGGGTTCGATCCACCGATTCACCGGTCTCGTGTATGGCATCACACGTAAGGGCTGCGTCTTCCCTAGCTCACACAAGCCTCTCGAAGTCTTCTGAGGGTTGCGCGTAGGGGTGCAATCGGTTGACGGAAATAACAAGTAACAAGTTTACTTTTTCACTTCATTACTGTCATTTATTTTTTCAGTATTTATGACCTTATTCTATGCTTTGTCAGCAATAATCTAATTTTTCGCAAAAAAAAGTATTTTCCAACCAGGCATGTTGTCGTCTAGATATAAAAATATAACACGAAAAAATGTATCAGCACGCCGCCACTGGTTCTAATCCTACATCCGAATATCATAACAATAACAAATCTTCCCCTCCTAACTCGGAGGTTACCCCTCACCTACAAACTATCACAAAGGATATTGACATGCAGCTTTCATAACAACGTGTGTTGTACATATAGAAATGGCACCTCTATATCTTTTATTGATCGGAGGTCAGGAACTGTGATATTATTTAGTTCTCGATAATTACCACAGGCACGCCATTTATCAGGAACCTTCATTGTAGCTAAATGAAAAGGAGACGACCAGTTGCTAGAAGGTGGTCTGATTATGTCAGTTTCAAGTAAATAATCGAATTCTTGTTTGGCTATTTTATATTTCTCTGGTGCTGAACGTATAACACGAGAAGTCACTGGAGTGCCTGTCATTTAATGAAATGTGTAACGACATCTTTGATAGAAAGATCTTTTCGAAATGGTTGAAATGTCAGTAGAAGATTACTTAACTCATCATTCCCTTTGTTAATGAAAGAGACAGATGTGGATTTAAAAGAAGACATATCACCAAGAACACTGTGAAAAGTTGAAGCATCTAAAGATCTGCTCCTTTTTAAATCAACTGATAAATTGAAATGCCGTAAGAAATCGGCTCCAACAATACACTGTTTTACATCAGCTATGACGAAATTCCAAGAAAATTTTTTCAAGAACCACAATCTAACAACATTTCATATTTATCAAAAGTTCTTATGCTTGAATTATTAGCAGCAGTTAGATTATAATTGAAATTTTCATTTCTTTGTTTGAATTTATTAATTGGTAATGAGCCCCAGTGTCGACCAAAAATCGAAATCCAGTTCTGCGGCCCATGATGTAAAATGAACGGCTATTATCCTTGAATGACGCATCCGCCGTTACTGATGCTGCATATTGATGTTTTTCGACTCTGAACTTGGATCCATACATTTTCTAGCTCTTGAACCAAATGACGAATGATACCAGCAAAAAAATAAAAGAGGTCCACCTCTTTTGGGCTCCTTTGGTTGAGAAAAAAATTTTGTTTGAGGATTTCAGCTCCTTTATTTCTAAGGCTAGATCTATGGTATTATTGAGTATTGAACACAAAGAGTTTTTATTTGAATTGAAACAATTCACCGAATATTTCATAATTCTATCAGCTTTAGGTACATGCTAACTCTTCAACAGGTATATTGTTATAGAGTAAACTAGAAAGCATAACTTGCACGTTGCTGGGGAGTCTTTGAAGAAAAATTTCGCGCAGAAAAGAATGATCAATTTGAGAATCACCGATGAGTTGTTGCATTTTTCAGAAAAATTGCGAAGGTTTCTGATCTCCAAAGTGTTTACTAATTAATACTTGATTGTTTGAAACGTTTTCCTTGAGATGAGGACATTCTTGTTATAATAGTGTCTTTCAGCTTCTTGTAAGGAGTTTCTTCATGAGTGGAAACGATTTTGTCCCTGACTTCCATAGCAATTTCTGGATCGAGTAAAGCGATGACAAAGTTGTATTTGTTTGATTCTGATGTAATTTTTTGATTATTGAATTGTGCCTTCACTTGAGCAAACCACAATGTAGGGTCGGCGTTCCAAAAGAGTGGCATATCTACTAAAACTGTCGTTACTTCTGTAGTAGTACTCTCAATCATATTGGTTTTTCGGGGTCACCAATTGTAGCAGTCTAGATAATATTTATTATAAATTATTCGTAGGACAACTTTTGAAGTTTTTATTGACTTATTGACAACCAGTTGCTGTCCTCAACAACCATACAGAATGATATTAAAATAGAAAATGATAAAAGTACTGCTACAAGATCATTCACTTCACTTAACTCCTATTTATACTACCTATGAAAGTTTACGATGCAGAAAAACTCTAAGTCATCTCCACAATTTTAATCTCAACCTTAAAAGTTATCAGGTGGAATATATGTCAGTTGAGCGGTATTATTTAGAGTAGGTTGTACATGTTTCGAATCTAAATATGTTCATCTTCAGCTAATTTAAATTATGGAGAAGAAAGATTGTTATATTAAATTATATGGAGAAAGAGTAAAATAGTGTATGTGTCACCACATTTTACCAATGAAGGTTTATATAGTGGAATGTTGTCCACTTGTTTTTATTAAATTTGACATTAAGGAAGAAGTAGAACGGGAGGCAAATTTAATGAAAACAAGTATGTTGTCTACTATATAAACCTTTATTGGTAAAATGTGGTGACACATACACTTTTTTACTCTTTCTACATATAATTTAACATAAAAATTTCACTTTTCCATAATTTAAATTACCTAAAGATTAACCTATTTAGGTTCGAAACATGTACTACCTACTCTAAATAATACCGCTCAACTGACAGATAGTTGTCGCACTTCCACCAGATGCATAACTTTTAAGGTTGAGATTAAAATTGTGTAGATGTCTTTGAGTTTTTCTGCATAGTATATCCACACCACTCCACTTTGAGATACAATGGACTTCTACTACAGGTTACTTAAGAAAAGCTAATTGTCTCGATCAAAATATTTAATCTAAATGTTACCTAATTCTTCTGATTTACCTTCTCACTATCTATCTGAGTGCTCAAGAGCACTCATTACTAAATTGCCTACTATTATTGTCCACCTAATTTTAGGTATTTACCTGCTCCAAATTGCTTTTATCATTCTTGCTTTTGATTTGACTATAAATATTTTTCATGGAAATCAATAACTTATGACTTTATTGTGAAGAGGAGAAACCTTCATTGTACTACGAATCTAAACAATGGGCTGTATGGTATAGGGACCTCATAAGCGCTCTACTCTAGGAAATTTTCATAAACTCAAATGCATCGAAAAGTCTATTGTCTAACTGATATTGAATTTGTTGTCTCAAATTAGTGGTCGTGATCCAATGCATGTTGGGCCACATTCGATTTTCGATTTTCCTGGTATTGAAAATCGGGTACGAGCAATGTGCTCTTTGAATCTAACGTTCATGGCGCTTCGAAATTGGCCCAATTACTTCTTCTCATAGTCCTTGCAGCTCATTTCAGATGACTCCGCCTTTTAGTTTAGTTAGTTTGGTTTAGTTTAGATTTTTTATACTCATCGATATTTTGTATACAACTTTTATATTGAAGGTTCTGAAAATTCTTTCAACACCCCGAGTTTTAACCAGACACAAGTCGAACTGAGATATCTTACTCATTAGTTAAGGTAATGTGTTTTCTGATCCCTTGAAACTTTCTCTAATATTCGCCAGTTCCGCCCCTGTTGGGCAGAACTCCGTCTCTCAATAGCAATCCAAACCGTGAGTAATGAGATCTAGTTTACCTACCGGTCCATTTCCGATGCATTCGGGATGCACGAATGAGCTCTACTCCGATTCGTGACTTTCCATCGTGACCGACCGGACTTCTTTGCATGGATAATAATGTTGTTCACTGTCACTTTTAATAGATGGCCGATAAAGAACCGCTGATCTTGTAGATTCCATATCGCTACTCTTGTAAATTGGATTCTGCAGTTTTGTCGGGCGAGTTTTTGTTTTATTTCGTCTGGGAACGCCGGAGAACCCGGGGATTGTATGGTAATACTCTCGTTGTTCTAGACTGGTGGTTTTCTTAATAAAATATCATTGGCGACATTTTTTCAAGTATTACTGCACAAAATCTGCATTAATATTCAGGCAGTAATAGGGTGGAATAGTATATTCTGTAACAAGGTTAGAATGAAAATTCGATGCGAGTGGAAAGTTCCGAGCGCGAGTCGAAGGCGAGCGTGAGGAACCACGACCATCACGAATTTTCATTCTAACCGAGTAGCAGACTATATTTTCTCCACGATCAAAAATAGGAAACGGGACAGCAATAATTTTGACACTTGCTCAAGTTTTGCCACTACGATGACAATAAACTGCGTCAAGGCTAATGTTATTATTGCTAACCAGTGTGAGAATATTATTCTATCACAAGAGAGATAATGTAAATACATTTAAATTGCATGGGGGCAGAGGTGTTGCAGAATATTTCTTCAATCTCAAGAGAGAGAATTCCAGCATTCTGTAATCAAATTTGATTTCAGAATTGGCAAATTCTGTGATGATCGTGGAGAAATACCATTCGTGGCCACTTTTGAGCTGTTACGGGGTTATTTCCACTTTACCTTTCATCATTTTAAAATGGTAAATCTACATCAGATCACCAACTAAAGCAATCAATCATTCAAAATATCCTTTATGGTCCAAGATGATATCTTATTGACAAAGCATGGTTAGGAATAAAATAAAATGTACATGGTACACAAATGAAATAGATATATGTGCATTTGCACATTCATTTATACAGAGTTAGTCAAAAGTATGGACCAGCCCATTTTTCTAAGTAAATATGAGGGTTATCGAAAAAAAGTTCGTAAAAAAGTTGAAGGGTATTTAACTTTGCCATTGGTGGAGAAGTGACGTCATTGGCATTGTTTTATTGGAACCATATGTCATGTCTAGTATCGTTAGAAAGCTTTTTTTTCATCTCAGCAGTACTGATAATATTTCAACTCTCCGATAGGTACAGTGTGTTTCGTATTTTTGTGTCCACCTCTGTAATTCAACTACCTATTTCTTAATTCGTTATCAGACAGTGGCATACGTATCTATACGTTTCTATACGTTTCGAAAGATATTTATAGTTATTTTTCTATAGCAAAATGTCACTAGAAAATTTTGTTCCAGAATAATTGAAGTGTCCTAATCCTGATTTTTTCCTAAATAGAAAGTAAGAGAAAATACAGAAATAGTAATTTGTGTCAATAGTTCAAAATATTACTATTTTTTCAATGAGAAAAAAACAAGATTTCAAGCGATACTAAACATGACATATGGTTGCAATTGAAAAAAAATGCCGATGACGTCACTACTCCACCAATGGCATATCTAAAAATTATTCGAGCTCATAGAAAGGTGCATAGTTAATTAATAACTCTTTAACTCTTTAACTTTTATACCAACTTTTTATTGATAACCCTCATATTAACTGAGAAAAATGGGCTGGTCCATATTTTTGACTAACTCTGTATATGAACATGAGTTCTCAATGAACAACTACCAAAAAAATGGTAAATGTTACTGTCATTATAAATAAAACATACAGTGTATAACCTATTGAACATAAAGTGTATAACATATGAAACGTACAGAGTATAACATAAATTAACGAACAATTTGAGAATAAGAAGCACCAAGATACAAAATCAAGTTTAGAAAAATTGATAAAAAAATTTAGATGAAAAAACGAATATAGATTAAAGCTAGGTCAAGTTGTCACTGTAATATTCTTGCAGGCTATAGCATTCTTTCTTCAATAGTTTATATTTAAGTGATTTCCGAAAAAAATGAGTAATTCACCATATTTTTAAAGATAAAGGGCAGGTGATTATGAATCTATTTACTCTCGTATATAAAGGAATTTTTTATCAGTGTCGATGTCGGTCTAGGTAGTGCGGTATTATCATTTTGACGTGTATTATAAGGGCTATGATTACCAGCAGGTGGTTTTGTTTTGTGCATTTGGCAGACTGTCTCTGAAATAAATATGCAGGTCAGTGTTAAAATTTTATGTTTGATAAAATGTAGCTAACAGCGTTCTAAATACTGAGCTTTGCACAAATACCTGACTGCTGGTTTTTGTAAAACAACTACTGAATTTTTTATCAGCTGGATGTTGCAGAAACGCCAAAAAGGAATGACATACCTCAGGTTGGATTCAATTAGAGAAAAATAAGCCATTCTGCATGTATTAAAATCAAGTTCCCCAGTTATAATTCTGATGACATAGCAGCCTGAGGCTAATATATTGTTTAGGTTTCTTATGTGATCCTCAAACCTCGGCTTATTGTCAAGGTAAATGCCTAAGAATTTTGAGCATGATTTGTTTTCTACGGTGTGACTACCTAAAGATAAGTTGTCATAATCAAACTTGAGGGTCAATATATCCGTTTTATTAACATTGAAGTCGGTCAGAATATTTTCCATCATATAGTAATTGAACATTATTTCCAGCCATATCAATGTTGTGTCATCTGCAAACATGGTAAATTTTCTTTTGATACCAAGGTTGCTGAGACCATTCAAATAAATAAGGAAGAGAATTGGAGCACGTACTGATCCTTGAGGAACACCATAATCAATGTTGGAGGAATCTGATAGTACGTTCTGAAATTTCACCATCAGAACTCGGTTTGAGAGAAATGATTCAAACCATTTGTTCACTACACCACTGAAACATTAACAATACATCTTTTTCAGTAATATTCTGTCATTTACGGAATCAATTGCTTTAGAGAAGTCACAAAAGACTGCTCCAACAGCTTCACCTTTATTCAAACTTGAATACATTTTGTTTAGCAGATTGAAAATTGCATCATTCGTACTTTTACTTGACTGGAATCCAAATTGAGAAGAGGACAAAATCTTGTGTTTATTAAGAATATCCAGAAACCTTTGCTTCACAAGATTTTCAATTATTTTTGAAAGGGTTGATAGTAACGCAATGGGATAGAAGTTTGAAGGTTCGAGGTTAAGCTGACCACTTATATGCAGCGGGATAATTAAGGCAGTTTTCAAACCGGATGAAAATATACCAGTCTCTAACGAAGTGTTGATTGCTTCCACTAAGACAGTTAAAGCTATACCTGGTAGATTAGTAAAGTTGTCACTCAAATTTCATCAACACCACAAGATTTTTGTTTTTTACATCGTTCATAATCAATCTGAGTTCAGTGATATCAGTATTGCAGAGGTAAAAACTGTGTGATAATAATATACCTTGAAGATATTAAATGGAGTCATTTGGAGGTACTATCTCTGAGATCAATTTTTCAGCTATAGTGCAAACGAATTGATTGAGAATGTTTGGTTTGATATCATTATGATTGGGAAGCTTTGTACTTTTACCAATTTTCCCTAACTTTATTTTTTGGGTTGCTTCTCATATTTTCATAAAAATTCTTCCCTGCACTCTCAATCACAGATTTGTATATGCATTTATATTTATTAAATTAATTAAGGAAATATTCACTGGTGGTGTGTTCTCTAATTGAATTTAACGATCTCAGATTAGCAGCTGAAACTTTAATTCCTTCGGAAACCCATGGTTTTATGCTTTTTTCCCTTATCTTTCAATACAATAGGTTCAGGTAAGTTTAGATTCAGAGCTCAGGTCATTTCTGAAGATATGTACCTGAACTTGGTAAAATTCACCTTTCTGAAATTTTTTTCTGTGTGTTCTTTTAGAAAAAAATTTGTTGATATAGCCTCATGGTCCGAGAGACCTGCAGTAATAACGGTGTTAACATCATAGAAATTAGAACAAACATTATTATAGATGCAGAATGTGAGGAGATTCGTGTAGGTTCTGTTATAGTATGCATATTGAGGTAAAATGAATTCAGCAAAATTTTCAGAGTCAGCTTGCTCAGGGAATTTTCATTAGAAAAGTCAATATTGAAATTCCCTGATACTATTATATTTTGTGAGAATAGCTTCAAAGTATCTTTAAAAAATGGTTTTATGTGAATTAGGAGCTTTATAGATACATAAAATATATAAGTTATTCGCTTTATTATACACTGGTGAAAACTCAAAGGAGTGTTCAACAACTAAGCTTTCAAAATTAGTTACATTTTCGTAAATATATGTTCAGTGTTGTTCTGCAGTATTTGGAAGCTACCCTGTTATTTGAAACATAACATGGTTCATTTTCATTGAGCCAGTGCTCGGTCAATAAAATAAACTCAGGTGATTCCAACGATTCCTGATTGTCAATGAATAAAAGTAATTCATCGATTTTACGACAGATAGATTGAATAATTAGAGAAAGCATAGAAAATTTCTGGTTGAATTTGTTTTTGTTATCCTTGAATTTGATGAGCTTGATGACTCTCTGAAAGAGGTAACTCTGAAACATCGTTTGAAGAAATTGGAAAGATTTCTGGAATTGATTCTACCTCCATTTTTATTGACTTCAAAACAACATTCTGTTTCAGTTCAAAGATGAAGTTGCTCACATTCTCTATTATCTTAAACTTGGATCCTTTTTTCATATTGTCAATTAAATGTCTAAGGGATGAATAATTATTGTATTTTTGTTATTTATGAATTGATCTAGAGGTCGAGGTAATTATTGACCAATAATAACGATATTTTCCAGTTATTCTTCGAACTGAAGCAAATGATAAACCGACTTCAATTTGCTGAAAGGGTTTCTTCCATTGCTCCTGTTGATTCAACGAAGTCTTTGGGGCCAACTAGTTTTTCATCAGGACAAGAGAGTTTCAAATTTTTGGGTTACCTTCTTGAGCAAGAGAATGGTTTGATCAATCCGCGAGAAAACCCTGATGTAGTGGAATCATTTACTATCGCTTCTTCAGTACAAACTGTTGGTAGTCCTATTATAAGATCACCTACCCGGTGAAAGTATAAATCAAATTCTGATGGGGAATTAAAAATAAAGAGGAAATCAGCAAGAATAAACCAAAAAGACTTGTACTCAAAAAATATCTATATTCTCCACTTGACATCAACCAAAAGCAACTATTTTCATAAATATACAGTGGGATCAAAGTTAACAATGTATGAAGGACTCATTTCCAACATTCTCCCACCTTAAGTCACTCGAACATTCCAGTGTCACTCAACTACTAAATCTTGTGGGCGGCTTGCTCATCCTTCCGTACCTCGTCACTTCAGTCGGTGGTCCTGATTCTTCCTGATCTTCAAAATCTTGTCTGTCATTCGGTTCGACTACAGCGTTTCCGAAAGAATCATTTGGTTTCTGTAAATCATCAGGAATCTTTTCAGCATTGATTTTTGAAGAGAAAATGCATTGAATTAATCTCAATAACTGACCAGCTTTAGTATTCAAATCAAACGAACCAAACGAAGATTTCCATCTTTTCCAGGCAGTAGCTCTCCCACAATGGTCAAAGGCCAGCTAATTCGTTCTGAGTTATCATTTCCAATTAATACAATACTTTTTATTTTGATCGGATAATGCGTATTTTGTTTTTTAGGATGAAGAAGCAGCTCTCCTTAGTATTCTGTTCGAAATCTTCGCCTAAGATCTTCTCTCATTTCCTGCCTGTATCTCAAATGTCTACTCAGATCAGTTGATTCGATGACATCAACATCATGTAGATCGCTTGTTAATACAGGAGTAAGTCCCACATCTCTCAAAAACATATGTTCTCAGAGATAAAGACAATGGGTCTGGAATTGAGAACTGACTCAACATCACACAAAATCGTCGCTAATTCTTCATAGGTCAAACATGCTCGGCCCAATACGACTCTTATGAGTCGCTTCCACCATCCACCCCACCAGGCGGCAGTGACAGGATTGAATTTCCAGTTGATTCATTGAATAGTGCTGTACTCAGATATAGCTTGCCATTCTAGCTTCTGGGATGCATTATCTACACCGTCAAAATTGCTACCATGGTCACTATATACTACTACAGGACGGCCTCTTCTTGAAACGAATCTTCGAAAAGCCTGCAGAAACATGTCAGTTGACAATGACGATACCAATTCAAGATGAATGGCCCCACATGTGAATATGCAGATCCATACTTTCTCACCATCTGTAATGAAAAGTGGCCCAGCAAAATCAAGACCTGTGAAATCGAAAACTACGGCATCTTCAACTCGATCTCTGGGCAATGTGACCGGTGCGGATACCAATTTTCTACATTCATAATTCCTACACTTCGTGTATGACGAATCGAATAGTTCGTCTTCCCTGGAGAATCTAAACCTTTCTCTTAAAATATTCAGGAGACCTTGTATAGCAACATGACAGTCCTGTATAAGCCTTGTTATGACAGGGTGTTTTGAGGGTAAAACGATTGGATTACAGAACTCTCGAGTATCACAGCCAACAGCAATCTTAGTTTTAACCCTGATGATTTCTTTGTCGTCTACAAAAGGGCACAAAGAACGTATCATCTGCAACACCATTGAAACTTTCAAGTTGAATGAATTTGATAAAGTTGTAGTCAGATTCTTCAAATTCTTCTGATGAAAGTTGTCCAACATTCTTATGCCTTCTATTCAAGCAATTGTGGATGAATCTGCGGACGTATCCAACTACTTTGACTAAGCTGTTGAACTTGGAGAAATATCTATAATAACATTCAGAATCAGAACACCTTTTTGAGTTCAGTATGGACGAAATTACTTTCCTCTTCTCAGTAACGATTTTGTCTTCGTCAGACTGATACGGTTGGGCTGACTATTCATCAATAGATTTTTACAACACTCCCGTTAGGGCAAGTGAGAGTATGGATTTCTTTGACTCTGTTCCAAACGAATGGTTTCCATATTCCTTCTTTCTTGATCCAAGACAACACTGTCGTAGAATCGGTCTACCAATACACCAAAACACCTTCCAAATCTAAATTCTTCATGACCAAATTAGATAATCTAGCTCCAGCAGTATGGCCAAATCTCAAGCATACGAAACAACAGCCCTTTGCTCTGAGAATACGAGACTTCTCGTCATAAGTGTGGTTAGTGACTTTACAATCGGCTGAAAGATGAGCACCACTACAAACAACACATTTTGCCACTGACTTCTGGTTCAACAATCCTGAGGCAGTGGCTACTGATTCTTCGTATTAGACTTTAACTTTATTTTTATTGATTTTTCCTGAGCTTTTCTTGAATTCGAAACCAGCCACTACAAGCGGTATCCTTTCTTCATTTTCCATTTCAAATCTAATGAAATCCATAAAATTTTTCAAACGATCTTTCACGGAAAAATTAGTGCTACTTTTACTCTCCCTGCCATGTTCTCAAAATCTCTTCAGATAAACACGATTCGACCATGGGGTAGAGCATGGCTGCATATGTTTCAGAAGTAATGCCCAGGGTTTCGAAAGCTCTCTGTTGGTACTCCATTTTGTCATATAGATCAGACAGTTTGAGTTTTTCTTGCACATTACTCAAGACCAATGACTAATGACATCAGTTCCCTCACATACACCTCTACTAGAATATTGTGCCTACCAAATCGGGATTCAAGGCTTTCCATCACCTTTTGATAGTTTTCCTTGGTAGGTGGATAGCAATCAACTAATTGTCGAGCTATGGAATTTGGAATTGTGGCCTGAATGAGATACTTATATTTAACCTCATTCCACCATACTCACAAAATTCTATGAATGGAAGTTTCAACTTTCTTCCGGTGGAAACTGACACGTTGATTACACTGGCACTGGCCTCTGCTTCTTTTCTGAGTAGTCATTCTATCATTATTTTAACTGTATCATGTTTGGCACTATATTCGTCTACTCTAGCTATTTCTGCTTCTAATTCATCAACGCTACAGTCAGCTTTCAAAAGACCATCATACATTTGTTGATTCAATTCATTCATTGATTCAACCATTTGAACCAACATATGAAGATTTACTTCGAACTCCACTGAATCGGGGTCCTTGCTTAGAAGCATGTCAACCATGGCATCTTCGTAAAAGCTGCCTTTTTAGCAGATCTAGCTTTCTTCATTCTCTCCATCAGAAATTTCCAGTCGCGGTCACCACAAAATGTTGGAAGTTCTTTCATAAGCTAACCTACCCGGTGAAAGTATAAATCAGATTCTGATGGGGAATTAAAAATGAAGTAGAATTCATCGAAAATAAACCAAAAAGACTTGTACCCAAAAATTATCTACGAGGATGTATTGAAAAATACTTAGCCTACTATAGAACCAAACAAAATTTGAATGTCAAAATATTTTATTACTCAACATATTCTCCTCTCAATTGGATACATTTATTACAGCGAACCAGCAATATCTCTAGACCTTAAAAAAATGTTTCTTCTTGCTGTGCAAACCAGAACTCCACAGCAAATTTCAATATAAAAATATTTTATTACTCAACACATTCTCCTCTTAATTGGATACATTTATTACAGCGAACCTGCAACGTCTCTAGACCTTTAAAAAAATATTTCTTCTTGCTCTGTAAACCAGACCTCCACAACTTTTATTACCTCCTCGTTGGAAGAAAATTTACGACCTTTTAAATTTTTTTTCAGTTGAGAAAAGAGATGATAGTCGGACGGAGTCAAATGTGGTGAATAAGGGGGGTGTTCTAGTAATTCCAACCCTAAATCACGAATTTTTTGCATGGCAACATGAGATTTGTGTGCAGGGGTGTTGTCCTGCAAAAACAAAACCCCTTTGGATAGCTTTCCGCGTCTTTCCTCTTTGATTTTTTCCAGTAGAGTGGTGAGTAATGTTGAATATCAATCTCCAGTTATTGTTCTACCCTTATCCAAAACATCAATCATGATTACTCCATGGCAATCCCAAAAAACTGAAGCAAGAACTTTTCCAGCAGATTTTTGGACACGAAACTTGGAGAACCGGAGTTCGATCGATTGTTGCTTTGTTTCTGTATCGTAGAAATGTACCCAAGTCTCATCCATAGTAACAATTCGGTTTGAGAAGTCTACATCGTTTTCAAATCGAGCACAGATCGAACGCAATGCTACTACCCTTGCACGCTTTTGGTCAACATTCAAACATTTGGGAATCCATTTTGCAGTAATTTTTCTCGTGTCCAAATTGACGTGAACTATATGATGAATGCGTTCGTATAAAATATTCAGTGCTTCAAATATCCGTTTTAGCCCAATTCGACGGTCTGTTAAAATCATGTCATGAACTGCATCGATATTTTCGGGGACTGACACAGAAACTGGCCTTCCCCATCGGTCATCATCTTCAATGGAAAATTTACCTCTTTTGAAGCTGGCAGTCCAATTTTTCACGGTCGCATACGAAAGACATTGATCACCAAGGGTATTAAGCATATCTTCGTAAATCTGTTTACCTCTTAACCCTTTTAAATACAGGTACTTGATGATGGCTCGATACTTACTCCAATTTTTCTATTTTCACAATTTCGGTGGACATATTTTTTCTTTTAATTTATTGCGTAAGTCTGGTTTACTTTTTTGACGTCAAACTTTACACTGACACTTCTAATAAGTTATTGTTCGTTGCTATGGTAACGCAATATTTTGTTTATGCAGAGAGCTGGTCTAGGCTAACTAGATATCAATACGTCCTCGTATATTGTCCACTTGACATCAATCAAAAGCAACTACTTTTTATAAATATACAGTCGGATCAAAGTTTAACAATTTATGAACGACTCATTTCTAACACGAACATGTTTTGGAGGGAAATTTCTTACGGTTTTGAATTGCAGCGGATGCGGAATGAAGAGCAGAAACTCCAGTAAATTTTTTGAATTAGAGCTGGCGTTCCCCGATCTTTTGGAAATCCAGTCCATGCAGAACCTAGTCAATCATCACTTTAGAACCGAACAAATAATAGAAAACTGTAATGCCAAATCTGCGCTAAAACAACCGATAATGATAAAATAATAAGTATTGTTGAAACTTCTGCAAATTTGATCCCGACTATGAAGCTCTTTAGTTATGATTCAGCATGTCGCATATGCATGGAATTGATTTAACGTGTCAAGCTGGAGGAACACCTCTATTTAGGCGACTGCCGTTATGAGCTTTACGCAGTCATCGTTCACTGTGGTTCTGGAGTTGATTCTGACAACCACTATACCTTAGCCAAGGACAGAACGGACTGGTATAAATTTGATAATAGTGCGTGAATAAGATGTTTTCTTTGGAATCAGACCATTTGGATCCTCTTTAGACCCCATACATCCTGTTTTACCGGAAGACAGATATTCAAAATTCGACGGACCACTTTAGTAGTTATCATTTAACAAATTCCAACTCTTCAGATGATGTGGTGTTGCAGGTTTTTCTGGGTTTCCCTGCTGCTGTGAAAGCGAATGCGCCACCGAATTAATTCAAGCCAACCCGTTGCGCCGATACTTCTTGTTCTACATTTTTTTGTTGTTACTTGGTTACTGTTTTTTTTTTCAGATAGGAACTTATTTAATTTTATGAATGAGATAACGAAGGATATTATTCACTGATTCGAGAATCGCAGCTCTTTCACTAGGCATCCATAAACTTTGGTAGACGAAATTATATTTAACTCTTCGGAGATCATCGGGAAAGTCAGAAGAATTGGAAAGCATACTTTTTTTAACCAATTCCAATGATGGAATCATTGGTCTATTTCTTGTGCGGTAACACTTTGAAGAATGTTTCTTTGTCATAAATCTGTGATGGATAAGATGTAATTTACCGTTCCATACCAGTTTCTGAATTTTCCTGAAAATAATGATACTTTTCCAATAAAATTAATTCATTCAAGATGTTAGTATACTGTTACGCACCTGGTATGCGACAAAAGCATAGCGAAAAACTGGAAACCTTCGATGAATTTTCGGGAAGCCTCTAGAATCACTAATTTTAGTAACAGATTAAATGAAACTTCGCATATACTCAGTGTATTCTGTAATTTGCATAATGATTCTAGATTTATATTTTCCTATATAAGTCGTGCAATTGTGAGATTTAGGAAAGTTGAGAATTAGTTCAGTAACTGACAGTTCATAATTAATGAATATTTGATGTGACAAGTATGGTACATTGTTGTTAAATCAAGTTGACGTAATAAAATCATATAACTTCATTCAGAACCCGAAAACGTAACAATACTCATTCTGGACCAGAAGACCACGTCAATTTCTTTTAGTGCCTAGCATTGCCATATGTCAACCAGCAATATTTTGTCCAAACGTGCATATTTCAAAAATTGGTTGTCTTTCCAAAAGTTAGGTTCCGTATATTGGCCTGGTTAACTGAAAAATACAGCAGTGATTCATCTAATTTTGATACCCGGTTAGTATTGTTTACGGAAAGGAACACCTCCGTATCATCTGGCACATGTCACTATTGTTCCTGATTCCTAACCTATTCAATAAATTGTATTTAGATGAAAGATCTGATAAAAACTGTCATTCAAATTGAAAGTACAAATAGCGGTTGTGTTCTTCAATGAACTGTAGAGAAAATCTATTTTAGCATATAGCGTGTAGACCTGTGACGTTTGTTCCAAAGCAGAAATTACGTTTGCCTGGCAACTCTCACTTTTGGGAGAGCTGGATCGTGGTATTATGAGGTTTTAATTTCTTACACAATGATAATCATAATGATATTAATATTACCCCAAGTATTCGGAAAATTGGATTGCCGAAGAGGGAACGTAACTTATATTGAAAATATAATAAGAAATTAACTAGTTTCACAAACAGCTGTGAGGAGATTGAAATGCGCTTTAACTACCTGCGCATTACTTCCTGTGCCTGATCGCAAGACACAGTCTCCTGGAACGGGTTACAGGAACTATTTTCAAAAAAAAACAACGCTGCACCTGCTGGAGATAAAGCTTCAGTTCGATTGCGTATCGCTGTAGTTTGTTTCTAAAGATCAGGCCACACTTTTGAGAAAATCTGGGAAATTCGATTTTGTGAATATCTGGACAAAAAAAAAAAAGGAGTACTTCCAAGGATTGCTGGATACAAGTACGTATACCCTAGTGCCGATTGGTAACAGCAAATTTTTACTTTCAGATTTTTTCTCTCAAGTTATATAGGGTCTTTCTCAATATCTATCAGATGTAGTTCAATGTCCAGCGTGGCTTTTGCCGGGGAAGTAGTTGTTTTCTGTTAGATATTACAAAAAAGTAACTTCAATTTTATCGTAGGTTTTTCCAATTCCAGAGGAGTCATGTATTGATTCAATTTTCAATTGAGAATGTTTCTCTTTAAAATAATATGCCCATTATAACATTGCCAACTCCATAAAACCTTACTTGATATTGACGAAGGACATCCGAATCAAATTATCAACAGCATACATAAGAATATATCTTCAGTTAGATAAACTAACACGTGTAGCATGTGAATTTTCGCTACTGTATTTTGTTAAATTTTGGAAAGCTTTAGAGCAATATGACTTCACCCTGTGGTGACCTACTTTCAATGAACCTCAACGCAACATACATATTTGTTTTTAGTTGGTTGTCTAACGTCATTCACAGAAACCTTATCAACAGTTCCATGCTAATTTCGATTCAAAAACCACATTTAGTGATCAATTTACATTTTACCAGTTGTCACTACAAGGAGAATAATTGAGTTCTGGATTCACCATAATTCATAACTTTTCTATTTTCGACTTGATCTCAGTGAAACTGCATACGTTATAGTCCTATTTATTTTTCAGAGTAACAGCTTGTATTCCTGCTCACTAGAAAAGTGTGATCTGTTTTTCGCTTTGCAAGTGTCGGTCTAAAAATTATTAAAGGTAAATAAAAATGACTTGAAAAAAAATATATCCTACCCACTTTGGCATCCAATGCTGTCTTCAACCAAATTTTCGTAGATGCTTCATATGTATATGTCTGAGTTCTGGTTATTAAGGTTCACAAGGAGTGCGTTCGAATTATTGTTTGCTTATTAATTTTATGGCTTTATCGTGATTATAAACCAAATGTTTCGACATTTTTTGGTTCATTTTTATTTGTCAGCTGTCAACTGTCAACTGTTTCATTTTCCGAGCTATCGGTATAGCCAAATTAGCTTTCGGGGTGTATGACCAGAGATAACCAAACACATCATTATTTTTAATCTGGACAGATTGGTCGGTTAGGAAGCAAATATTGAAATATCTGATTGTTGGTATCCTAACTTAGGAAAAGAAGAAAAACAAGGTGAATTTCGTTTCCGACAGAGAGTTGGATGGAAGAATTTGTGGAAGCTACAGGTGTCTAGCCAAACAGGTTTTCCTGGTTTTGTTCGGCTGACGAATCCTGAATTTGTAAAGTGATCCTTTGTGGATATTCAGCTCTACCCATCTCACTATCAACTTCAAAGACCTGGCTTTCGATAAATGCATATCTTGGTCATTTACGACAATTTGGCGTTTGAAAACTTTGTACTACTCCAACAACAACACCTCCTTTCTACAAGATAAAACCCTTCACGGAAGGGTTGTTGTACCTGGAGGATTTTCACCAAGGGAATTGTCACGGTTCCTGTTCTGGTTGGGTATCAAAAACTTCATGGAGATTTTTGAGAAACTTTTACATAAAGTATACGCAGAAATGAAAATAAACCAATTATTCTAGTAGGAGATTTCAACGTAAATTTCTCTCGCCAATCAATGAATCTTACAGATCTCACGTACCAATTAACATCTTTCGAACTGACTCCAACAATTTCAGATTTTACGAGGATTACTGATACTTCGGCCAGTTGTATTGACAATATTATATTGAACGTCAAAATGAGTAAGTATCAAACAGATATTATTGACACGTGTTTATCAGATCATATTGGTAATTTATCAATTTGAATCATTCGATTAATCACACTCAGGAATATACATGGAAACATAAGTTCAATAACGCAGGTTATATCAAACTGAGGCATATTTTATCCAACATTGACTGGTCAAACTTTCTAGATTCTTCTAATCATAATATTGTGTTTCTCTGTGATTATTTCACAAATTTATTGAGCTGTCACGTGAGTGAGATTTTCCCTCTGCAGAAAACGAAAAATGAAGTTTCCAAACCACATGTTCACTGGTATAACTCAGAGCTGAAAGAAATGAGAGATACATAGTCAACCATGAAACTAATCCACACTGTACATAAAGACGAAGAAACCATAAATGCATACAAAATTTTACCCAGAAAATATAAAAAGCGTCTTGCAGAGTGTAAGAAACAATCATATGGCAATTTTTTAAATAATCCCTCCAACAAGTGTAAAGACAACTGGAAGCTTATTAATCAAGAAAGAAATAAAAACACGGGGCCAAAATTATCCTCACAAATTCCACAAGACTCATTCAATGACTATTTTTGTAATATAGCAAAGAATATAATATCTCAGTTACCAAACATACACCATGAACCTACTGATTTTCTAAAACATTCGAACATACCTCTTCATTCATTTTTTCTATCCCCAGTAACCCCACAAGAAGTAACAGATGCAATAAAAAGATTGAAAAATTCTTTTTGTATGGATATTTATGATATGAATTCCTATGTTGTCAAAGAGATCGCAGACATAATAGCTATTCCTTTTTCAGTACTGATAAACAAATGTTTTTCAAATGGAGTTTTTCCAGATGTTTTTAAAATATCAATAGTTTTACCCCTGCTCAAAAAAGGGGACCCTTCATGTGTAGAAAACTATAGGCCAATTTCAATCATACCTATTCTTGCCAAAATATTCGAGATGCTTATTAAAGACAGACTAACAAATTATTTAGAATCAAACACCCTATGGTGTGCTGAACAATTTGGTTTCAGGAAAAACAGTTCCACAACCAAAGCCATTTTACGTGTCTTATCGAACGTAGTTGAAGGCCTTGAAGACGGAAATCACTCCCTCATTACTCTATGTGATCTAACTAAAGCTTTCGATTGTGTTTCTCATAATATCCTATTGGAAAAATTAAGATTATACGGAATAAGAGGCTCCGCTCTCAGATTTTTCGAATCCTATCTATGCGGTAGATTACAGTGTGTGATGACAAATGGTAAGCAATCATCTCTGGTGGAAGTCACACACGGAGTACCCCAGGAATTTGTTCTTGGCCCAGTACTGTTTATCACATATATAAACGACCTCTGTCAATATATGATTCCAACAAAAAGTGTGCTATTCGCAGACGATACCACCTTAATCAATTCAGATGGAGATATTAAAAATTTACTCCGATTGTCAGAAGAAAATCTTGAGAAAGCCAACGATTGGTTTACGGCAAACAAACTCAGCCTCAACATCGACAAAAACCAACAACTTTTAATTTCCACACATTCAAACATCCCCTCTGGTAATAGTGTGAAACTTCTGGGGATCATAATCGATGATAGACTGAATTGGTCGCAGCATGTTGACCAGTTAGGACATAAACTCTCCAGTATTATATTTTTAATAAGGAGATTAAAGAACCTAGTGAACAATCATTATTTTACATTATTTGTTATACTCTTGTGATCGTTGCGTATTATATTGACTCTATTTTATTTATACACAATTTGTATTTATAGTGTTGTCCTGACATTTTAAAATTTTACACTTTTAGATTCTATTTCTTCTTTTGTCTCTATTTTGAAGTTTCTATTTTTTAAGTTTAGACTTGCTGCAAATGTACGACTGTATGTAACGTGGTCTATAAATTACATACTTACTATCTCCTAAGCTTTTGTAAAGCCCCACGTCTCTTTTTATGGATATTTCTGGTATTATGGATCCAGTATAGCTCATTTGTCCAAAGTGTAGACTACCTGGTTTCGCCTGATGAATTGCTGATTGCAGTCAGATAAGGTGAAGCCTTTTTCATTAAAAGTCCTTGTAGACTCCCTTCCCTCATCACTCCATTCCTGGTTGGTCTAGGATCCAGTCCTGAATCTTCACGGTGTTGTCACCAGAGGAACAGGTTTCAGTCTCATTTTTTATAATGGATGAAATCGTACCATTTCAATTTTCAATTAATAATTCTCATTCAATTTTGATACTCTCAGGTTGAATTTACATCTTTCAACGACTCTCTGTGAACCATCATATAGTACTATGCGCTGGGAAAATTGATTTCCTAATGATATCCTACATGTAATGAATTTAACCTCATATGCAACAGATATCTAGATTAGAATCACAATCTTATTTCGGGAAACTGTTACTCTGACCAGTAAAGATCCATCCATATTAAATGTTTGTGTGTTTAGTTATGTATCATTTATTTATTGCTCAACACTAATCAACTTCACAATTCCGTTTGGTAAAGTCTCTCATAGTTTTAGGTATAACATCTGAATTGTCATTATTCTGTGGCTCAACTTTCCAAGTATGTAAGTACTCTTCGACATTGACATATCAAAAGTTGTTGTGGCGCAACCTCTTATTTTTGTAACCATTCTGATACTGCTCAATGATTTGATTCTGTTATAAACAAACCCATAGCACATAAGCTGTGCCCATAGTGCCAACCGACGAAGAGCTTCCGTCTGCATTGCTTCTTTTTATTTAATTTTTTAGAAAATAGGGTTGCACACGTCTGGACCTTCATTTAACTTTTCTTTTGTTAATTGCACCACGAACTAATTTTTTGATATTTATTCTATCAAAATCACCAAAAAAGAATCTATTCGAATAACCTCGGACAAATGTTCAATAATTCCTTAACAACTTTCTCAAGATTGTTGCTTGTAGGCAACAAACCTCCCACATACGGCGTCGCGTCGGTAAGTTTCGGAGCAACATGCTCTCGAAATCTATTTTTTTGGAACAACTACCAATGTCTTCGATTTATTACTACTGAAAATGAAATGTTTATACTATGTATGTCTGTAGTCTTGGACAAATAAACTAACCGCCAAACCTGCCACTGGCACAAGGTGATTACGACCCTCGTAATGCAACTTTATTATAGGATGAATGGAACTATAAAACGAAATAACCCCCAGAATCTCAGACGCCACACCGTTCCCGAAATTCTTATCGGAACGTTCCTCATAATCCTTCAACAATCGGGGATGCCAGCCGCAAGCAAAAAAGGGTTATAGGCGCCACCATAGATATCGTGGACATGTTTACTCAACGTCGTAAAACTGAAACGTTCAGCAGCCTCTAAGATCTGAGCAAAAAGGAGATAAGGAAGTTTTTGTCTTTGTTTTGCACGTTCTATCCTGACCACCCATGACCGGCGATTGTTATTCTCGCTGAACTCAATAAATCATCGCAGAAGCTTGCATAAAACAGTAGAACGCCGTGGAAGGAAATATTGTTTACCTTACAGTTTTATACGTTGAGAGTTCTGGGAAGGCAGTGTTGTTTTAGGGGATTTTAAGAGTCTTGTCATTGTAAGCCTCCAAGTGTACCAAAACAAAGAAGTATTGTTACAAGGAATAATAAATGTAAGACCTTCGTCGTCTATTATGATACAGGGTTAGTTGTGAGATACTTCAATTCATACTTAGTTACCAAGAAATGTAAAAACAAACAGGATGATAAACGAACTGAAGTGTTGGCCATAGGTATTTACCCAACTCGCTCAGATGATGACACCGTGTGTCGAAACAATTGTATGCACGTTACAAGTATATATTTTTTGTGTAAATTGGAAGATTTTATTTCCTCTTTATTTATCATTCGTGATAAAACTACATTTTTGTCAAGATTTTATACAGTTAACTTCGACATTTTCGACAATAATCAGTTCAAATTAGGCAAGTACAATCCATTCAATAGTACGCACGTTACAAAATAATGCATTTCTCGAATAATTCACAGGGTCCTCCTTTTTTCAGAGTCAAGCTTTGTTCAACCCTTCAGATTTTTTTCCCGTCGCCTCTGACATATGAGAAAGGAATAATCAATGTTGTTTCATTTAACATCTTTTTGTTTTCTTGAATTTTTTCATTTACTTGTACGGTTCAGGAGCTACAATGAAAATATTAATTTAAACATTTTCCAGTGTCCCATAACATTAAAAAATTTGAAAATGAAACATTCTCAATTAATGTAAATTGATGGAAATACTTTTTTAGAATTTTAAAAATCTACGATGAATAAAATTTATAAAATAAAAAATATAAAGACGAGCTTTTATAAAAAATCTTGAAAAAAATGTATTTTTATCACCCTGTATCTCGAAAACCAAGCCGTTTGGAATATATGTTTACATGAACTTTTCGTCCTGAAAACTTTCAAAGAATCACCTCCCGAAGTTTGTCAACGTACTTAATTTACACCCTGTATAAAGGACACGAGTAAAAACAAAATGTTGAATGAAACCACTCTGCTTTGGAATTCAGCGAAAAAAATTGAAAAATCTTGTGTTCCAAAAAAATAAGTCATTTCTACAAACATTTGATTTTGAATCAGTCAGCATTATTATCCAATCTTGAAAAGTTGATGTATCAAGGAAATGATCGTTACTTGGAGAACTTGTACACATATTCTCTGTCAGATTTTTGCCTCATATTTTACACTTTGTGGAAATATTTGAACAGAAGGGTACTTCGACTCTGTCGATTTTATTCTTATCATTTATTTGTACTCTCCGGAAAAACATTCGAACTTGTTCGAATTTTCGCATTTTACTCTTCCTGGAGTCTTTGCTTTCTCGAGGAGTGCTTATTGATTTTCCTGGTGGGTGGCGCTGCGACTGACGATACTGTAAGTCACTGCTTCATCCGTAGGGAATTATTAGATGGACAATACATTATAGTTCATTCAGTAGAGACAAGACACATCAAAGTTGTTGGACCTACCCTTGCACTGATTAGAGACAAAAACCTCGAAACATGTCTACAGGTGGTCATCCCCAGCCATATTAAGGATAATCTTTAGTTTGTCCACAATAAGCACTTGCAATTGATTAAGTCTTCTTGGAAGAACGTTGCACAAATATTCGTCATATGTAGTTCAATATCCGTCGTGGCATTAGCCAGGGAAGTAGTTGGTTTCTGTCAGATTTTTGCCTCATATTTTCCACTTTGTGGAAATATTTGGAGAGAAGGGTACTTCGACTTTGTCGATTTCATTCTCATCACATATTTTAACCTGATAAAAAATGTCTAACAATAATGATAAATCAAAGACCGTGACAAGTGATTCATTTTTTGTCCTTGCGATGTTGTTTTTTTATTGGATATTGCGAACGGTAACAAACGTTTTCAGAGTAGTATTTGAAAGAAGTTTTTCGGTGCAACTGTACAAAGAACAATTAGATATACAGGGTCGCTGATATGTATGGAAACGGTCGATTATTTCCTAAAGATAGCTAGCGAAAAATGTTGAAATACAAAAGTCCTAGGGTTTTTCATCATATTATTATTACTATTATTTTTTTTTTCCGTTGGGAATGTACCAGTCAGGCCCTATCTCCGGTGCTCCGATACATCCGGAGGGCGCGCTGGTGTCGTTAACCCCAATAACCACTCCCTACGTCCGTAGGGTGAGTGACTATTGGGTCCGAGAATCATGTGCCCTGAGTATTATTATTATTATTATTATTATTATTATTATTATTATTATTATTATTATTATTATTATTATTATTATTATTATTATTATTATTATTATTATTATTATTATTATTATTATTATTATTATTATTATTATTATTATTATTATTATTATTATTATTATTATTATTATTATTATTATTATTATTATTATTATTATTATTATTATTATTATTATTATTATTATTATTATTATTATTATTATTATTATTATTATTATTATTATTATTATTATTATTATTATTGTTATATTTTTTTTTTCCTTAGGAGTGTACCAGTCAGGCCCTGTCTCCGGTGCTCCGACCCATCCGGAGGGCGCACTGGTGTCGTTAACCCCAATAACCACTCCCTACGTCCGTAGGGTGGGTGATTATTGGGTCCGAGAATCGTGTGCCCTGAGTAGACGGAGCGAACCAAGTATAACGGCCTTCTGCATTCTTGCTGCTAGGATTTCTGCCATATTACGGCAAGCCGGTATTATCTTCAAGTTAGAGAGCAGTGTGTCCATCATTCCACCAAGGACTCCTATAATCAGAACCACCATTTTGACAGAATGGTCCGGATATAACCTGCGGAGTTCAAAGAGAAGATCTCGATATTTAGTCCGTTTTTCCTCCTCTTTTCGAACGATATTCATTTCGCCTGGAGCGGAAAACTCCATGACGAATATCGTTCTACTTTGGTGGTCGAGGAGGACAACATCAGGCTTATTGGCTTGTATTTGCCTGAGGGTGGGGAATGAGTAGTTCCAATAGATTCGGCATCTCTCATTCTCCACCACGGACTCAATATCCCCCGGAGCATAAGGCAACACCGGTGTCTCGTCTATACCGTACGAGTGTCGTAGGTGGTAGTACAACACTCGTAGCGCCGCGTTATGCCTGTGGATATAGGCTGAGACCGCATAAGATGGGCATGCTGATAGCAAATGCATTACGGTCTCAGGTGCCCCACGACATGCCCTGCATCGGGTGTCAGGGACGTCTATACCCATCACGCGACTACGGTAGACAAGGGTGTTGAAAACACCATCCTGGCAGGCCATTATGAATCCCTCGGTCTCCGACTTTAGCTCACTTGACCTGAGGAAGGCAAAGGTCAAGCTTTTGGATAAGCCAAGGTCTTCGATGTTATGAAAGAAGACACCATGCATTGGCTTATCCATATGTAGCTGTAACAGGATCTCTGTCTCCGCAGCTTTTATGTGAGCTTTTTGCTGAACGGGTCCCAACTCGGTGACAGAGTTTGGGTTAGCCCGTTCAGTGTCGAAAACGAGACCGAGTTCATCGGCCGCACGGGTAGCTGCCTTAAAAAGGAATGCTCCAATCCCTGCTTTCTCATGGTCGCGGACCATGCAGAGAAGGGGATCTGAACTCCTGATGACTTTACAGGCCCCATCCAGAACCATTCTGTTATGCAGACACTCCAAACTCAAAAGTCCACGGCCTCCCCGCTGTCTGGGAAAGTATAACCGTGGAACGGACGATTTAGGATGCAAGCTCCTATTGAGATGCATCATTTTGCGAGTCTTAACGTCAAGTTGTCGCAGCTCTTCCTTAGTCCACTTCATCACTCCGAATGAGTAAAGAAGGATCGGAACGGCAAGCATATTAGTTGTTCTTCCCCGACAGTTCTGATGACCAGATCTGTCGGAGTTTATGCTGATACTTGCCGCGGAGAGAGTTTTTAACTGCAAATACCTCTTGGGAGCGGCGTTGTTCCACCCCAAGGTGGGTATAAGTCTCTCCGGCATCCAGATGATGTAGGATGCTTCCGTCTACGAGCTGGACATCCTCTCCGTATTCCTCGCATCGTCCTCTTTTGAGATGAACCGTGGCACATTTGTCGATCCCAAATTCCATACCGATAGCATGCGTATATTCTTCCACCACCCTAAGGGACTGATGTAGGTCCCTTTCTCCAGAGGCATACAATTTGAGGTCATCCATGTAAAATAGATGGGTGACATTATGCCTCCGGTTGCTGGGGGTGCCGCAGTTGTACCCACGGGTATTCCTGAGTGCAACGGACAATGGCAATAGTGAGATGCAGAAGAGAAGAGGGCTAAGGGAGTCTCCCTGAAACACACCTCTTCTAATGATGACCTGCTCTGTTTGGACTATGTCTCTACCAGATCTTATGGTGGAGCGAGTCCTCCAGAGCGGCATCAGTTGTCCAATGCATCCCACTATTTGACCGGGTACCTCAAGGCATCTGAGCAAATGCATGATTAACTCATGTGATGTTGTATCAAATGCCTTGCGGTAATCGATCCAGGCCATCGAAAGGTTACGCTTATACTGCAGTCCTGCGTGATACATCTATCGATGAGCAGGTTCTCCTTGCACCCGGCGACCCCTTTCTTTGACCCTCTTTGCTCATTTATCCGTTCATACACCGGATCAACTGCGGAGAGAATGCGTGTGTATAAGATGCGCGTAAACACCTTATAACACGCATTCAAGCATGTTATCGGCCTGTAATTCTTTGGATCAGACAAATCTCCGTTTTTGGGGATGAGCACGGTTCGCCCCTCGACAAACCACTCTGGAATCTGCTGCTCCCCATCTAGCCATGAGTTGAAAACTCTGGCCAGATGGCGGTGGGTTGTTGGAAACTTTTTCCACCAATAGTTATTCAACCCATCAGGGCCTGGAGCAGCGAAATTCTTAGAGCCTTTTAGGGCCCCTCGTACTTCTTCCGTGGTTATCGGAATGCGCAGATCATTGAGCTCAGGCTGCCGAAGCCCCCTGCAAAATGCTTCGAACTGCGCTAGGGCTGGAGTATCTACGTTGAGTGGTTGCGGATACTCATAGATATTCTTCCAGAATGTTTCCACCCGATCTGCAGCCGGCGGGTTATCGACAACACGTGGAGGCTCTTGGAATAAGCGAGAAGGTTTATCGCGGAACTTCATGTTTTCCGCGATACTTCTCGCCCGCCTCACTAGTGACTTCTTTGCAGCCACTAGCATTCGTATCCTATCAAGGCAGTGCTGTTTGATGGTGAACAGCACACCTTGATTTATTATTATTATTATTATTATTATTATTATTATTATTATTATTATTATTATCATTATTATTATTATTATTATTATTATTATTATTATTATTATTATTATTATTATTATTATTATTATTATTATTATTATTATTATTATTATTATTATTATTAGTATTATTATTATTATTATTATTATTATTATTATTATTATTATTATTATTATTATTTATTTTCATAAAATTAGGTATACTGGGTCAGTCAAAAAGTCAAGACGAAACAAAGTTGCTTTTTCTCTAATGGGACACCCTGTATATTATTCCATGTTTCAATTTTGCTCGAAATTCTGAACAAAATTGATGCAGCACATCATTTCCTAGACTCAACCGTTTTCGAGATATCGAATTTTGAAAATAACTTGTTACTACTCTCATATTTATTAAAGAAAAAGCACGACATAATGGATGTTTATTATGAAAGTCACACAAGGTGGAGTATGTGGATATGATTACAATTTAATTATAATTTTTTTACAGAAAATTAAAAAAAAAATTGTTCAGGGTTGATAAAAATGCATGAAACGATGAAATGTATTTTTAAATGAATGTCTAGGATATTTGAAATTTTATGAAACGATAGTTATGCCAGGAGAAAAAGAGAGAAAACATGTTTTAATAAACAACAAATTTTTCTTTGGACTCCTATTTAATAAGGTGCTCAAAGTATTTACCATTGACCTCCTGACAGTAATGAACTCGCTGAACAAAATTTTGTAGTGAATCTAAAACCATGTGAGGAGGAATGGTAGTAATTTAATGCCTTATTCTTTCTTGCATCTCTTCGATATTTGGCGACCTATTTTGTAGACTAGATTTTTTATGTGACCCCATAAAAAAGTCAAGTGGGGTCATATCGGGAGACCTAACTGGCCATTCAATTGCTCCCCTGCGCCCAATCCATTTATCAGGAAAAGTTTCATGTAGATATGCCCGTATCACACGTCCAAAATAGTGAGATACAAAAGTTCTAGGGTTTTTCAAAATCCATCTTATTAACGAAAAATTAATAATACAGGGTCAGTCAAAAAGTCAGGACGAAACAAAGTTGCTTTTTCTCTAATGGGACACCCTGTATATTATTTCACATTTCAATTTTTCTCAAAATTCTGAACAAAATTTATTCAGCACATTATTTCCTAAATTCAACAGTTTTCGAGATATCGAATTTTGAAATTAAGTTTCTAATATATGATCCAAAAACGTTTTAGTCCATTAAGTTCATAGTCCATCAAGTTACCTTTGAAAGTTTCCAGCTCCATAACAACGCCGCGTCGTTCTCTTGTCTAACATTGATGATCTTGAGACAGCAATGTCAAAAATACATTTAGTGTAAATAATTTTCGCGCAAAAATGGCACGTTTATCTGATACTGAGCGTATTGAAATTTTAATGATCATAGGATACGGTGATAGAAGACGAAGTTGTGACCAAGTAGTGGATATTTTTAATGAATTGCATCCCAACCGGGAACCCATTTCTATATCAACCGTTTCAAAAACATTGCAGCGTTTTCATGAAACTGGAGGTGTTAAAGATCGACCAAAAAGTGGAAGACCAGTAAGCGTTACAAATGAAGAAAATTCTTTGAATTTCATGTTAGATGTGGTGGAAAATTCAATAAATTCAGCACAACATAATATGAGTCGATATTCCTTTAAAAAAATTTGCAAACTGCAAAAATTCCATCCATATAAAATTAATTTGGTACAAGAATTGAGTGAAGACGATTTTGATCGTAGAATCGAGTTCTGTGAAGTTATTATGGATAAATTAAATGAAAATGTCAACTTTGTCAACCACATATTGTTTTCTGACGAATCTACATTTTGTTTAAACGGCGACGTAAATCTACACAACTGTTGGTATTGGTCAGACCAAAATCCACATTGGATTGAGGAAGTTCACACTCAATGTCTGGTGTGGCATTATTGGTGGACACGTCAAAGGACCTTATTTTATTAACGGAAATTTGACCTCTGAACGATATTTTTGTCACTTTTACAACAGCATATTATTCCAGAGCTTAGACGATTATTCCAGAATAATAACAATCCCAATTTGCTGGCAGAACAAATATGGTTTCAACAAGATGGGCTCCTCCACATTTTGGACGTGTGGTACGGGCATATCTAGATGAAACTTTTCCTGATAAATGGATTTGGTGCAGGGGAGCAATTGAATGGCCAGCTAGGTCTCCCGATATGACCCCTTGACTTTTTTTTTGGGGTCACATAAAAAATGTAGTCTACACAAAAATAGGCCACCAAATATCGAAGAGTTGCAAGAAAGAATAAGGCATAAAATTTCTACCCTTCCTCCTCACATGGTTTTAGATCGACTACAAAATTTTGTTCAGCGAGTTCATTACTGTCAGGAGGTATATGGTAAACATCGTGAGCACCTTATTAAATAGAAGTCCAAAGAATAATTTGTTGTTTATTAAAACAAGTTTTCTCTCTTTTTCTCCTGGCATAACTATCGTTTCATAAAATTTCAAGTATCGTAGACATTCATTAGAAATAGTTATTTATGCACTAGCGGGCGGTAAAGTACACTTTACCGCCCGGTTCGCCGGGCGTAAAGTGGCACTTTACCGCCCGTGGGCGCATTATGGCCCGGCGGGCCGTAAAGTAGACAAAATTCCTAAATTGTCTATACTCACACATCATTTCATGCAATTCCTAACACGAATTAGAATCATTTCAGTTCAATAGAGCAATTCTCTTTCTAACATTTGTTCATAATCGTTGGCAATTTTTTCGGTGATGGTCTATTTATTTGAAATAGATTCTCCAATATAGCACTCAGCTACTATAGTTTCACATTCCTCATATTATGTTACCCTCAATTATTGTATGCATAACGTATGAGACGTGTAGACCATTGCAATTCAAGTCAGTATTTGTGATTCGCGCTATAAAACCGCTAGTGCATAAAATTTTGTATGTATCACGTGCGTAAAATGCGTTCAAGGCCTTCGGAATCATTTTCAAGTGTGAGGAATGCAGACATAATATAGCAGGATATATGTATATGCTTACAGAGTGTGCAAACTCTCATGGTGGTCTGATTATCCTGCACTCGTAAGCAACTAGTAGTTTGCCGATATCTGTATGCCCTCTAACGCCAAAACCTTGCCAAAACTAATGAAAGGATACTTGTGAATGATGCAAGTAGAATAATTTAGTCATTCTTAACATTAATACCTACCTTATCCCGTTTTTGCATACTAACGGTAATTCACCATCACTACCCGTGATTCATTTACGATAGATTTACCATTTATACAAAAAAACATCATTTTAGGAGGTGACCGGTGGAGAAATATATTTCATTGTTTCCATTCCAGAATTGTCAAATATTTCTGAGTCATAAACGTCGTAACCCTTCCTAAATCTGTCATTCTGACTTCCATCATATCGTCACGAATGAGATAATTCTTCTTCTGAAGTTTGCGAATAGCCCAGGAAAGTTATTGCGAAAAGGAGCTCTAGCTTATAAAAATTGCTCGAGAGCTGGATATTGTTTTATTTGTTCTTGGGGGTCTTGAATAACGGTGGTATGAGTTTGCGACGTTTCTAGGTTTTTCGCGTATAAGTCGAAAAGTACGCAACCTATAAAAATAGCAATCCGTCCTCTTTCAAAGAACTATAAATTCCGTATCGAACGGCCTTTGAAACATTGAAATCGGTCTAGCCGTTCAGACGCAATCGCTCGTCAAAAATGGGCGAAAGGGAAAGTGTTCATCGTGGGAGGGGGGGGGTTGGCATACAAATTTAATGATTTTTGCTTACTGACCTAATAGTACTCAACAGCGAAGATCAATCACGACCAGAGAATATATCAGCAAATACGAGCTTCCTGTAGTTCCACGACCACTTTTCCTAGGAGCCTTGACAATGCACCATATAAGTGAAAAAAGCAAGTTGATTAATCAAATTGAAGAATTGATTACCATCCAGTTTTCAACCGAAAATGACAATGATACTACAGGGAGTTGCATGCCAACACAATATGCAAATTATCTCACAATACTGTAAAATATTCAGATAACCTTCAAAAAGTATAAATATGTCGTGTGCCAGCACAGTTGTATTCATAGTCTTTGTTAGTACTTACTATGATAATTCTCAAAATAATCATCAATATTTCTTTATTCTTTGAATATTCTAAAGAATTACACTAGAGCATAAAAATTACCAGGTAATTTCACATTTATTCTTGAAAAACACGCTTTCTTTCAAAATTATCAGTAATTTTTATGAATTTCTGCAATTGAAGCCGATAATTCCACTCGCTATATGAAACTCTCCCCTTCTACGATAGAAGGACCAATCAGAACGGAGTCTCTTGATATTAAAAAGTTCCTTCCTTTCCAGGGTAGGGTACAATTGAGTAAGCTCTGGGGTGAACCCAACTGGTTTTGGAACGTTTGACAAGCGTAAAATAATTCTTCAGAGTAAGTTTCGGAACAGTGAGAGTAGACTACGGGTAAGAGAGTAAGGTTCTGGAACACAACCCAGTCGGTAAGACCATGTCGTCATCGGCAACCACGAAACCAAACAACAATGGGGAATTTATCTTTTCATCCATTATGACATTTGTCAGTCTGGGTCTTCATGTGATTTATACAGTAGGCATAACTATTGAAGAATTCAGTAATGTAGCTTTCTTGACTTTGTTGGTTTGAAGAATTGTATCAAATTGTCGAAAATTCTGTCAGAAAGCTTAAACTCATCAAATTGCTTTAGGTGATACTACTCGTTCTAGCGATTTTAGCCAAGACAACAACCCTCGACACCGGAACTGGAAAAGTTGATTACCATCTCTTCCAAAGGTATTGAACCAGCTCAACAGCCCAGATTGAGAGAATGAGTCAAGGAGTACCAAGACATCTTCGATACCGGACAAGGAGAAGGGGGTCGAACGAATGTAGCTCAGTATAAAATTGATACTGAGGCTCAGGCATTTCACCGTTACGCCATTCGGGCTTTGTAATGTTCCAGCCACATTTGAGAGATTAATTGTGACGGTTCTGAATGGACTTCCATGGAGGACGTGTCTGGTATATCTCGACGACATCATTGTAGTTGGCAGATCGTTCGAACACCACGAAAAAAACCTGGAAGAGGTATTCCTGCGACTGAGAAACTCTGGAGTGAAGCTTGGCCATGTTGTCTCTAGGCACGAAGTAGCAGTGGATGACGAGAAGATTAAAGCAGTGAAGGAGTGGCCTATTCCGGAAGATATACACCAAATACGTAGTTCCCTTGGTTTGTGCACATACTATCGCCGATATGTGCTGGGGTTCGCCAACATCGCTAAACCACTGACCAGACTCACGGGAAGTCAAACAGAGTTCCAATGGTCCTAAGAATGCCAAGACTCGTTCAGGAAGCTGAAGGGGGCATTGATCAATGCACAAATTCTGAGTTTTCCCCTTCCGACTGGAAAATTCATTTTGGACTCGGACAACGTGGTACTTGGAGCTGTCTTGTCCTCGATGATGAATTGAAGAAGGTCATTGGATAATTCAGTGGAACTCTCAGTATATCGGAGCGTAACTACTGACACCAGGCGAGAGCTGTTGGCTGTTGTCAAGGGAGCAGAACACTTTTATGAATACGTGTACGGGGGAAGATTCCTGTTAAGGACGAACCACCCAGCCCTTCATTGGCTTTTACACTTCCCGTGGGACAAGTACCTCGCTGGATCAAAAGACTCCAAGAATTTGACTTCGAGCAGGGAGTAGCCACAAGAACGCAGATGTCCGGCCAAAGACACCATGCCCTGACGACTGCCGACACTGTCGACGAGCAGAAGAGAAGGAAGCAGCGATTTGTAGAACAACTGGAATTACAACAAGGTCCAGAAAGACCAAGAAAAAGACCCAGATCTTGGTTTGGTGTTCGGTTGGAAAAAGAGTAATCAAAGGCCGTCATGGCAGGAAATCGCAAGTTATTCCGAAGTAATCAAATACTACTGGGTCCAATGGAGTTCCCTCACCCTGGACAATGGGGTCCTGAAACGTGTATTGCACTCCGAACATGGTGGGAAAGACAGACGTCAGATAGTGGTGCCCAAGAACAGAAGACATGAAGTACTCCGAGAGATCCATGATGAAGTTGCTGAAGGACATCATGGAGTAACAAAGACCCTGCAGAAACTAAGGCAACGGTTTAACTGGGTCAATTGTCAAGTTGATATTAATGACTGGTGTAGAAAGTGTGCTGTTTGCGCTGCCAGCAATAGACCACGGAAACGACCCAATGTCCTGATGCGTCAGTATAACGAAGGCATTCCATTCGAGAGAATCGCCATTGAAATCGCCGGCCCGTTCCTCGTATTAGACCACGGGAATGAAAACATCCTTGTTACAATGGACTATTTCAAGTGGGCCAGAGCCTATGCCCTTCCCAACCAGGACGCCATCACTGTCGCAGACGTCTTGGTGAAAGAGTGCATATGTCGATTCGGTGTTCCCTTGGAGCTGCACTCGGATCAAGGCAGAAATTTCGAATCAAACCTGTTCCAAGAAATTTGGCCAACTCCTAACACTACGGAAACAGAATCCAGAAATTGGAGGTGTGCTACAGCTGAAGAAGGGCCAGAGAAACGTCAACTACCTGGTGACCAAGAAGCATTCCCAAGATAATCCGTCCTATGAAGATGTCTGGAGGAGCCTTACCTTGGATGTTGGATCAGAATCTTGTGGACCTGGCAGTCCCAAAATTGTCCTGTGGAATTGATGTGCGGGACTGGAGAGTAATAAGAAGTATGTTGGAGACGATGTCAAGCGGCGTCAAAATTTTGTTTTGTTGTAACCCTCTTCCACGACCGAACATGAAGACTGTAGAGTGTTATTTCCATCGAACTTTCCGATACAAATATAGGGAATAGACGAGTGCGGACCTGTTGCCTTCTCCCATGATTAAGCTTGCGATCTGAAGGAATGTTCGAGAATCTTCGACTCATGGCATCTCGATAGTGCGACATCTAGATGTGAATAGATGAGACGACTCAAGTACATTCTGGTGAGATTCTCTTCGAGTATAAATACCTCTATGCCTCACGGTGACAAAACCAGAAAGTTGGACAGTTAGTAAAATAGTTAGATATAATCGTCATATTGTAGTTGTTTGTGATATAAATGAATTGAAAATAAATTAGACTTCAAAAATATATCACACTATTTTATTATACTCCATTTTTACTGACTATTTCACTTCAATTTATTTTATACAGTGCGTTCATAAAGTGTGGAAACGCTATTATCTTACGAGTTGATTATTTTCGGAGGAAAAGCTCGGACAGGTCGATTTTGTTTTTTAGTTTTCCACCTTTTTTAGAAAAAAATATTTTTTCCTCCACCACCTTTCAAGATATGACGTCATCGATATTTTTTTTTTAATTGAAAGGGTATATTTTTATGTCAAAAATTGAAAGCCTGTATTTTTCTGAGTTCAACCATACCACATACGTCATATCTCACAGTTCGATTTACAGTATACCGAGTATAAAGGAAATCAGTGTTCATATTTTCAACATTCATTTCATTATTCATTTTGCAACGTAAACCTGAGAATTACTCAGTAGTTAGTACGAGTATATTGCTACACTTGAATAGTAAGCTAAGCAAACATATGAAAGCCCTTAGCAACCAGACAATAAGTTCTTAGTTACCATTGCATATGTCACACTGGTTTTCTTTATACTCAGTATACTGTCATTCGAACTGTAAGATATGACGTATGTGGTATGGTTGAACTCGGAAAAATATAGGCTTTCAATTTTTGACATAAAAATATACCCTTTCAATTTAAAAAAAATATCGAAGACGTCATATCTTGAAAGGCGGTAGTGGATTTTTTTTTCTAAAAAATTACTTTTCCCCTACCACTTTACAAGATATGACGTCATCGATATTTTCTTTAAATTGAAATGGTATAGTTTCATATTACAAATTGAAAGCCCATATTTTTCAACCATACCACATACGTCATATCTTACACTTCGAATTACAGTATTCTGAGTATAAAGGAAACCAGTGTTCATATTTCTCAACATTAATTTTGCAATGTAAACCTGAGAATTACTCAGTAGCTAGTACGAGTATATTGCTATACTTGAATTGTAGGCTGAGCAAACATCTGAAAGCCCTTAGCTACCAGACAATAAGTTCTTAGTTACCATTACATATGTCATTATTCTATTGATTTGTTGTGTAGCATATCGATTACTTTCTGAACAATATTATCCTAAAAGCAATTAATTTCAAATAACGATGGTGCTGTCAGAAAAACAGAGAATAGAAGTTCTGATGAACTTAGGTTACGGTGATCGTAAAAGAAGTATGGCAGAAGTATGCGAAACCTTCAAAGAAAAATATCCCAATCGAGAACCAATAAACAAATCGACGGTGAGCAAAATATTACACTAATTCAATGAAATTGGCAATGTTAGGGATAAGCCTAAGAGTGGCAGACCTACCGTTGGCGAAGAAACTCAATTGAATGTATTACTTGGAATTGAAGAAAATCCTCATTGTTCAATTACAACTTTATCTGACAACAATGAGATATGTCGTGGTGCTATACAGAAATTTTTTAGAAAAGCTAAATTACATCCATATAAAATTAAACTCATACATGAACTTAATGGAGTTTTGTGAAATTATGCAAGAAGTGTGCAATCAAAATAATGGGTTTGAATTTAATGTCTTATTTTCCGACGAATCAACTTTTTTTACAAACGGTACTGTGAATACACAAAATTGTAGTTATTGGGCAACAGAAAATTCCAATTGGACAATGGAAGCTCATACCCAATATACCCAAAAAGTAACTGTGCGGCTGGGATTCTCAGGAATACCATTGTAGGATCATATTTTTTTGAAGGTAATGTGACAAGTGGAAATTATTTGGAAATGTTACAAACTTATGTGGTTCCTTATTTAACTGAGACATTCCCAGACATCAACCAACCTGATCGAATAGTTTCTTCTATTTGGTTCAATCAGGAGGGAGCAGGTCCATATTATGCTAGAGTTGTTAGAGATTTTCTTAATGAAACGTTCCCCAATCGCTGGATTGGACGACGCGGACAAATTGAATGGCCTGCTAGGTCCCCAGATTTAACTCCCATGGACTTCTTTCTCTGGGGTTACTTAAAAAGTAAAGTGTACATAAACCGATCCACCAATTTGGAAGACCTTAAGGAGAGAATTCGAACTGAAATTCAAATAATTACACCAGAGGTGCTGTCTAACGTAACCCAAGAATTCATTAGACGTCTCGGATATTGTCAACTGACCCAAGGATCTCAATTCGAGCATTTGCTGTAGATTTCTTATTTGTTTATTTTCACTACTAACCTATGATAGCAAGTAAATTATGAAATGAATGTTGAAAATATGAACACTGGTTTCCTTTATACTCGGTATACTGTAAATCGAACTGTGAGATATGACGTATGTGGTATGGTTGAACTTAGAAAAATACAGGCTTTCAATTTTTGACATAAAAATATACCATTTTAATTTAAAAAAAATATCGACGACGTCATATCTTGAAAGGTGGGGGGGGGGAAATTATTTTTTTCTAAAAAAAGGTGGAAAACTGAAAAAAAAAATCGACCTGTCCGAGCTTTTCCTCCGAAAATAATCAACTCGTAAGATAATAGAGCGTTTCCACACTTTATGAACGCACTGTATAACCGTATAAATGTAAACCTTGTTTGATAATTATTTTTAATTTGTCATTTCCAGTTATGACAATCTTCAAATAATATCTTACCATGATTTGGTGTCGTAATTTTTTTAATATTTTGGTGTAAACATTTTTGTATAATTATCTAGGATATGTATGTATTATGTGAATGTATACCGGGTGGCTACGGAAGTATTGCCTACGGAATATCTCAGTTATTGTAAGAAGTAGGTTTGTGAAATTTTGAGCGTCGATATAATGTCATAAGAGCTAGAATTTGATCATATTGACATGTCGAAGTTAACTTCCGGTCTGACCGGAAGTAACATCAACTTTCTTATTTTAAATGGAAACCCTATTTTTTTTCTCTCTTCGCTTTATTCAACATTCAATTCCCTTTCTGATGACATATCACAAGTTGGTATCTAACCAGAAACTAGATCAGAAAAAAATTATTATTGAAATTCACCGAGTAGGTCGTGGAAGCAAAATGAAAGCCAAAAATTGAAAAGTTGGCTATGGAAACCATACGTCACTTGATAACAGTTGCTACTACTTTGATATTTTATTTTCATTCGTCGGCGTTATAAAAAGCCGCCAAAAAAATATTGGTAAATTGGGAAAAAAACAATACTCTGTAGGTCCATAACTTAAATAGGAACATACAACTTTTTCTTGCCTGTACTATTCAGCATAACCATTCCTTTCTAATGATATAATAGAAAGTAATTTTTTGAAATGAAATACCAAAAAATCCAATTATTATTCTTCAAATAACGAAAAAACAGATTTATCGAAAAAAAAATTCAAATTGATAGGATTAAAGATAAAATAAATTCAAAACAAATGTTCGAAATGCATTCCCTCAGCGTCAATACATTTATTGACTCTGGTGATATTTTCATGTAAAACGTTTCTCAACATTTGGGGCGTGATATCTTGGAAAGCTCTACGAATTTTTACTTCTAGCTCATGTAGAGTTGTAGGCTGTGTGGAATACACCCTATTTTTAAGATGCCCCCATAGAAAAAAGTCGCACGGAGTAAGATCAGGTGACCTAGGTGGCCACCTGACTGGACCATGCGTTGTTATAAGTCTCTCTTGAAAGCGATTTTGAAGATAATTTCCCGCTATTCTTGAATTATGCGGAGGGGCGCCATCTTGCTGGAAGTACATTCTCTCAGTTATTTCCGCTGGTAGGTTGATAATGAATTCCGAAATTTCATTCGTTAAAAAATTAAAGTATCTCTCTCCGGTTAGTTGGCCTTGAAAAAGAATGGGGCCAACAATATGAGTTCCAACTATTCCTGCTCAAACCTTCACACCAAATCTCTCCTGGAAGCCGCCTTGTCGAAACCGGTGCTCGTTTGCTATCGCCCAGTACCTGGAACAAAAGACCGTTCACACTTTTAGCACTTTACACTTCGACTATCGACAATAATCCAAATAAAGTACAGTACCTAACTTGTATTATTCCTGTTAAGTAATCCATTGTTGGTAAATCTTGACTCGTCCGTAAACAAGATATAATAGTTAAATAGGTGATTCTCAGCATTTTGTCGAAGAAACCAATTACAATATTCCAGGCGCCTTTCACCGTCATTTTCATACAAATGTTGATGCAACTGATACTTGAAGGATTTCAATCGATGTTTTTTCAAAATTTTCCTAGCAGAGTCCTTACTTATAGCTAATTCGGCGCCAATCTGCCTTGAGGAAATTGTGCTATCATATTGTACTAAAGCTAATACATTAATTTAAGTTTCCTCATTAATAACATATGCTTCTTGGTCTTCGTGAACATCAGGCTCAGTTCTTAATTTTTCTTCAAGCCACTGGAAATACCTTCTTGACGGTTGCTGCCTCCCTGGATATCGCTCTAAATACAATCGTTCAGCGGCATAAGAATTTTTTAAATATTCACCATAAATGAGAAGCATGTCAATTTATTCGGTTCGTGAATAACGGGGCATTTTTGAATATTCCACTAACTGATTTCGATTTCCAAACCCTTTTAAAATGGCAGAATCAAAAACACTACTTCGAACGTCAAAATAATATGGATAGCAGCGTTCGTGACAGCTCTCATTTCTTTTTTGTTTCATTCCAAAATACATCTTAATCAGCCTACTTGTTAATATTTTGGTTCGAATGATTATTGCAATGTATTGTTTTTTCCCAATTTTTCCAATATTTTTTTTGGCGGCTTTTTATAGCGCCGACGAATGAAAATAAAATATCACAGTAGTAGCAACTGTTATCAAGTGACGTATGGTTTCCATAGCCAACTTTTCAATTTTTGGCTTTCATTTTGCTTCCACGGCCTACTCGGTGAATTTCAATAATAATTTTTTTCTGATCTAGTTTCTGGTTAGATACCAACTTGTGATATGTCATTAGAAAGGGAATTGAATGTTGAATAAAGCGAAAAGAAAAAAAAATAGGGTTTCCATTTAAAATAAGAAAGTTGATGTTACTTCCGGTCAGACCGGAAGTTAACTTCGACATGTCAATATGCTCAAATTCTAGCTCTTATGTCATTATATCGACGCTCCAAATTTCACAAACCTACTTCATACAATAACTGAGATATTCCGTAGGCAATACTTCCGTAGCCACCCGGTATATTTATGTATAATAATTTTTATTCAACTGTTTCTAATTTCTCTTTACAAAGCTTTGTCAATAAGAATGTCTCTTGGACAATGAAGTATATTTTGATTGATTTATTGAATTGTTTCGGTTTTATTGATTGATTTAATTTTTGTGCAGTTTCGATTTATTCATGATGAGAATTACTATCCTGAAAGATCAATAGGAAGTGGAAAGGATATTCGAGAAAGTGATTTTTTTCTTTTAACTTTGTTTAAAAATACCCACCCTGAAATGAAAAGATTGGACTTTCTTCAGTGAAACAAAAGATTTATTGCCTACAATAAGTGATTAAAAGTCAACGCAAAAGCATTTGGCAGCATTTTGTTTTTAAATCCTTTCACAAATATCGACAGCACAGTACAGTCAAACACAAAAAGAAACCAAAAGAAAAACACTCGAGTTGTTCGAGAAAATTTAATAAAATGCCGGCCAACTAAGTGTGGTCGAGCTTTATTAAACGAGATGGGCACGGCGATGGCGGGAGTAATAAGTGGATCTGATAAAGGAAAATGTGCCTCGCTCGTGGTGGTAGAAATGACATCGTTCTAGTGCACAGCACAGTCGGACGAAAAGGGTCAATCGTTCCATAAACCTGGGATTGTCATGAACCGGAACTGTATTAGCTTTTGGAGAGCTTTCAGTTTGCCTGTTATTTTATCAAAGAGGGCAGAAATGGGCACGTGTTTGCGGCAAAAAACTCGAGTCGCCAGATTTTATGATGATGGAAGAAAGGTTATCCATGTATGCAAAAGATTTTAAAACTGATTAGGAACGGCTCGTATTTTATACAGCTTCCGGAAGATTTTTGATACAAACGGTAACAATTTGAATATGAATTTTTTTGGGTTTTGCAACTCTGCATCTCTTTGAACCCGGAGTGGTGTTGGAAAACAGGAAAATTGTTCATAGTCCAGAGAAGTTACCAAAAAAATGCCCAAGCTAGAAAACATTTCTGCAAAGCTGGATTTTGATCTCAACAATGAAATTTTGTATTACGATCTTGGAAATCATTGTAAACATCGATAATCAATCTGGAAATGTCATCGAATAATTAGAAAACTTCACAGACATTTTTAAAATCATGGGTTATTGTACTTTTTGTGTATTTCGAATAATCTTTCTAGATTTCACTGAATCGTGAGTTTCAAGAGTAATTGTTAAAAAATTGTTTAGTCTTCAAACGATCGAAGTTACTTGATATTGCTTTAGTCAAGTATTTCAATTGTGTTGTGAAGTGAGATTGTTAAGCTGATTTTTTGCATGAGCTAATATAAGCAGCAGAGCTGTCAAAAATCACAGTGCTTAGTTCTCGTGAAAGCACTTTTGTGCTATTAAGAACTGTGCTCCTAAGCACTTTCTTGGATCAGTGCTCAGTAACCTCGAAGAGAGCTGGCGAGCACTCCAGTGCTCCGGAGTACTTTTCGAGATTATCAAAAGCACTACCTTTCCATATAAATGAATTTTGTCCCGATAAGTTACTGCGTTTTGAAGAGTACTGTAGGTATTGAAAAAATAATCCAATTCGTTCAATAACTCTGCCTCTTTAAAAACTGAGTTTGATGTTACTGATTAATGAGAATAATTCGAGCAGGTTCGAAGGTTTTGCTGGAAAGTAAAAATGCATGTAAATAAAATCGACAAAGTCAAAGTACCCTTCTCTCCAAATATTTCCACAAACTGGAAAATATGAGGCGAAAATCTGACAGAAAACAACCTAATGCTAATGCCATGACGGATATTGATCTACAGCTGACAGATATTTGTGCAGCGTTCTTCCAAGAAAACTACATTGCAAGTGCTTATTGTAGACAAACAAAAGATTATCCCTAATTTGGTTGGGGATGACCACCTGCAGACATGTTTCGAAGTTCTTGCCTCTCATTAGTGCAAGGGTAGGTCCCGCAACTTTGAGTTGTCTTGTCCCTGCCAAATGAATCATAATTTATTGTTTATCTTATAATTCCATACGGATGAACCAGCGACTTACAGTAAAGTCAGTCGCAGCGCCACCTGCTAGGAAAATCAATAAGCACTCCTCGAAACAGCAAAGACTCCAGGAAGAGTAACTGCAAATAATTCGAACAGGTTAAATAAAATCTCTTTTTGTACAACTGTCAACAAAACTTGACATAATTTAGGAATGTAGGCTTTCACGGATGGCGTCAATGTTTTGGTTGGTTTCCGGGTTTTGCCGTGGTCTTCTTTGGTTCAAATCTCCAAACGTTTCAACTGCAACTGCGGCAGTCGTCTTCAGTGGCGTGGTCAAAGTACTCTTCTAGACGTGCAATAGGTCTTCGTATCAGGTATTTTAACAACCAATATCGATCCAGCATCTTCAATGGCATTATTAGTTACATGTTACAGTTCTTCACGGCGACAAGCACCGCTGATACCCATATTTAGGACAACCTAGAAATAAAAAATATTGATGAAAAATTATGATGATATCTATACCTTATAATGTAAAGTAGTTTCGTTATCAGCATCTTGAAGGAATTTATTGATATCATCCCTTGACAAAACTTAAGATTTCTTTCCTCGGTATCCGATGCTTTTGTTCTTTATGAGCGGGACCAATTTTGAAAACTTCCTTATATCAATATTTTCCTTAACATTCAATGTACTTTTCAATATTTAGTAGACACTCTATAACGTAGGAGGTTTAATTATTTTTTATTTTTCGTCAAATTAGCATATAAGCACATTTTCAGAAACCTTTTTACGTCATGTTTCTTGTCGCACCATTCACGAAATTGGTCATATTATATTGTGCTGAACTTTGTTTTACTGAAAATCTGATAAGGAAAAAACAATTCAACGTCGCGATTGTGGACCCTCAGCCAATTGTTATGGTACAATTTTTGATTTGCGGAAATGCCCTGTTGCCAAGTTGGCCTCTTCGGATTACTGGAAATCTGATATGAAAGAAACAGTTGAACGTCTCGATTATAGACCCTCAACCTATTCTAATGGTAATATTTTAGTTTTGCGGAAATGCCGTGTTGCCAAGTTAGTCACTTCGGAGTACTGGAAATCTAATATGTAAAAAACAATTCAACGTCTGGATTATGGACACTCAACCTATTCTAATGATACTATTTTTGTTTTGCGCAAATGCGCCGTTGCCAAGTTTAGGTCTTTTTGGATTTCCGGAAATCTGATAAGAGGATAGTTATGAGCGGATACCATACTATTCAATTAGATGATTGGGCAATGATATTTGAACCTTGTAGAAATGCGCCAATGTTGCCAAGCCGTGGGCGCTGGGAATCATTGAAAAATATTGATGGAAATTTTGCTCAAAGTATATCATTATGAATATTCATCTTTATCAATTTTCTGGAAATACTTTTGGAAATGTGATGACGCATGATCCAAAAAACCATTTTTATTTCATTTAGGTTATCTCATTTTAAGTTAAAATGATATACATAAATTCTTGAAATGACTAAATGATGCCAATCAACGTTGAAATGCCCAAGTTCTGGATTCTCATAATGTCACAAATTATCATACTACTTACAGCTCACTGACCATATAAATGGTCAGGAGTTTGATATCAACTTCATTTCCATGGAAACAAAAGTTACAGCGTGTCTCTTTCTGCTGGTAGTTCATAAAATGCAAGCGCAGCGAGCATCTGCTGTGATTTAATTTTTTAATACTAATCAGTGATCAAATTACTAGCAACTTGGATATCTAGGTTAGTTCGGTTTGGTTAGGTTGTTTTCCTTTTTTCACGGTTAGAAATTCGGTCCATAGTCGAAAACGTGGGCAGTCAGAAGAGAGAGACACGCCGAAGACGTGTCTCTTTCTTCTGGTAATTTTCAAAATGCGAGCGCAGCGAGCATCTGCTTTGATTTCACCTTTCCATCCTAATCAGAGATCTAATTACCAGCAACTTGGATAGCTAGGTTAAGTCGGTTGGGTTAGGTTGTGTCCCCTTTTTTAAGTTCATAAATTCGGTCCATGGCCGTAAACGTGGGCATTCTGAAGAAACATAAAATTGAGATCTCGGGACTGCAGAGTGCTCTGATCCATTATCTGATATTATTTTAGTGATAAAAGAATTGTTGTTGTTAAATTATTGTTGTTCAGATTGTTATTTCCGTCAACCGATTGCACCCCTACGCCCACCCCTTGGATTGGAAGTATTCGAGAGACATGTGTAAGCTAGGGAAGACGCAGCCCTTTCCTTTTAACGTGTGGTGGTATGTACGAGACCGATAACCATGCGGGGATTTGAACTCTCGATCCGTCACTCCATAGGCGAACGCTTCACCAGCACGGTCACCACGGCCGTGCTGATGTTTTTTCCAAATTTTCAATTTTCATTCATGGTTAGCCATGAAAAAGTGATTATTGGTTACTTCCTACAGTTTAACAATAGAACATTTTTGGGCAATTCGTGACAGAAAAAAGACATTTTAAAATCAACCGAGCATTATCTATTAATAAGAGTTGGTGATATTTCCTGTATATTTCAATGATTCAGCGTTGAATTCTGGGGTTATGGGGTTCCGGGATATTCCAAATTGGGAGTTAAGGTTAATTTTTCAATGAAAGGTCCTCAATTAATTTTTCCTAATTTTTACTATTCATGTGGTCACAGTTTGCTATGGAAGAGTAATAATTTCGTATTTTTCGAAGTATTAATTGAATATACCTCGGTCAAGTTATCTCCCGGCCGGCCAGCTCCAAGCCGCCACATTCGATTATTCCACCACGGTCAAGAATAGAACCTGTTTTTTTCCAAGGGAAAATCAATTGTGTTTATTCGGTAGCCACCAAATAAGAAATATGATGACGAAAAGGAGTATTTTTGTAAATTTATATATACATAAAAAACAATTCAGATAGAAAGTAACCCTGAATTTTGGGATGTATATGAGATTATTATTAATGCAAGAATGAGTTTGTGAACGAATAAAAATAAAGCCAGCTCCAAGAATATGAATTAGCAATTCATGTCTTATCTCCCTATATTTCTTTCACAACATTCGATCAAATTCAACCTGAAGAAGTGACCGGCTTCGAAGGGCAATTGTCTGGGATGTATATAAGATAACTAAAGAAAAAGTGCCAACTCCTAGCATACGAAGTAGTAGTACATATCATATCTCGCAATATTTTCACCATAACATTTGATTATTTTCAACCTGAACCTGAACAAGAAGTGGCCGGCATCGAACGGCAATAACTCTGGGATAAAATGAGATTATCATTATTGCAAAGCTGATTTTTTGAACGACTTTAATAAACAAAAATGCTCAAGCTCCAAGCGTGGGAAGTGTCAAACTTCCCAATATCTTCACTAACATTTTCGATTATTTGCAAGCCGAAGAAGTTGCCGGCCTCTCCTGGCAATGGTTTTGTGATGTGAATAAGATAATTATCAATGCAAAAATGAATTTTTGAACGACTTTGGTGAACAAAGAAACGCCAGCTCCAAGCGTGGGAAGTGTCAAACTTCGCAATATCTTCACTAACATTTTCGATTATTTGCAAGCCGAAGAAGTTGCCGGCCTCGCCTGGCAATGGTTTTGTTATGTGAATAAGATAATTATCAATGCAAAAATTAATTTTTGAACGACTTTGATGAACAAAAAAACGCCAGCTCCAAGCGTGGGAAGTGACAAATTATCGATTATTTGCAAGCCGAATAAGTTGCCGGCTTCGGCCGGAAATGGTTTTGTGATGTGAATAAGATGATTATCAATGAAAAAATTATTTTTTGAACGACTTTGATGAACAAAATAACGCCAGCTCCAAGAGTGGGAAGTGTAAAATTTCGCAATATCTTCACTAATATTTTCGATTATTTGCAAGCCGAAGAAGTTGCCGGCCTCGACCGTCAATGGTTTTGTGATGTGAATAAGATAATTATCAATGCAAAAATGATTTTTTGAGAGACTTTGATGAACAAAAAAACGACAGCTCCAAGCGTGGGAAGTGACAAATTTCGCAATATCTCCACTAATATTTTCGATTATTTGCAAGCCGAAGAAGTTGCCGGCCTCGTCCGGCACTAGTTTTGTGATGTGGATAAAATTATTATCAATGCAAAAATGAATTTTTGAACGACTTTGATGAACAAAAAAACGCCAGCTCCAAGCGTGGGAAGTGACAAATTTCGCAATATCTTCACTAACATTATTGATTATTTGCAAGCCGAAGAAGTTGCCGGCTTCGTCCGGCAATGTTTTTGTGATGTGAGTAAAATGATTATCAATGCAAAAATGATTTTTTCAACGACTTTGATGAACAAAAAAACGCCAGCTCCAAGCGTGGGAGGTGACAAATTTCGCAATATCTCCACTAACATTTTCGATTATATGCAAGCCAAAGAAGTGGCCGGCCTCCACTGCAAATTCAAATATTGCAATGTTTTTACCACAATAATGCACTAATGCACGAAAAAATGCTCCATTTCATATCGTTTTATTATTTCCCTATTGCTTTATTTTTTCCCTAACCTCGATTATTTTCAACTTCTTGTCTTGAAAATCAGGCCGACATCGACTGGCAATTTTTAAGTAGTAGGTATATTGAATTATTCCTCATACAAAAAATACCTTTTCATCTGTATTCAATGGAGAAGTATCAGCTTCAAATGTGTAAAATATTATTTCGGACCAAATTTCGGAATAATCGGCAACTATCTCCATTGGCTACTTTCACCGGAAACGGCAATCGGTTATAATCCAGAGCTGGCGTTTTTTGTTCATCAGAGTCGTTAAAAAAAATCATTTTTGTATTGATAATCATCTTATTCACATCACAAAACCATTGCCGGTCGAGGCCGGCAACTTCTTCGAAAATAATAGTGGAGATATTGCGAAATTTGTCACTTCTCACGCTTGGAGCTGGCGTTTTTTTGTTTATCAAAGTTGTTCAAAAAATGATTTTTGCATTGAAAATCATCTTATCCACAACACAAAACCATTGCCGGGCGAGGCCGGCAACTGCTTCGGCTTGCAAATAATCGAAAATGCTATTGGAGATATTGCGAAATTTGTCACTTCCCACGCTTGGAGCTGGCGTTTTTTTGTTCATCAAAGTCGTTAAAAAAATCATTTTTGCATTGATAATTATCTTATTCACATCACAAAACCATTGCCGGTCGAGGCCGGCAATGGCTTCGGATTGCAAATAATCGAAAATGTTGGTGGAGATATTGCGAAATTTGTCACTTCTCACGCTTGGAGCTGGCGTTTTTTTGTTCATCAAAGTCGTTGAAAAAGTCATTTTTGCATCACAAAACCATTGCCGGTCGAGGCCGGCAACTTCTTCGGATATTGCACATAATCGAAAATGATAGTGGAGATATTGCGAAATTTGTCACTTCTCACGCTTGGAGCTGGCGTTTTTTTGTTCATCAAAGTCGTTAAAAAAAACATTTTTGCATTGATAATTATCTTATTTACATCACAAAACCATTGCCGGTCGAGGCCGGCAACTTCTTCGGATTGCAAATAATCGAAAATGTTACTGGAGATATTGCGAAATTTTTCACATCCAGCGCTTGGAGCTGGCGTTTTTTTGTTCATCAAAGTCGTTCAAAAAATCATTTTTGCATTGATAATTATCTTATTCACATCACAAAACCATTGCCGGTCGAGGACGGCAACTTCTTCGGATTGCAAATAATCGAAAATGATAGTGGAGATATTGCGAAATTTGTCACTTCTCACGCTTGGAGCTGGCGTTTTTTTGTTCATCAAAGTCGTTAAAAAATCATTTTTGCATTGATAATTGGACGTAGTTATGCAAAAAGGAACCAAGCGACAAAAAGTAAGTTTTGAGATATTGACCTTTGAAGATTATGAATCATTACTAAATCTGTGATATTTTTCCTTATTGATTTCTTATTTCATCCCATATAGAAAAATATGCAGAATTCAATGGAAAACATTCTCAGTTTAAATATCCTCAAAAAACATTCTTTTTTTTAATGTACGTTGGTTCCTTTTTGCATTTTGAATTTTCAGGGAATTTTGGATGAAAACCTGAAAAGTAAACACAAAAATAAGTCCATTTAAATGTATTTATTTATGAAATAAGAAATTGCAACATTTTTTATATGGTAGGATTAGGTTCAAAGTCTAATGGGCCTGTATACCCGTGAATGTCATCTTCCACTGTATCGTCTGCGAAAAGTGTCGAATAAAATGATTGGCAATCTTGTGGTATCAGATGCAAGAGCGACTTTATGTCGTTGAGTTTTTCCTTCGCAATTCCCTTCCCTCTTGGCCAAAGCGCATTCAATTTACTTTTTTGTATTCCACTATCCAGAGGTCGACCACGAGTTCTCTTGGAAATATCTATTTCTACCGCCATCGCTTCAGCATTCAAACTTTGCTTCATAAGAATGGCATAAGGTCGGTCTTTAATCAAAACTATTTCCCTCGTTTTCAACCAATTTATATCTTCTCCATTAACTCCCTTCTTGCGATTGGTAATCTGTTTTTCAATATTTTCTGCAACTCCATAAAAATTGCCACTCTCCATTGGCGTCACTACCAAAGGATTTTTTTTTGAGGCAAATTTTCATAATTTTGTAGTACCTAGTCTTCAGGAGAGTAAAGACGTTGTTGTCTCTTTAGTGCAGATTCTATTTTTCCAAAATCATCATCATTTGGGAGGTAACTATTCCAGAAATTGGGAATCGCATAGTAATTTTTTTCAGAGAAGGGTGGCTATGCAAAGCACACTTCAACATCAGCACCATTTTGATGTTGCGATTTTGCCCGCCACAACAGTCGCTCCACAAAACTAAATCTGTGACACCATCTGGAACTCTCTCTTCAATATATTTTAGTAAACAAGAAGCAACTTCTTGTGCGCCTCGTCCTGCAACTCCTTCTACCCAAGGGTATCAAAATCCTCTTTTCAGCTTGCCAGAGTGAATGCCGCAGTTGTATACCCATAATTGCCTCTTGTAGAATATCAAGTTGGTTGGGATTCGTGGCTGAAGTAATGTTTTTGTAGGTCGACTGTAAGACATTCGAAAAAATTATTATTTGAAGCGAATTTCATATCGTCCTTCAGTTTCCTTTGTGCTTCCTGCCACATTGTGATATGTTCATCATGGTTTCTCTCAAACTGATTTTTCTCTTCCGCATTTTCTACATTCTGTATTTGTATGTTCAACTTATCGCACGTGTTACATGTATCTTTTTTCAGAGTTGTGAATTTCAAATTCAAATTTTCATAAAACAATTTCTTGTAAGTTGAGAAGCTGACCATATCTGGTTTATTTCGTCCATCTCCGTAGATCTCATACATTTTCGTCAATGTCATCTCGGGTGGCAAAAACTCGGCAACTGTCTCAGCACGTCTATAATGTGATTTGTACTTTGGAAACATCTTTATGTGGTCTAAAACTCCTTTTTTTAAAGTCTCTGTGATTTTATTCCACCCGCCTTGGGTTCCTCTTTTATCTGCAATAGTCGCGTCTTGTCTCATTTTTGATAGTGCAATATTTATTCGCTTTGTTGACACACCTAAGGTCTTCATGAACATATTGCGGCAGACTGGAATTTTCTTAAGTGAGTATGCTCTGGAAAATTGCTTTTGTTTTTTAGCAATTGCAGAGCTACGTTTTCTAACAATTTTGGTTTCTACTATATTTGCAATAATGAACAAGTTTTGAGAATATAACTTCCAAGCTCACAAAACTTTTGAAATTCCTGTCTGCGCAATTCCTCAGAAATTTTTGTAGCACATAATGAAGTGCACTGATAATCGTAGGGAATGAATTCCTTTGCTGCAATTTTTTTCTTCCTGTAGTTAACATATTCTTTACAGTGATATTTCTTATTCTTCCTCTCTTCCCGTAACATATTCCCGAATTTCTTTTTCCGCCCTCTTTTTGGTCTACCCTTATTTTCAATACTGACACTGGAATCAGTTTCGAGAGACCTTTCCGAAGTAACCACTGGCACCAACGTTGCATAGGTTTTCTGTTCTGTTTCAGGACTGGATATGCCTACCTCCACAGTTCCATCGTTGAGCTAAAAAAGAAAATATACAATAATTTCGCAATTCTAAATCTACTTGTATAAGACACTAAGGTAAACACGATTAAAATTTCCACAGATTTATTGTCTTCGCGACATGTTTCGATACACTGTATCTTTTTCAAGCGAATGTAATACATTCAATGTATTACATTCGCTTGAAAAAGATACAGTGTATCGAAACATGTCGCGAAGACAATAAATCTGTGGAAATTTTAATCGTGTTTACCTTAGTGTCATATACTATGAATTTCCATCAAGTAAAGGCCACGTCAATCTAAAAAACTACTTGTATAAGTATTTCACCTCGGAATAAGGATTAAAATCAGGATCTTTCACTGAATCATCTGATAAATTTCCAAAAATAGCAGCAACTTCTGGATCAAGTTCATTTGGTTCTGATGATATACGAGATATATCATTTTCTATCTCATCTTTTTGTTCTGCAATATTGATGTCATTCCATTCACTTCGTCCTGAGCACTGCACCAAATCTTTTACTGACAAGTCTTGACTATCATTGGTGATTGATTCTGTTCGAGTACAGGAGACATCTGATGTCATATTTGTTCTATTGTTGGCCTGCAAAATAATTACATAAAACATTTTCAATTTCATACCTCTCTGGGATCAATATTTTACCTCATTATTTGCTAGGTTCGTGAACAACTCATCAAATTTTGGATCGAGTTCATTGGGTTTCAATGATCTATGAGGTTTTATATTTTATTTTTCATTTTCTTGTACTGTATACTTTATTCTTCGGTCTGTATTTACCCCTGAATAACCTTCTGATTCATTTACTGAGATATTTCCACTAGTGCACACGGATTGGCTCACCGCTGATGAAAGAAGGAATACATTATTCATTCTGATATCCATATCTGCTGTGAGTGTAAAGTGTAATACTAACCTTGTGTTTCCATATTATTCCTATTTTCGGCCAAACATTTTCTAACCAGCTCCATAGTACGCCGTGAAATCATTTCGTTATTTATTTCGAAATAAGTATCACAACTCGACCAGACACGATGTTCACATATGCACGTATTACGTATTACTGAAGAACAACAAGGGTTGAATAACTAATATTTAGAAGTTTTATGACTCCCACCGCATTTTACAAATAATATGATCCATCTCACTGATATACCGAGAAATGATCCAAGGGAGATATGCAAAAAAGAACCATCTCACATGGTACTTTTTTGCATAACAAATTAATTCATTCCCATGATTTGAGATGGTTCTTTCGGGGAAAATAAGTGCCTAAATATATGAAATCCGCTTGGTTCTTTTTTGCTAAAAATAGAATGGATATTTAGTACTCATTTTCGACGATCAGGTCGCTTAGTTCCTTTTTGCATAACTACGTCCAATTATCCTATTCACATCACAAAACCATTGCCGGTCGAGGCCGGCAACTTCTTCGGCTTGCGAATAATAGAAAATGTTAGTGGAGATATTGCGAAATTTTTCACTTCTCACGTGGAGCTGGCGTTTTTTTGTTCATCAAAGTCGTTCAAAAAATCATTTTTGCATTGATAAATATCTTATTCAAATCACAAAAAAAATGCCGGTCGAGGCCGACAACTTCTTCGGCCTGCAAATAATCGAAAATGTTAGTGTAGATATTGCGAAGTTTGACACTTCCCACGCTTGGCGCTGGCGTTTTTTTGTTCATCGAAGTCGTTCAAAAAAATCTGTTTTGCATAGATAATTATCTTATTCACATCACAAAACCAATGCCGGTCGAGGCCGGCAACTTCTTCGGCTTGCAAATAATCGAAAATGTTAGTGTAGACATTGCGAGGTTTGACACTTCCCATGCTTGGAGCTGTAACTTTTTCGTAGGTTGGGTCGTGTAGGGAGTCATTTTTGTATTTCTAATTGTTTGACTTGCATCCCACAACAGTTCCCGGTTGAGGCCGGCATTCAGAATGAATTGGATCGAATATTTTATTGATAATATTGCGAGATTTGACATGCACTGCTTTTTCATATGTTTGGAGCTGGCACTTTTTCTACGATTGAAGTCGTTCAATAAATCATTTTTGCAGTGATAAATATTTTATTACCATCACAAAACATTGCTAATCGAGGCCGGCCACTTCTTTGGCTTGCAATCAAAAAAATTGTGAAGATATTGCGAGGTTTGACACATCCCATGCTTGGAGCTTGCACATTTTTGTTTATTGAAGTCGTTCAAAAAATCAGTTTTGCAATAATAATAATCTTATTTCATCCCAGAGTCATCGCCGTCCGATGCCGGCCACTTCTTCAGGTTGAAAATAATCAAATGTTATGGTAAAAATATTGCGAGATTTGACATGTACCTATTACTACTTCGTATGCTTGGAGTTGGCACTTTTCCTCTTATTGAAAACGTTGAATGAGTCATTTTTGCATTATTAATTATCTTATATACATCCCAAGACAATTGCCCTTCGAGGCCGGTCACTTCAGGTTGAATTTGATCGAATGTTGTGGAAAAAAATATAGGGAGATAAGACCTGAATTGGTACTCTATATTCTTGGAGCTGTTATTTTTTTATTGGTTTACAATTTCATTCTTGCATTAGTAATAATCTTATTTACATCCCAAAAGCATTGCCGTTCGAGAATGGCCACTACTTAGGGTTACTTTCTATTTGAATCGTTTTTTATGTATCTATAAATTTATAAAAATACTTCATTCCGTCATCATAATTCTTATTTGATGTCTACCGAATAAACACAGTCAATTTTCCCTTGGAAAAAAAACAGGCTCCATTTTTGGCCGTGGTAGAATAATCGAATGTTGCGGCTTGGAGCTGGCCGGCCGGGAGCTAACATGACCGAGGTATTGAATATTCTTGTGAATTTTGTAAAAAGTGAAGAAATTTTGAAAATTGAGCAAATATTACTGACAAACAAAGAGATATAGATACAAATGACACCTTGTATAATCAATTGATTCAAACATTGGGATATAGGGGTTTGAGGGTAGTCTGAAAAATAATTTGATGTTAATTTTGTGATGAAAAAATCCCTAATATGTTTTCTCCACTTTTTTACTTTTCAGTTGGTCTTAGTTAGCCGTGGAATATGGATTTAGGAATGTTTCATCAACATAAAAGTAGGTATTCCTGAGTACTATAATATGAAGAAAAAAAATTTCTAATTATTTTATTCTCAATGAAATATGAGTGTGTAGCTGCTCAAAGTGGGACACATTGTAGATATTCAAGGTGACCCAGGCTTAAACCGCCATGCGTTCAGTATCGATTTTTGAGGAGAATATTCAACTTTTTTTCCTATAAGAATGTGTTCTAACTTGCTTCGTTTTCGAAATACAGAGTATTAAACGTTTTTTAAAAAAAATACTTTTTTATAAATTTTTCGAAAAACTTTTGGCTGATTTTAATGAAACCTGACAAGCATAAGGTTTCTTCCAATGTACTGATAGCAAAATTAATAATTCCAGTGGCGTCCCAAAGGGTAATCTAATCAATATTAGGACGAATCATTATTGTACTCCACTGTTTTTTTGCATTCTCAATTTGTTTCTAGATTGAGCAGTAGAAAATGTTTTTGGTATCTTGTTTCATTTCTGAGAAACAATTCAAAAACCGATTCGTTAAAGCAAAAAAAAATTCACCTAAGAATTTGATATAAGGACAAATTTATTCATTTTATTTTATAAGAGAACAATAAAACAAAAATCTACTGAAGATTACCATAATTTTTCTCAATGCAAAGTTCGCACCTGCAAACGATAGATTCTGCAGCTGCACGACACTCTGCTGATTTGACCTCTCATACTGCTTGAACAAACCTTTCCAGGAAAATACCTTCGTTATTGATGGACTCAGCATAAAATTTAATTTTCAGTATACTCTATATAAAAATCCATATGGATTAAGTCAGGAGAGCATACAGGCCAAGGAACTTTGACACCCTGTATTTCGAAAACAAAGCAAGTTAGGACACGTGATTATAAGAAACAAAAATCTCATATTTGCCTAAAAGAGCGATCCTAAATGTGTGTCGGTTCAACCCTGGGTCACCCTGTATACATCATGTTTATTTTTAAAGACTGTCCAAGTCTGTGTTATTTCAAACATCAGCGCAAATATCCTGGATTAGAAAGTTTTATTACATTAATAAGTATCTGAGGTTGTCTAGAATTCTTTGTTTCCCAAAGGATATCTTGGTAGATGAACCATATGCTGAGGAACCACTTTAACGTTATTGTACTTTGGATTGACGTAGCCGTTACTTGATGGAAATTCATGGCATATGACTCTAAGGTAAACATGATTAAATTTCCACTGATTTATTGTCTACGCGACATGTTTCGATACACAGTATCTTTCTCAAGCGAATGTAATACATTTAATTATTCTACGTTGAACATTACTTAAATACCCTTCTTATCAATTGTTGTAATTAGGACCTACCTATAATGAAAATAAAAATTGACAATACAATGTAGGTACCTGTATCTCGAAACTGTTATAATCTGCCAGAATTACTACTATTTTGAATTTTTAAAAATACTCAGTGGAGTATATCTGGAGGCGAGAGTTCCAATAGGCCTACCAGCGATTTGCAATACCATTGTATAAATACAAGCTTTTTGCTGAAATCTTCAGTCAGTCAGTAGTCGAAGAGAGCAGACGTACTTTCAGAAGCTCCCTAGGCTACCTGTTTAAATTACTTTTGTGATAGTGAGTGCAAATTTATTAAGCGAGACAAAGCGATATAGCTACGGCAAGGAAGGGTTATACCTGAACTAGTCAGGGCTAGACTTGAAGGGCTGTGATACGGTAAGTGGTAATGACTAATCATTAACCTTTTTTTTTAGGAACACTTGCCAAACCACAGTGATTCAGAGAGATTTTTTCCATTTTACTTGTAAACCACAGCTCTGGCTTCGGCCAGGGGCTCTTTGCAGAGCCGTCTTCGTTTTTAAAAGAATTCGTTTTTGAAAAAAGCGTGGAGCAAAGTAGAAAATGGGAAAATCCAAGAAGTCAGGCGACGAATCGTCAAGTAGCTCGAGCTCTCTCGACAGAGAGAATTTTCGGAAATCTTCGACGACGAACGACGACGACGAGGATATAAACAAGAAGGAAGAATCGAGGAGACAGCTGAAGCAGCAACACCACGATGCACTGGATCGGGCAACCAAGGCCGAGACCGAGAGGAAGAAGACAGAAGAAAGGCTCACTGCCATGGAAAAGCAGTTGAGCATCCTTTTGACGAAACTTGTCTCTTCTGAAAAGAAGGAGACATATGAGAGCACGCTACCAGTGCACGTGGCCTCTACCCCCTCAAAACCGACGGAAAAAGAGAATGCAAAGAAGAGACAACACGGAGACTCTTCCGAACCCGAAGAAGACTTGGACGGATTCCGAGTGGTGGGCAGACGCATTAAGAAGGCCGTTCGCACGAACGAGTCATCGACTTCACTACCATCAACATCAGACGAGAACACCCCCAAGATTACTGTTACGCCAACAGCAGAATCGTCCTCATCAAGCACAGGAGTGTTTGTGCCCAGCAGCACTGAGGATGAAACGAAGGAACCTAAAAAACCTCCTGTGATAATAATCCGAGAGAAGAGCAAGTGGCTGTCGATTTCGACAGCCCTACGAGATAAGAGAATTGGATTCTCGAAAGCCCAATCACGACAAGATGGGATTTATTTCCATACGAACACGGAAGCGGATTGGAGGAACGCTACCAGATTCTTTGAGTCTGATAAGCTGGAGTTTTTCACCTATCAACTCAAACAAAACATACCCCTGCATGTGGTCATCAGGGGTATCCCAGAATCAATCTCGGCGGCAGACGTCCAACAGGACCTCGTCGAGAGAAACTTCAAGGTACTAGAATGTCATAGGATGACATCGAGAAGGACAAGAGCGCCCCTACCACTATTCCTGGTGAAAGTTCCGAGAGAATACAGGGACATCTTCAAACTAACCGAAGTAGTTGACTTGAAAGTCACCGTGGAAGGACAGCGACCCCAAAGAGGCAGAGTGTCTCAATGTCATAACTGCCAGTGGTTCGGACATGCACAGAAGTGCTGCCACTCCACAGCACGTTGTGTCAAGTGCGGCGGTAGCCATGGTTCACATGAGTGTAAGAAGGCAAGGGAAGAACCCTCCAAATGCGCTAACTGTGGTGGAAACCACACAGCAAATTACAGGGGATGCCCAAAATTCCCCAAACCAAGGTTGGTGGCAAGACAACCTACCAAGCAGGGACCTCCACCCACACGGCAGGAGTCAACAACCCCAAGGCGGAGACCAGACCCTCGAACTGGTCCACAACCACAGCCAAAAACCGCACCACCAAAATGAGGTCCTTCGAACAAATCCTCTAGTGCTCAGGGTACAAGCAAGCAGGAGCAACTGTTGCAGACCTTGTCGCAGGTTACCCCAGAGGTACTTTACAAAATCATGGCCGTAATAAACGCCTTAGTGAAACCGTCGAGCCAGTAATGCCAGCACGAATACCGAAGATCCTGCAGATTTGTTCATGGAACATAAATGGCGCAATTCAGCGAAAAGATGAACTACTGGAACTTATCTCCAGAATCTCGGTAGACGTGGTGGCACTACAAGAGACCAGGCTGAACCAAGGTAAAGTATTTAATATTCCAGGTTTTATAAGTTACAGGAATGACAGGCCAGGACCCCGAGCTCGAGCAGGTGGCTCGCTCTTGCTGGTGAAATCAGACCTAGATCACAATGAGGACGCACTTCCGGAACTCTCACTCGGTGAATCGGTAGCGATCAGAGTGAAAGTAGACGGAATAAATCTCCTAAGAATTTCCTCAGTCTACATTCCTCCAGGCCCCATCCTCAGGAAAACGGACTTGGAGAAACTCTTTCCCGACCATCACCCAACGGTGGCTATTGGAGATTTCAACGCGAAATCAAGACTGAGACTGAGACAATCAGTACTGACATCAATGGAACGGTGCTCTAAAGACATACAGGTCACAAACTTCGATTTCCAAGGAGGGATCCCAACTGAGGTCAAGGAGATGGTCAGGCTGAGACGACGTCTGAAAAAACGTTATCAGAGAACACTGGCGCCCGATGACAAGCGGCAGCTCAACTTTGCGTCTCGATGGCTGAGAGAAGGGCTGAAGCTACTCAGAGAGCGACAGTGGTCTGAACGTTTGGACGAACTCGACGCCGAAGACAACTCCTTATGGAGAATGCAGAAAGTCCTCAGACACGGTCGGAGGAAACCGTGCCCTCCCCTTCATGGTGAGATGGGCATCGTTTTCACGGAGATGGACAAGGCAGAAGCTTTTGCGGACTCCTTCGAACATCAGGGCCGTGAAAACGAGGTCGATTACACCGACGAAGTCGAGGACACGGAAACGCACGTAGACCAGACGATCAGACGCCTTAGAAGAACTGACGACTCAGTCATTCTTATAGAGCCGACATCTCCAGAGGAAATCAAGGACATACTTAGACACGCAAAGACCAGGAAAGCACCGGGCCCAGACAACATCCCAGTCAGGGCACTAAAAGCCTTACCTAGGAAAGGACTAGCAGCCCTGACTAACATCAGAAACGCTGTACTCAGACTTAGACACTTTCCTTCAAGCTGAAAAGAAGCAACGGTCATCATGATTCCGAAGCCCAACAAGAACCACACATTCCCGCAAAACCACCGCCCCATCAGCCTAACACCTGCCATGAGTAAGGTCGCAGAAAGGGTGATCAGGACTCGACTTGAGACAATGTCTGAAGAATTGAACATCCTACCAGATGAGCAATTCGGCTTCAGACAGGAACACTCAACAGAACTCCAGGTCACCCGGATAGTGGACGCCACCATCAAGAGCTGGAACCGCACGAGAAAAGGACATCTTTCAGGAGCAGTCTTCCTTGACGTCTCCAAGGCCTTCGATAGAGTTTGGCACGATGGGCTGATCGCAAAACTCGTTGATGCCGGATACTCCACACCAATGGTCAAGCTGATAAACTCCTTCCTAAGAGGTCGACATTACCGATGCAAAGTCGGAAATGCTCTCTCTTCACGAAGGAGGCTAGAAGCAGGAGTACCACAGGGAGCAGTACTGTCGCCACACCTGTTTTCGATCTTCACTGCAGACATGCCTATGTTGGACAACCCCATGACCAAACTTGCTCTCTATGCAGATGACACGGCAATCTTTGCTGAGTCATCTCATGAGAGAGGAGTAACATCGAAGCTGCAACATCAGATAAACAAGCTGGGTAGACGAAGCCGTATACCTAGGAGTAACCCTGGACAAGAAACTCACGTTTCAAAAGCACGTCTCCCACAGATTGGCTATAGCGAAAGCCGCGAGGCATAAGCTATATCCACTCATCGGACGTAGGAGCAACATGGCACTCGAGTTGATACTACGCCTCATCAGGACAATCCTTCTGCCAATCATGATGTACGCGTCTACTGCTTGGGGGCAATGCGCGAACAGTTACAGGCAGAGGATGCAGGCCTTCTTCAATGTCTGCCTGAGAATGGCAATAGACGCACCACGATATATGCCAAACAGGTTTATATATCGAGACTTAGACATCCATCCGGACTACATTGACAGACTGATCAGGAATCACGTGGAGACTACTCTAGACAGAGTAGAGACCCACACGAACCCGTTGCTCACGGAGCTCCTCGAGAACAGACGTGAGCAAGACGATAGAGACAGAGACAAATACAGGCGACCAGTGAACCAGGGAGACAACGACACCCCTGAAGAAGTAAGACAGAAGCGAAACCTTCGGCGACGCCAACGTCTACTTCAACAGGCTTAAAATTTCGGTAATCATGCTTTTATGTTTCAGATTCCAAGAAGAACCGACCAAGTGGTAAACTCAGTAAATTCAATACACAACACTTGGCCCTCAGCCAAGTGTTTTTCAGGCCTTCAGCCAGTTTCAGGGGGTCACCATGCACATTAAGTAAAGTCATTGTTAAATCAAATTAAACTCATGTCAGATATAAAAGAGTTTCAGGCCGAGAATTGGCCGAGCACTCCATATTGAAATGTTGGTCGCAGCATGTAGTTTAATTAAAACCAGTCATTACCAAAAGAGTTCACTTTTATTCTTTAGCAAAGTAACAGTTTACATTCGAGAGTCAGAACATATACTAATCATTAATCATTCCCGAAAAATTGGGGTTTAATCGAAATTGGTTGGTCATCACTTTTAATCTAATTGTTTATATATTTGAATGGCAAATAGTTCAATGTACTGAAATGTTGCAGAAATACATAATTAGGTCGGTGTAAAGCTACGATGAGTTTAATGACACTGCAACGTTTCTGTACGTATAGTTGTTGAGTAGACATAATTAAAAACATTTGGAATATGAGATAAATGATCTAAATCATTATCACATCTCCCTCGGTAAAAGAAAAAAAGAAAAAATTTTACAGTTTTTCATTTTTTTTTTTTTTTTTTTTTTTTAAACTAAATCTGTCGTTAATATAATAGTACACTTGATAATATATAATCACTTGTAATAGGGTTTCACTCTGTTTTTATGCACTGTCATTTCTTTATTGTCCACTTTGATCACTATATTCGGGTGTTCGTCTTTTATCACTGAATAAGGACCTTTAAAAAGTTCTTGCATTTTATTAGTAACATTATTTTTAACTAAAACTAAATCATCTACTTTAAACTTACTACCGGGATTACAGGACTTATCATATCTATCTTTTCTAATTGTTTTTGATTTCAACAAATTATTTCTTGCATCGGCACAAGCTCGCTGAAGACGGTGTTTCAGTTCTAGAGGGTAATTATCAAAAGTATACAGGGGATCAATATTTTCACCAATGTTAGAGGGTAGTTTTGGTAAATGTCCGAAAACTAGTTCGTATGGAGAATATTTTGTTTCTGTATGTACAGTTGTGTTGTATGAAAAACACCAATAGGGTAGCCACGTGCTCCATGCAGTCTCAAATTTAGATGTTTGCATTCTTAAGTACGCGCCTAGATGTTTGTGTGAGTTTTCTAGAGAACCTATTGTCTGTGGGTGGTATGCACACGAATTGAGTTGTTTTATATTAAGTAATTCAGACATTTCTGAGAATACTGAATTCATGAATTCGGTACCTCGGTCCGAAAGAATTTGTTTTGGAATACCGTATCGTAAAACAAAATTATTTATGAGTGATTTTGCTACGGTTACTGCTTCCTTATTCGGTAGTGCATATGCCTCTACAAATTTTGACAAGTCGCATTGTAATGTTAGAATATATTTATTGTTCTCAATGTCTTGCTCGATAGGGCCTACTAAATCTAGGGATATTTTCTCAAACGCATATGATGCCGTTGTTGTTATGTTCAGGGGTTCTATAAATGGAGTAGAGTGTTTATACCTTTGGTAGTCGTCACAGATTTTTACAAATTTTTCTACGTCATCATACAGTCCCTTCCAGTTGTAGTACCTTTTAATGTTGTTAAACATTCTATTGATACCTGCGTGTCCTCCCGTATGCAGAATGTGGAAATCATTTAAAATTAATTGTCTAGTTGCTGAATCATTAATGTTATGGCAATTGTTTATGAATGTTATTTTTGTTTTCGACTTCTTGAAGATTTTTGAAATTTCTTTGATTATATCTGCAGATAAATTGTTATCTTTATTAATAAATAATTCTGGAATATTTTCCTGTCCGGGCAGTTTTTGACAGTCTTTCAACATCTCTCGAAGGTCTGATGCTGAGCAAGTATCTGTCTTAACTAAATATATAATCTGCAAGCTTGCGTCATAAATCAAATAATCGTTAATGAACTTAAATTGTTTTTCTGACTTTTGTAGTTTATTGAATTGTTGTGAGCTCAATATCTTCAATTCAGTTACGTTGTAAGGTTTTTTCAGAACCTCGACGATTCCGGGGTGATCAGTCCTAGTATCATCGTCTGCAGTCAGGTTGTCCAGCAATGTCTTTGTTCGTGAACGTGTTATAACATTCACAGAGGCATTAATTTTCCTAGACATTTCTTTCAAGTCGTCAGATGGTATTTCTACTCTAGAAAGAGCGTCTGCAATGTTCGAGTTTCCCTTAACGTACTGTACTACATAGTCATATTCATCTAGAACAAGTCGAAATTTTGTCAGTCTACTGGACGGTTGATTTAAGCCATACAAAAATATGAGCGGTCTATGGTCGGTCTGTATTATGAACTTCCTCCCGTATACGTACTGTCTATAGTGTTTAGTCCCCCAAACTACGGCTAAAAGTTCTAGTTCTATGATGCTATAGTTTCTTTCTGCCTTATTTAAGGTTCTACTGGCATATGCAATTGGTTTATTGTTTCCGTTACAAAGTACTGCAGAGATAGAGATTTTGGATGCATCAGTTTTCAAAATAAAAGTGTTTTCCGCTGAAAAATCTGGGTACTCTAGAATTGGAGGTGATATTAACCTTGATTTCAAATTTTCAAATGCTTCTTGACATTCCTCTGTCCAGATAAATTTTTCACCTTTCCTAGAAAGTTTGTTCAAAGGTGATGTTATTTGAGCGAAATTTGGAATAAACGACCTGTAGTAATTTGCAAAAGCTACAAATCGTTTCGTTTCCTGTGCGTCTTTGGGTACTGGATATTTTTGTAATGCCAGAATTTTTGAGGGGTCCGGAGACACTCCTGACGGTGAAATTTTGTGACCTAGATAAAGAATTTCTTTTCTGAAAAATTTACATTTGCTCGGATTAAGTTTTAAATTAACTTTTCGCAATCTGTGTAAAACTTTCGTTAAATTTTTGTTGTGATCCATCAAACTATTTCCCAGAATAATAATGTCGTCCAAGTATACAAAACAGCATTCGAAATTCAAACCTGTCATAGCCATGGTTAGGGCCCTTGAGAATACACTAGGACTTACTTTCATTCCCATTGGCAGTCTTGTCATTTGATATTGTCCCTTATTTGTGGTAAAAGCTGTATACTCTCTACATGCTGGGTCTAGTTCAATTTGGTAATACCCTTGTGCTAGGTCGAGATGGGAAAAATAAATTGCACCAGAAAGTGAATCTAGAATTTCATTAATATTTGCTATTGGAAATTTTTCGTCTTTTAAACATTTATTTAGTAGTCGATAGTCAATAACAACTCTCCACTTGCGTTCACCATTTTTGTCCGCCTTTTTGGGTACTACTAGTAGTGGTGATGACCATGGAGATTTAGCAGGTTCAATTATTTTTCCGTTTAACATTTTATCAATCTGTTTTTCGATTTCTAGTTTCTGTGATTGTGGAAGTCTGTAAGGTTTTGTGTAAACAGGGGTTGTGTTTTCTTCGAGTTGAATCGAATGTTTATAAATGTCAGTAACTGAAAGTATGTCATTGGGTAAGTGGAAAACGTCCGCGAATTTTGCACATATATGGTCAAGCGCTCGTTTTTCCTCCCCATTTAGTCCGTCCGAAGGAATTGATTTTAAAACTTCTTCCACTCGTTGAACGGATGAGATATTCATGTCGCTGTAAGCAATTATTTCGTACAATTTAGCATCATCAATTTTCGGTTCAAAATTCCTAATTTCCACCGGTTCTTCTCGAGTGTTCAAAATTTTTATTGGAATTTCATTTTTGTCGACCGGTTTTGCAATAGATCCGGCAACAAAAACGCCACTGGCAATTTCTTGTGGAAGTACTATGCATTCAAAATTTGCCTTCACTTTGAAATACTTAATAATTTCACAGCGGGGGGGGATTCTAGTACTTTTACTGAAGTCAGACTCTATCGGAAATGTTAATTTATTATTATGTACTGTGAAAGAAAACTCAAAATTTTCATAATCTATGATTGCTGAGTACTTTTTGAAGAAATCTGCGCCTAAAATTCCTTGTATGTTATTATCAAATGATTCAATTATAAAGAATTTATGTGTAAACGTATATTTGTCGACTTGCAAAGGAACGTTCAATGAGCCTAGCGTCGTCGTTGACCCTGAAACTCCGTCTATTTTTATTTTGTCTGTGTAGTCTATTGTATACAAGTGTCTGTTTACATGTTTATGAAAAATTGCGCTAATTGATGCACCTGAATCGAGGATTAAATAAATTTCCTTATTATTGTAATTAAATTTAACATAATTTAAACCGTGTATACCAAAAATGGAATTATTTTTCGCCCTATTGGCCTCGAAAAAATGTTCGCTCCTGTGAGCTGCTTTGACTTGATGCCTCACTTTCTACGTCATTTGCTACGAACATAGTTTGTCTTATATTGTCTTCTCTTGTATTTTGAGTTTGTCGAGAACGATCATTTGATGGGTTCTGTGATAGACGGCCTCTATAGTTATTTTGTCTGTTATCACCATTGAATCGTCCTCTGAAATTGTTGTGGTTATAATGTGTATTATTATATCTGTTCGAATAATTTCGATATGTGTTGAAGTTTCGTCCTCTATACCTATTGTTAAAATTTTGGGAAAGTTGGTGATTTTGTCCATTTCTAATGTAAACATAGTCGGTTGTTCTTGGTTGTCTTGTGTAAATTCGTCTTTTGCTCCATTAATTGCTTCTGTCAGTGTACTGTAATTCCGCGCTTTTATTATAGTTCTTAACTCTGTATTGTTTATACCCTTTGCAAAAACGTCAATGGCTATTTTTTCATTCTGTTCCCTGAAAATCTCAATAGAATTTTTATTGTCGCCGGCCTGAGCTAAAGTAAGGTCTGACATTAGTATTTCTATTGATCTCCCGTATTAATCGATATTGAGGTTACCTTGTTTTACATTTTGTAATTTAGCAGAAAGAGTTGGTGCTGATTGCTTTGGTAAAAAGTTAGTTTTTAAATCTCGTATTAAATTTTCATGGTTGGTATAACTAGTTTTCATTCTAATTTTATCTCTGTGAGATATGCAAACTTTAATAACATAATTGATTAGAGATTGTTTGCCTACCGTGTCTAAAGCTGAATCGTACAATTCTATACCCTCTATTACCTGATACACGCCTTCATTTGTGCCGTTTAATTTTGGAAATAGGTTAGCTGCTGTTTTAAAATCAAATTTTTGTTCACTCATGATTAAGTCTGTAATTATACCTATTTCTATATTAGTATCAACATCTACTTTACTAGTTGACTTTGACCTATCATCCAAAATATTCCTAATTTTAGTGGATATTTTTTCTATCCTATGTAAATATATTTCTACCTGAATAATTTCATCTTTAGGTGGACTGCTATCATTAAACTTATGTACTAATTTATTAATCACTGAATTAACATTTTCAAACCTCTGGTGCCATCTCTGCGTAGCTGGTTGATCTCGTTTGTCGTGAGAGACTTTGCGAAGGTTTTCTTCAAATTTCACCAGTTGTTCCTCCGCCTCTGCAAACTGCCTCAGAACGTCTTTGCTGCTCATGAGCCCTGGACACTATCGTACTCTTCATTCTTTTCTTCTCTTCAGTTTGAGTCAACACACTCACGAGATCTTCGAAGTTCGCTTAATGCGATTTGCCGTTCCATTGATTTCTTCATACCTTCTCGCATTTTTCTCCAGATGAAATATACGATGACAACTACAATGAAGATTAAAATTGGAACTATCATTGCGTCGGCGTGATTAAATGCGGTAGAACTTGATTGGTTCGCATTATTTGATCCGGTGCCAACAGCTTCTATCTGCAGTCTTTCTTCGTTTGTAACTTTTGATCCACACATTTTCAAAAAGTTCGTTTTCTTCTACACATTGATTGGACTGGCAGGATCGCCATGAAATGTTGGTCGCAGCATGTAGTTTAATTAAAACCAGTCATTACCAAAAGAGTTCACTTTTATTCTTTAGCAAAGTAACAGTTTACATTCGAGAGTCAGAACATCATTAATCATTCCCGAAAAATTGGGGTTTAATCGAAATTGGTTGGTCATCACTTTTAATCTAATTGTTTATATATTTGAATGGCAAATAGTTCAATGTACTGAAATGTTGCAGAAATACATAATTAGGTCGGTGTAAAGCTACGATGAGTTTAATGACACTGCAACGTTTCTGTACGTATAGTTGTTGAGTAGACATAATTAAAAACATTTGGAATATGAGATAAATGATCTAAATCTTTATCACAATATCAAACGATCAGATTTTATTCTGCTGATCGCCAATCATCAGGATGAGGAACCGCTTTAACGAGCGGGGGTGGTGGATAGGGGGGGTGAGCTTTCGAGTACGTACGAGTGCTGGGGCGTTCATCCTTCCGGGCCTAAACCTTAGGGGGTGCATGGTGGTGGTGGAAATCTTCAGTCATCCAGGAGCCGCCCGAGGGCTCGGACAATTCCCAGGATAGAAGCCCTCACTTCTGGATGGCTCAGTAGTGTAAAGTCGTATATAGTGTAAATAGTTTTTCTGGTTTTTAGGAATCTACGGCCAGGCATGCGAATTAATGGAACCACGTTGGTTCGGAACACCAACCACATTAAGAAAGAATTCGTATGTCAGACACGTTCCTGCTGGTTATTCCAAATAGTTTTTGCAACTATGCTGTACTTCGGATAGGTGGTATGAGCTAGCCGGAAGAGGCGAATCACCCTACTTCCAACTATCCGAGTGCACGCATTTGTTAACAAAACATAGCCACTGCTGAATTGATTGAAAAAGTTCAACAAAGGGGTACTGAGGTCCAATTGATCCTTTAGTAAACAATTCGAATTTTTCAATTTATTAATTTCCAAGAATTCTAAATAATTAAGTCTAGTACCCTCATTTTCAACATGAAGGATTTCAAAGTTTTCATCGAAGTCATGGTCTTCTTCTAAAATATGATTGGCATATGTTGAATATGTTTTATTCTTTACATAATTCATACGGTGTTCACTTACGCGGCTTTTGAATGCTCTACCAGTCTGGCCTACATATATTTTGGAACAAGATCCACAATTCAATTTATAAACTCTTGATTTTTCAGATTTTGTTGTTTTACCTTTAATATTTTTGATAAACCTTCCCAACGTGTTATCTGTTCTGAATGCTACTCTTTAATTTTTTTTTTTTTTTAAATGACGCTATTTTTTTCTGAAACAGATCCTGAATAAGTTAAAGTTTTTAGCAAGAATATTCTCCATTAATTTGACTGATATCCATTGTTAACTGCTATCTGTTTTATGATATTTAATTCTTTGCAGAAATTTTCTTCAGAATGAGGAATATTCACTAATCTTTGTATCATACTATGGTATGCTGATATTTTATGTATAATATGGATGTATCGAATTATTATGAATGGTCATGTCAGTATGGGAAGGTTTATGAAAAATAGAAAAATGGTGTTTGTTGTTGGTTTTGCCTATTGTCAAATCTAAAATATGAATGAATTTTTCTACTTCTATTTCTATTGTGAATTTAATGTTTGGGTGAATAGTGTTGATTTCTTATGATTTGATAATTAAAATCCGGGATATTTCTGTTCCAGAAAACGCGAAATTAATTTCTTTTGGCGTTCAAAATCTTTTCCCTAGTATACCTCCCCAAGATACCATGGTAATGGTAATGGTAATGTGTGGGGGACGCAAGCGTCAGCGACTAGGCCCCAGTGGGCCCTTTTCGCAATCCCATGTCGGATACCTGCTCGAACCTCTTCGAACTTCTTATAAAAGTCGAAATGTCCTTCCATTACAAAGAGTGCAATTCTTCCTCCTTAATAGTGGCAGCTCCGAAGACGTTTTGTCTGAGCCTGCCATAAATACCACATTTGCACAGGAAGTGGAAGGAGTCCTCCACTTCCCCACATTCCGTGCATAGTGGGTCTACCAAAACTCCAATGAGAGCCAGGTGCCTCCTGAGGCCGCAGTGGCTTAGCTTCAGTATCTTGGCCGTCCTTGCCATGTCGGGCCCCGATATCATCTGCTATGACTGCCTGCATCCGTCTATCCTTCTCCACTCTTTTCCTAATGTATGTTGATACGTTGGTCCCACTCATTCAGTGCCGTTGTTACTTGTCTCCTTGTTATGCCGAGTGCGGGTTCGGGCCCGTAGTAGGGTTTTCCGGCTCCTTGCTTGGCGTTATTTCCTTTTCAGTCGCAAGACTCTCCAGGGCATCTCTGCACTCCTGAACCAGTACTGATCTGTTTCTGGTTGCATTCAGAGCTCTGATGGCGGCCTGGCTATCCGAGCAGATATATACATGTCTCTCTGGGCCGGACCTCACCTCTTCCATTCTGGTTGCCTCCAGGATGGCATACACCTCTGCTTGGAAAACTGTTGTCAGAGAACCTAGCGCATATGCTCTTTTCTCTCCGTTTTCCAGTTAAACTCCTGCTCCGGCTTGCCCTTCCTCCAGTTTGGACCCGTCTGTAAAACAGACCAGGCTTTCTAGGGGAAATATCACCCTTTCCTCTTCCCACTCTTTTCTGTCTGGGATCTCTAGCGAGATCGTCCTTTTCCTCCTAATTTTATCCTCTGCCTGTATCACTTTGATAGCGGATAGTGGGACTTCTTTCCACGCTACCACAGCGATTTCGGTATGCCCTGTGTACCCTGAGTCACGCATTCTCAGATAGGACGCCATCGCTTTCTTCTTTATACAAGTTGGAAGCGACGGCAGACCCATCAGGGCGTCTAGGGCTGCCGAGGAGGTCGTCCTCATCGCGCCGGTTATTCCCCTACAAGCTAGTCTTTGAATTTTTCCCAGCTTGTTGGTTGTGGTTATCTGGTCCACTCTCGGTCACCAGATCACTGCTCCATATAGGATTCTGGGTCTGATTACCGCCGTGTCGAGCCAGTGAAGGATGTGAGGTTTGAGTCCCCACCTCCCTCCCACTGCCCGGCCAAGATACCATACTCTTAGTCGAAGGTTTACTAGATAGAAATCAAGTCAACCCGGTTATTAAACAAGAGATATGACCATTTCTCTATATGTCTTGAACAAAATTACTTAAATATACATTCTTCATCTGAAGGTTTGATTATGGGAAATCCGCTGAGTCCTCTACTGGCAGATATTCCAACCCCCTTTTCTCTAAAGTTAAATAAAAAGGAGCAATGCAGACGGCAGCTCTTCGTCGGTAGGCACTATGGGTTTGTTTATACTTTATAACAGAATTATATCATTGAACAGTAACAGAATGGTCACAAAAATAAGTGGGGGCGCCACAGCAAATTTTAGTATGTCAAAGAGTACTTTGGAAGTTGAGCAACCGAATAACTACAATTAGATGTTATACCCAAAACTATAAGAGACTTTACCATACGATGTTGTCAAGTTGAAGAGTGTCAATCAATAAATGAATAAAACACAAATTAATACACAAACATTCAAAATGAATAAATCTTCACTGGACATAGTAAAGTTTCCAAAAAATAAGACTGTGATTCTAATAATATTCAATATTCGATATCTGTTGCATATGAGGTTGAATATGAAAGATTTTATTAGGAAATCAATTTTCCCAGCGCATAGTACTATGTGGTGGTTTACAGATAGTCATTGAAAGATATAAACTTCAACCGAAGAATATCAATATTGAATAAGAATTAATAATTAAAATTGAAATAGTAGGATTTCATCCGAAGTAAAAAATTGTATGTGAAACCTGTTCCTCTGGTGACACCAATGTGAAGATTTTGTAATAGATCCTAGGCCAACCAGGAGTGGAGTGATGATGGAAGGGAGTCTACAAAGACTTTCAACGAAAAAGGCTTCATGATATTTGAAAGCAATCCATCACTTCATCAGGCGAAACCAGGCAGTCTATACTTCAGGCAATTCAGCTATACTAGAGCCATAATACCATAATTATCCTCAACAGGAAGATGTGGGGCTCTACCAAAGCTTGAGAGATACCCAACCAGGCAAGGAAACGTGACAATTCCCTGGGTTAAATTCCTCCGGGTACAACAACAACCCTATAAATGTTTTTCAGTTAATAACTGTTCTATACAGTCGCTAGCATGGAAACGATGAAAAGAAAAGTTGGAAAACTCACCTTCTGTGAAGGGAAAAATGTCGGCGTGGTACAAAGTCTTCAAACGCCAAATTGTCCAAGATAGGCACCTATCAAAAGCCAGGACTTAGGAGTTGATAAGTAGAATGGAATATCCACAAAGGATCACTTTACAAATTCAGGATTCGTCAGCCGAACAGAACCAGGAACCCCTGTATGGCTGGACACCTGTAGCTTCCACCAACTCTACTATCTGACTTCTCATCTCTCAGTCGGAAACGAAATCCACCTTGAAGATTTTTTCCATCCAGGAAGTTATGTTACCAACATTCAGATATTTCAATATTGGCATGTTCCATGCTTAACCGACCAATCTGACCAGCATAAAAATAATGGTGTGTTTGGTAGTCTCTGATCAGACACCACAAAAGCTGAGTTGGCAACACTGATATTTCAAACATGACACAGTTGACAGCTGACAGTTGAAATATCACCGGACAGGTGACAAATAAAAATAAACGTAAACATGAAACCAATCAAAACATTCAGTTTATAATCACTTTAAACCCTTGAATGAAAACAGAGACAATGATTCGAAGACACTCCTTATGAACCTTCTCAATAACCAGAACTCAGACATACATATGAAACACTATTTCGAAGACAACATTGGATGTCAAAGTGAGTAGGAGATATTTTCTTTCGGAGAAATTCTTATTTACCTAGATCGACACTTGCAGAGCGTAAAATAGTCACACTCTTCTAGTAAACAGAAATACAAGCGCTAAGTACTCCAAAAACCAAACAGGACCATGGATGCAGTTTCAACGAAGTCGAAAACTGAAAAGTTATCATTTATTCTGATGGTGCATCCAGAACTTAATTATTGTTCTTGTAGTGACAACTTGTACAATGTGAATTGATCATCAAATGTGGTATTGAATGAAAATTACCATGAGAATGTTGATAAGGTTTCTATGAATGACGTTAGACAACCAACTAGGAACATATACGTATGTTGTGTTAAGGCTCATTGAAAGTAGGTTACCACAGGGTGAAGTCTACCTTGCCCTAAAGCTTTCAAAAATCAACAAAATAAAGTAGCGAAAATTTACAAGCTACAATATCTTCATGGACAATCTTGAAGGAATAATTCACAAGCACCCACTCTCACAACAGTTTTTGTATTGGTACAGATATGTGGATGACATTATAGTTTGTTTTAAAGGTACCAACAGACAGACACTTTTCATAAATATATAACTCTATTCACCCAAACATTAAATTCACAATAGAAATAGTAGTAGAAAAATTTTTAAAATTTTTAGATTTGACGATAGACAAAACCAACAACAAACACCATTTTCCTATTTTTCATAAACCTTCCCATACTAACATCACCATTCATAGTAATTCGATACATCCATATATACATAAAATATCAGCATACCATAGTATGATACATAGATTAGTGAATATTTCTCTTTCTGAAGAAAATTTCTGCAAAAAATTGAATATCATAAAACAGATAGCAGTTAACGATGGATATCAACTTAAATTAATAGAGAATATTCTTGCTAAAAAGTTACATAGAAAGGCTACCCAAGAAGTGTACCCCACTATGAGGAACCTTGACAATAGTTACAGAAAATTGACTTATTCAGGGCCTGTTTAAAAAAAAGCGTCAATTTTGAAAAAAACAAAATTTAAGAGTAGCATTCAGAACAGATAACACGTTGGGAATGTTTATCAAAAATAATAAAGATAAAACACAAAAATCTGAAAAATCAGGAGATTATAAATTGAGTTGTGGATCTTGTTCCAAAGTATATGTAAGCCAGACTGGTAGACCATTCAAGAGCCGCGTACGTGAACACCGTATGAATCATGTAAAGAATAAAACACATTCAACATATGCCAATCATATTTTGGAAGAAGACCATGACTTCGATGAAAACTTTGAAATCCTTCATGTTGAAAATAAGGGTATTAGACTTAATTATTTAGAATTCTTGGAAATTAATAAATTGAAAATTTTGAATTGTTTACTGAATGATCTATTGAACCTTAATAGTTCCCCTCGATGAATTGAATAGTAGCTATGTTTTGAGATTAACAGGTACCTACATTGTATTGTCAATTTTTATTTTTATTATTGGTAGGTCCTAATTACCTCAATTGATAAGAAGGGTATTTAAGTAATGTTCAACGTACAATAATTTAATGTATTACATTCGCTTGAGAAAGATACTGTGTATCGAAACATGTCGCGTAGGCAATAAATCTGTGGAAATTTAATCGTGTTTACCTTAGTTACTGTATTTCATGAAATAAATTAACTGCTTTGTTCTTGAATCCACAGTTATTTGTCACAGACATGAATTACAGAAGAGCAATGAGATTCTTATCTCGTCCTTCTTTATCTGCAGATTCCAAAATGCCCACATGGTTGTCAATTAAATCACAGAAGGCATTCATACAGTTCACGTAAATAGGGGCTTTCTAGGGAAATATAATCCATTAATGTCATTTTTATAAACGTTGAAATTATCCTAGGCAATTACTCACATTTTAATAAGCTACCACAAATTATACTTGAACCAATTAAATTTGAATGATTCGTTCTCCCTTGATACAGTTCCACACAACCCAATTACAACGATATATCGTAATTAGAAGTTAGGTAATGGAATTAAATATGAAGTAATCCGATTAATAAATGAGGGTGATATAGACTAATTACAAATAATAATGATAAATGGTGATTACATGTTGAATGTATGTCGACTTCTTGATGAGTATGAGGTAACGAAGGTTTGCGAACTGTGCAGTGCAAAGGCAGTGTTTTCATCAACTTTGGAAATTAAAGTCAATTATGGAAAATTATCTTTCCTACGATTAACCTAATTACGGTCATTAATTATTTCATTTATTTACACAGCACAATCATCGTGGTCGTATGGTATAGAAATAATATCGTAAGGAAAAACTTTGTTTCAAAATTTTTTAAAAGTGTTGTACAGCTCAGTAACTTTTCAATAATGCATTCCAAAATAGTCCAGAAAAACTATATTCTTCGAAAATAGGTAACGGTTGGACTGACTTAAACAATTTAGAACTTTTGAAAAGAGCCTCTTCACAAGCATATACTAATTGTTACTAGGTCATAAGCCAGAACAAGATAAAGTCAAAGAACTTTATCTGTATTTTCTGCTCCTGAACCTATCATTACACGTAAAAACAAAAAAATTGATGATCAGTAATAGGAATAAAAGTATAAAATTCTTTTCATAGATATTAAAACAAAATGATTAGACATAAATGACATAGTTACAGATTGCATGTATAAAACGGTCCGTCACAAATGATACATCCTTAGGGAGATCAGAAATGGATTCTTCAAAAGAGTAAAATAGCATTTTTGAAAAAGAATTTTTTGCACTATCGACTTGAATTGACTGAGTCCTAGCTTTTGCATATAAGTTGGCGATTTGTTAAAAAAGTAAATTGGTTTGTATGTTTGTATGTATCTTGGTTTGTATGTTTCTCTGTGTTTTTTAAAATATTTCTATTTAATCTTACATATAGTAGTGTTTTGTATATAGGTTGGATAGATAAGGTTAGAACTTTGTGGTTTAAAAATACAGTTTTGAAACTATCTGTATACTTCAAATCAGATAGTAAACCCAAAAGAGTAATATTATAGGTTAGCTGACTATACACCAGCGATAAATTGGTCCGTCTCCATTAAAAAAGGGAAAAACACGTGTTCAACTCTTATGCCGCGGGTCCATATCAAACCAAGAAAACAGAAACAAAACATCAACTCAATGATTATCAACAATTAAACAACAAATCTGAAACTTTTCATCAACAAAACGTAAAAGGTAAATGTGACTGCCGCACACCCACAGGGACTAATAATACGATACCTCATCTACCTAGGATGTAGTCAGAAATAAAAGACAACTATTTCGCAGAAATTGTGTCACCCAATATATTTACGTCATAAAATATTTACAGATTGTAATGCCCCAAAAGTTCCCCTATAATACTTCTAAATAATTCTGCATCATGTTCCAAAATTACAAACCCACTGACAATAATTTTGGACAGTCGAATCAACTCAATCAATTCTCAAATCAAAATAAATCTATAACATTCAGTCGTTTCAGTTCCAAATAAATCTGTTGGACTGCATTCAAGTCTCAGATCAAAATTAATTCATGGAATTCAGGTTACAATCAATGCTTACTTAGTCTGCAACAATAAATTCCTTATAATATACAAAAAGTTACAATGTAAAACCACATTAAAAAAAATATCCTTGAAATACTAAAACCCTGTTGTGCCTGGTGTGCTACAAGTACCTAACCCAACCCTCAGAACATGATATCATAATTTTCTAATGCTCAAATGTATCAACCAAGTGGCAGAACTTGAGCTATGATTTCCACCCTGTATATACTTACTAAAAGTTATCATGAATCAAAACTCAAGTAAAGTAGAGAATTCCGCAAAGCGCAAACTGTGCTGATTACGTTACAAGATATATATGTAGATTTAAGTTGTCATATGAAAAACCCAGAGAATGATAATAAAAGTAATTTCAGTTGTTGAAAACTTGCGTGTCACTCCACATGCAGTCCAGAGATGAGATTCCAACCCCCAGCTCCAGTTGTTCAAGCTGTACCTTTAGAGCTTATAGAATAGGAAATTGCAGGAGTCTGGCAATATACAGGCAATGATATACTCTTCGTAGTACAGGAATCAGGATCAGGAAACATAGACAGCCAATATAACTTCTACAATGGGTTCAGTATCGGTATACACATCTGCAAACAAGGCTAACCACCATCAGGGGACACAACATCCTTATAATATCTTCTAATAACTAATAATTAGTGAGTGGAGTGACCAAGACACTCTTGGATCCGCCAGAAACACCCAGTTATTCGCTGGCCCTTCGTTCCTGAAGGTAAGGTAATAATCTACATACCATTTCTCGAGGCGTAGTATCGAAAACATTCCAAAAAGGCCATCCTACCATTGTTGGACATTTTCTCGGCGCGGATCCAGTCGAATAGCCCTGGGGCTTCAAGAAAAGGGTGATGTTGGGCACGTGCAGTACAAGGTACAAGTCTCAAAATCCCACTAATGTGGATTATTTCCATAAAAATAATTACCAAAATGGTTCCCAAACCTGCCTTGCGGGAAAATAACAAGGAGTTCCAGCCGATATGATCCTTCAAAAAGAAGATGAATTAAAATTCAATTTAACAGCTAGTAGCCGACTTGACTTCCACAACCCAATACCATCAACTGACTGATGTCAAAAAAATATCCACAACGTCAACTGTCAACTCATCTGACCATGAACCATAGGTTCACTCGTGCCCATCGGAGTGCAACACTTCCTACACTTGGTGTAGTTCAAACTTGATTCAAATGTAGTGTAAATTACACTACACCACGATTCAGACGAATAAACATAGTTAGGCAGATGACAGACATTCACCATGAATGACCAGCTCGACCGTACCCAACCCAGTATCAGACAGTACCATAATCTGAGGTGAAGTCGGACAATTTTTGGTCTATTTTGCCAATAACGCGTACCCCTTAGGGCAAAAAATAATGAAGGAATCCCAAAATATTCAGAATATGATACGATATAGAAATATGCAAAAAAATATTACCCCCACTACTTTTTTATTGATTACATGTTGTCCGCCTTCACTCCTATGTGTGGGGTGAACATGAACACCTATATATTGTGCATCAGAAGTCATCTTTACCCCTGAAATGGGGCGTAGGCGGACACAAACAGTGAAAAATAATAATTTATAGCAATCCACAAGAAAGAAAAACGCATTTTTAAATAAGAAACTAATCTATTTTAGGAAAATAACACAAGTAAAAACAATACATAAACCTTATACTTATTCCGAACTTATTTAATTCGAATGGCACTGCCTTCTAGGAAAATAAAACTACATACATATAACACAAAACAAAAACATAAACCTTATACTAGGTACTGAACTGTTGTTGAATCATTCAATTCGAATATTTTCATAATTTTCCAAAATGGGGAATTGAAACCTATCGCGCCTCAAAAATTTTAGATCATTATCATCTGAATCAGTCTTGTTCCCTTTATCACTACTGCTTTCAACGTCACTATTTCCATCCTCAAGAGGACGGCTAGTTGAAGGTTCCAGATCTTCTTTTCTAACTCCTTTGCCGGGCGATACTTGTAATTTCTTTCCTCGCTGTGGTCGTGTTTCTTCAGTTGTAACTGACCTAGTCGCTTTTGAAAATTCTTGTAAAGTTTCGGTCCATTGGTTCGCACTTTCTATTCGAGCCGCCTCTTCGCCTTCATCCACATCTGGTATTTTTTTTAACACAACGTCACTATTGAATGGGACAATCCCGCAAGCTCTGAACCCGGATCTTGTATTGTTTTCTAAATTTTCAATCTTCTTAATAGCTTCATCAAGAAGCCGTGGAAACTCCGACTTCAGGATAGTTCCTTTATTCTTTATTTTCATTGTAGCATCCAACTAGGGGTTGCAGAAGATGGGTGGCGTTAGGTGGAAGCAACACAAATTTGATGTTATATTGTTCGCAGCATCCCAGAATATGCATTGAAACATGGCTAGCGAGTTGTCTCCAATGAGCACCTTTCTTCCGGGAAGATTTTTGAAATAAGGAGGGAGAATTTTGTCAAACTAATCTTCAGAGGTTGGGCCATCATACCAACCGCTTTTAGTTCAGTTGTATATTGTCTCCTGTGGTCCACCTTCTATCCAGGTTGGGTATAAGTGGACAGCTTTGTATATCACATATGGGGGCAGTAGATGTCCGGATGCAGTGATTGCCTTCATAATTGAGGTGCTTGATTTGCTGGAATCATGTATAACTTCTACCCTTTCAGACCCACGGCGGCATAGAACTTTTTGCCTCCCTGGGTTGTCCGTGAGATTCGTCTCGTCATAGCTCACTATATGGGTAGACTCAACATTTTTCAAAGTCGATTCGAAATTTCCAAAACACTCTCTTAGTGTCTTTGGTAATATTAGCCCTGCATCTTTTAATGTTTTGAGCTAATCGTTCGGTTAATATGTTGTCTTTTAAAAAAAATTATAGAACCATTGAACTCCAAGTAAATTGTCTTTAAAAGTTTTTATTTTCTTTTCTTTTCTATCAAGGTAATTTTTTACTAAGCATCTTATATCTCTACGAGTCAATGGAAAGCCCCACTCACCAAATTTGATTATGCCTTCTACTAACAACCTTTCTTCTTCTGACAAAAATACAGTTTGGCCGCCATGTTTTCCTTCTTTTTTTTTTCTTAATTTTGTCATGGAGTGTAGATTTAGGTATTTTATAATATTTTGATGCTTGCCTCAAACTTTTCTTGCCTTTTTTCACATCATCTAGTGCTCTCTGTAAATTTGTTTCATCATAATTCATGAAACTTAGGCCTATCTTTTTTTTTGTAATTCCTCACCATGGTGTCCGCCTTCACCCCACCTGTGGACAATATTTTATATTTTAATTATTTTTCAAAAAACGAAAGGTGGTATTATTATCATTTTATCGCCAAATATTATTAATAAATTAGTTAACATTTTAGTGGTAAAACAAATGTTGTATATGTAAACCTTACCTGTGGGCAATAGTTTATTTTCACTAGTTAAAAAAAACAACACAAAACGCATTACAAAATAAAAGCTGATTTGTACGCGATCAGAGAAAATTACAGTCGCCACGACCATCCACCAATGTCTTTTGGTGTCTACTAACGTATCTAGACAGGTCCAGCGCGATTTGGCACACCGGCGAGATGTCCTTGAAAAAAATTATGGAAAAACGTCCTGTCCGCTTTAGCCCCTAATGTCCGACTTCACCCCTGATTACGGTAAGCAATACACTTTACGGACAGACGATTCTGACAAATGAATTTCTCCATGCTCTGGTAATTCCGTTCGGTACCGCTTGTTGGTAGACACCACCGTTACGTAGTCACTCAAAGTCATCTGTCAAATCCTAACCACAAATCAAAAATAGGAAACTGTAAACAATTGCTGGAAGGTTAGAAATGTAACAGGGATTCTTCCTGACTGAAAACAATGGATAAAAACAATTGCTGGAAGGTTAGAAATGTAACAGGGATTCTTCCTGACTGAGAACAATGGATAAGGATTGATGATTGAAGGACTGCTGAGAATTATAGAGGTACGAATTCCCTGAAACGACATAGCACGGGTAATTGTACGTTATGTAGCATGTAAGTACGTCCTCCAAAAGCTGATCAATGGTTAGGGACCTCGACAACTTCTTGTGAATTTAACCCCTTACAATTAGCCGAGGATATCAGGAGAGTAGTCTCTCTTTAATCAAAATATTATATATTACACTAGTTACATATGAAATTATCCTGAGGACTGAATAAGCCCTAATAAAATCCACTAAAGTTCATAAAGTAAATACAAACAATAACCAGACCGTTACAAGCAACTTCTCGCGTTGGGAGGCGGTAAGCGTCAAAGGGTTCTCTTAAATTGGGGAAAAATTACGCATTTACCTGACTAACAATATGCCGTTGAGGAAAATCTGAAATTCCGAGTATATCCGGAGATATCCGGAAAAAACAGAAATTTCGGAAATGGTTTTTATTTTTTTCTGGCTTTATTTTTCGAAGGATTCGAAAATGAATTGCACTTCCTGCTACATTATTTTGTTTTCATATTTGCTATCCGACGTTTCATCTTCCGGACACCATCATCAACATTATTTTTTCTTATGGGCGCTACATTTGTAACGTTTTTCCTTTAATTTAAATATAGTTTCTATTGTAAATCAATTAATTTAACATTTTTTTTTATATTTCAACACACACTCAACAGTATGAATACTAAGAACAAGTTTTTGAATGTAAAACAAGGTTATGGAATGTACCTTCTTATAGTCCGTATATATTTTAATTTGAATGAAATAGTAAATCTTAGCTTGAATTTTTTCCTTTGAATTCAGATTTCAGATGTCAACAGCCATTTTGTATGAAACCCTCTTTGGAAAACTTTTTTTAAACTGGATAGTTGAGTTCGGTATTTGACACTGTCAAATCGTCCAATTATGTACATAAACTTGGAAATGATTTCCGTCAGCCTTTAGTAATTACTTTTTAGTTTCTTGGGGAACGTTGTCCCTATTCAATGAATAATATCTTTAATAATTATTGGGCAGAACTTTGGTTTACTGGGAATCAATTATTGCTCCAGGAATCAGAACCACAACATTAAAGTTGAACCATAACTATATTATTTATGCACAAAATGTATTAAATATTCTCACCTCTGTGGTTTGTGGTTTAGATAGTTTTTTTTTTAAATAACAGAATGTTTCTCAAAATCGATTCATTGAATTTCGGAGTCTCAAATATTTTTCAATTTGCGTTGTTTTCTTTTTCCGCTCAATTTTTTTATCGTCACCAAGAGGACGTTCATTAGTTGCAAACTCAACAAACAAAAATATATTTGGTAAAGCTATCAGTTAGATAAGGATTTTTACCTATTCGAAAAGGACGGGCAATGTTTGCAAATGTCATGATGACAGATTGAATTTCATAATGACAGAAGCTCGGAATTACTATACAGTATGATACATTCAAGATCAATAAATGCCTTGCACTTTGGATTATTTCTGTTTTGAATAGATACAGATTTTACATTTTCAATGTTGTATCATAAGTTATCATTCTTTTTCGAAAACTTGGAGTTATTGAAAAAAATTTATTCTTATCATAATGATAGGCTTTGACTTTGATGTTTATATATTTGACTTTCAATTTGCTACACTCAATGACATTTTGTTATTGTACAATTCATTGAATTTTTGGCAAAATATGGATTTCACGAATGAAGAAAAAAGAGATATGATACAAATACAATAAAAACAGTGTTAGGACATGTAGGAGATGTATTTAAACTTGTATCCCGAAAGACGACAACCACATTGAACTATGTTCAAGTTACTAGATCAAAATCTCATCGAGTTTGGTTCATTTGAAAAGCCAATGAAAAAATACGGAGACAGAATCAACAATCAAAATTTGATAATTGAGGTGTGTATGAAATGAATTAGACATTGTGTTCTTTTCGATGAAAATAGAACTTTGAATAAATAACAATAATGAACTAAAGTGTAAAGACAAAAGTAAATCACAGTTATGCTCAAAATGCTGGCCTCATTTATGATAACACAACTGTGTCCTTCTTCGAATATTATTCACTGCACGATTTCTCTCCTCCTCAATCTTCCGAATTCTCTAACAATGTTGTGTTGAAGGTCCACAATATTTTGATAGTCCCTCTGACCAGAAACTCTATTTTTCAGTAAACCCCATAAGAATGTATCCATAACATTTAAGTCTGGAGACCTTGCTGGCCACCTCAGTGGCCCATTATTCCCTATCCATTTATCACCAAACCTTTCAGTCAGGTAATTTGATACTCGTCTGGTAGTGTACGGTGGAGCACATCATGTTGAAACCAGATGTTGTTATAATTAGCCAAAGGTAGATCATCCAAATAGTCTTCGAAAATCGACATTAAAAACTGGTGATATTAGGTTTCTCCATTCAGAATTCCGTCAAATAAATGAGGACCCAAAATTGTAATTGTACACGTTAGTACTAAATCGCACTTAATGACGCATTTTTCGGAACTGACTGGAGTTGTTTTTGCTCCAAATGTGTTCGTCATTTCGGTTGAATATCCCACAATTCGTAAAAGTGCTTTCATCTGTCCAAATTACATTTTCCAGGAAAACAGGAAATTCAGGTCTGATTTGCCAATTACAAAATTCTATGGATGCAATTTTTGAGATATGTTTGTTTTGTACTATTCTAAACCGCTTTTTTTGAGATGTTTCCAAGCACATGTATGACAAATATTAATATCGGAGGAATTTTGACATGTAGATTTATTAATTTTCATTGAAAAGGACACAATGTCTGATTTACCTCATACATACCTCATTTATCAAAATTTCTTTAGTTTCCTGGTCCATTCTGTTTACGTATGTTTCCTTCGGCTTTTCAAATGAACCAAACTCGGTGAGATTTCCGATGTCCTAACACTGTTTCTATCGCAATTGTGATAAATTTGTATCATATCACTTTTTTCTTCATCCGTGAAAGCCATTTTTCGCCAAATATTCAATGACTTGTACAATAACAAAATGTCGTTAAGTGTAACAAATTGAAAGTCAAATTTAGAAACATCAAAGTCAAAGCCTATTATGGTAAGAATATTTTTTTTTTCAATATCTCCAATTTTTCGGAAAAAAATGATAAATTTTGATACATCATTGAAAAGGTAAAATCAGGTTTTATTCCAAACAGATAGAATCCAACGTAGCGCCCATATAAAAAAACAAAGTTGATGATGGTGGCCGGAAGACGAAACGTCGGATAGCAAATATTAAATTATTATTAAGTAGCAGGAATAAAGTGGCATGTGGAAGTGCAATTTATTTTTGAATCCTTCGAAAATTAAAGCCAGAAAAGAATAAAAACCATTTTCCGAAATTTCTGTTTTTTCCGGATACCTCCGGATATCCCCAATTTGACCATCTTCGTATCTCTCATAGTTTCCGAGATACCAATGGTGATGATCGAATTTGAAACACCCTGTACGGTGGTGTTTGCGGACTCCTAGGTGTTGTGGATGGTGTAGAAAATGAAAATGCAGTATGTCGGGTGCTCTGGTACTGAGCTGAGAATCTACTGCTTTCAAAAATCTTTGTGTTTTCGCCAAGCTTTCAACCACAACAATAGCATATCTGAAATTGTTTTGTTCTCGCTGGTCAGTTTCGACAGCTTTAATGAACTTTCAGCTTATATTACTTTAACTTTAAGTTAAAACAAAATATAAGAATTCAGCAAATTGGAACACATTTTTTAAACTTAATCAGTTACAAATTAATAGTTAAATCAAGAGGATTTTATATAAGGTGGATATAAGGTGGATTATATTATTCGTTAAGGTGGGCGTTCAATGTCGTGAAAGTTTACTTCAAGTTGCATTGAGAAATGTTAAACTTGGAAAACTGAAATTCAGTAGGTGAACTCAGAAAGGATTGGAGTACTCATTGAATTGAATATATTGAAATTTCTAGAATTGAGATTTTTTTGGTCGGCAATTGAAGGAAATTAGCCAATACTTGCTTATGTTTTATTTCAAAGGAAAGACCCATAGAAATAGTGCAATTTCCAATAAAAACCGAATCTCTATACAATATCGTTTGGAAGATTAACTCGAAGTGCGAAACAGCCGGTGAATTGCCAAATTCAAATAAATAGCGGGAAATAGTTCCTTCTTCACCAGCATGCTGACTGAATTTTTAGTTATCAATAATGGTTTACATACTTACAGGATGAGGCAGAAAACGCGTTTGTTCGGATTTTATCATTATTTTTTCGCGAATTCTCGAATACTGATATTTATAAACAAAATCATGGTCGAATGTTCATATTATTTATGTTGATATGAATGCTATGAAACTTGATCTTCATTCTCTGTGAAATATGAAACTCAGCTCTGATAATTTATTACCTCTATCTTTGCTCAGGGTGTAAACAAATTAAAAAATGATTCGAGTACGGACCATTGTTATCAGTTACAGAATATGCTACGAGAAAGTCATCGAAAAGTCCACACTTGTGCGATAATCAGGTCTCAGAAAAAACGCGTTTTCTGCCACATCCTGTTAGTACCTAGGCCATAATTGATATATTAAAAGTGAACTGATATTTTGCAAAGCATATAATACTCAAAAATCAAGAAAAATCCACTTGCAGAGAGTATTTTCCATATTTGACATTCAACCCATTTTTGTAGCTCACCCTGTAGGGTCAGAAAAAAGTTTTGTGAAGAAAGTTGCTTCTCCTGACCTCTAGAATATATGCCAATATCAAAAAAATCTGACGAGCCCCATGAATATGTGCATCCAGTCTTTTTTTGTTTTGAACTATGACAATTTGCTTTTGAAGTACACACGGATTCAGATTTCAGATTGGGATGAAATATGGTATATTATACAGTATACAGTTACAAATTTAGTATGTATCACAGAGCAAATATCTGACACTATTGAGGAAAGCTCTCAATGTGATATAATTTATACAGATTTTACGAAGGCCTTCGATAGGCTGGGAATTCTTCTTCAAAAACTATCAAATTTTGGACCAACACTAAATCTCACATCTTTATTTCAATCTTACCTTCATGAGGGAAGGCAGTATGTCAGCTTCCATGGCCACAGATCAATTGAAATCCTTCCTACATCTGGTGTACCCCAGGGGTCCAACCTTGGCCCACTATTTTTCATAATGTTCATCAATGATATTGTTGATACTCTCACCGTTCGTCATTTACTGTTCGCCGATGATCTTAAGATATACCATAAAATTATCACCAGAGAGGACTGTACTCTTCTTCAAGAAAATCTTGATCGCGTCAATGTATGGTGCCTCAAGAATAACTTATTCCTTAATGTCTCCAAATGTCATGTTATGTCCTTTACCGCCAAGCTGATTCCAATTCTTTACAATTATGAAATGAACAATATTGTACTGAACCGTCCTGAAACCTTCCAAGATCTAGGAGTAAAATTTGACAAAAAACTTTCCTTTAGAAATCATATAGAGCACGTCATCAAAAAAAACTTATAGATCATTAGGATTCATCATCAGAGTGACAAAATAATTTCGAAGAAATAAGAAAACGTTTCTACAACTATATTTCACATTTGTTAGATCGAACTCAGAATATGCCTCAATAGTATGGGCACCGCATTATCAGATACATATATCTAATCTTGAAAATATTCAAAGAAAATTTTTAAAGTATGTTTGTTTCGAACTTGATGGTAACTACCCGACTGTAGGCTTTCCGCATGAGCAACTTCTTACTAGATTTTCAGTGGATTCACTAGAATCTCGACGAAACAGGTCACATGTTATTTTCCTTTTCAATCTTATTCATAACAATTTAGACTGTACCTATATTCTGAATATGTTAAACTTTCGTATTCCTAGGCTCACATCTCGAAGAAATGATAATTTTTACCTCCCTCTTTGTCACACAAACGTTAAGTTATATGCACCTGTATATAATATGTGCTCTACATATAACAAGATGAATGAAACCATTGATATTTTCTGCTGCAGTGTGGCCTCAATAAAAAATCTGGAATCTTCTGTTTTTACCACAAATTGATATTGTTAAGTATGGTATTATTAGATTAATAGTTCATCCTGTATAGTCCTATTCTATAATTGGATCTTGTATCTGTTGAATAGTGTAATAAAAAAAAAATTATTGGTTGTTTCTAATTCCGCCTTTTCATACAATTGTTTTGCTGATAATAGCCAATAATACTTTATAACCATTGACCACAACTGCATAAATAAAGACATTATTACTATCACTATTAAGACACTCTTTTTATAAACTCATATTTTTGAAGTATTTTTTGATTATAAAATCAATAGTATATTAGGTACAAAAAATGATGTTTTCATTGCGTTTCATATCATCTCAAATTTTTTAAGAGATTTTTGAGTAGGTACAAGCCGAATGAAAAATACTCCAAAAAACTCAATTCACTTTGTTTCGGATGGACTGTAACTCGTAGTTGGACTTTACTCCTTATTCTTTATTTATCGAAAATTACAAATTATTTCATTGAAACGTCAAAGTTCTAATTTTTGTTGTCAAAATCGTTGTTATGCTTTTTCATATTTGTTTCTTCGCTGCCCAACTCTTGTCACTCTGACATCGTTCGGAAAGTTCAAATCTTCTAACTGCACATTAGATAGCGTGAAACGTTCTAATTGAAATTAGCGTAAACACACTTTAACGGAGCCGGTAATTAAAAAATCAGGTTGAATGTTTCATATTTTGTTCCGACTCTGACGATAACACCAGAAAAAATTTGCATGAAATACCTACCTAGTAACTTGAAGATCCAAAGTTTGCTTAAAATTTTACACCGATGGCCCTTCTTTTAGGCATCTGTTTCCCATCAAACCAAAACCGTCGGTATATTACCGTTTCCGATATTCCCAAATATACCAACATATTGAAATAATTCATTACTTACAGTCTGGTGAATATATTCCAACGAGCAGTGAGCAATGATTCATTCCGAAAAACCTTCCGTCTCCGTCTATCGGTCTCCAGTCTCCAAGCTAGTACAAAACCCTGTTGCCAAGCTCTTAAAATATCCAAGTTCAGAGTTTTCTTCTATCGTCTTGTTCTGTAAAACATTGGAGTTGATATTTCAAGAACAATATTCTATAGTACTTGGTACATTTGAATGTGACTATAAACAAGACTAAATATTTCATTTTGCAACACTGCCCAGCAACGTGATGTTTTCACGATGAATTAATTTCGGAAAATAGTAGAAATTAATTTTGATAACAATTTTTCGTTTTTGGGGTGAGAAACTTGAGTAAATATTCATAAAAATAACTGGTGGCTCCTCTGTCGGAATACTTTGTCAAACCGGATTTAACGGCCACCTCAATAACGCAAAACGTTTTCGTCTTCAGTGCTTCGAAAATAATCTGATTGGATGAAGAAATTCGTGAAAAATCATAGAATATGAAATTTGAAAAAAATGGTTAGTTACTTACAGGTCACGTCACAGTAAGTTTCACAGTTGGTGAAGACAAACCTTCCGGAACTGGCGTGAATTTTTTGCGTTCCAGGTCTGGCATGGGACTGTGAGTCCGCATACCAGATATATGGCAATTACTTACTTCTATGTATTTATTCTAGCTTATTTATATTAAAACATCAAAATTATTTGAATAATATTTATTTTACAAGCAAAATAACAAATCGAAAACATAATTTTGGCAATATTTTTAATACATACATACATGCTAACATCCTACATGTATCTATAATCTTACTCTCAGAAAAACACAAAATAAAAGTATTCACAACAAGAACATAATGTTATAAGTAATTATAGATAGGTTTATATATGTATATATAGATAATACTATATAAAATCATCTGCGATGACATTCCAAATAAATGTTCCAGGCAGTGGAACTGACGGCATTCTATGCATGTGTACCTCGTCGGCCGATTTTTCTTCCTGTCACAAAGACAGCAGCGACCTCGTGCATTTTGGGGATTATCCGCAGGTACTACAGCATCCTCCATTACAATGATTTCTCTTATTCTTGCCCTTATAGTCCTCGGTAGGTTTGATTTGCGCGTTCATATGAAGCCATCTGGAAATTACCCTGCATTAGGTAACAACCCATAGAACACAACAATAGTATGTGATAATATACAAAAAAATAGTTGCTCACCTTCAAATGTGCCAAGAAAGAAAAAATGATGCAGGTCAAAAATGGGATCGGGAACTTCCGTCGGACTCTCACTCCGCAATCTCATATAACTCAAAAACAATAACATCCACGCACTTAAAACTCTCGTTATAGACTGATTGTTCGATGCTTGAAGAATACTGAAACGCACCGATTCGAAGGGTAATGGTTTTTGGGGTAAACGACAATTAAAAACATCTGCGGACCAGCAGTCCGCGCGCCAGTTCTGGAAGGTTAAGTTGAAAGGTCAAACTTTTATTAAAATCTCACCTATTGTGATCGATCACATCTCTATTGGATCATAATTCTAAAATTAGAATAAGTTATTACCGATCAATAATAAATTTAGACAAGAAAATAGTGCCTAAATGTCTTCTACACTTTATTCAAGCTTTGATCAATGTTAAGAGTTAGTTACTGCAAGCGGAACATACAGTATTCATCTCAAATTTCCAGTAGCTTCAAGTTGCTATGGTATAAAACAACGATTTTGAATTCTTATGAATTGTCAATAAATTGGATTAGAAACGTTATGTTTCTATTAAATATGCATATTTGGAGATCAAAATCGGATAATAAACTCAACATAATGGTCCTTCTGTAGTCGGATGGAAAACTAGAAATTATTTAAGTAACTAACTTGGAAGTAGTAATTAATCACTGGTTCAATTTGTTCCTCAAATCCTATCAATCCGTTTAGTACTATTATTTAATTGTTGTGTGAGGATTAATAAAAATGGATTAAGCATTCCAGACTTCTGCATTCAACCTTTACAATAGGTATAATCGTCAGCAAGTCTCCAGCAGAAAACAACTACTGCCCCCTACGACCATTGAATTATATCTTTTAGATTCTTGGCAAAGTATTCTACAACATAGTTCTTGAAAAGTAGTCTTCGCAATATTCTTTTAATCCCAACGCCAAAACCTACGGACCGGTTACATGGTGTTGCAAATCATCAGCGCAGGGCAGCTCACCCAACGCAATCGAAAAATATCTTTACCCGAAGACTCAAAGAGCACTCCGACTATGGTTTCGACTTCGTCTGAAGCCAAATATTTTCAGAAGAAAGTGTTCTATAGGTATAGTCGTCGGCAAGTCTGCAACAGAAAACAACTACAGCCCCCTACGACCATTAAATCATATCTGTTAGATTTTTGGCAAAGTATTCCACAAGAACTACTTTGCAACGTTCTTCCAATATTATTGATTAATCATATCAGATCGTCGAATAAAAGAATTCATACGAAAAAGAGGCACCCTCAAATCGAAATCAACTAGTTTTTCAAAGTTTATGTATAGTATTCCAGGAAACACTCTAAAATGTTGATAAAATTTCACTCACAGAATTAGAATTTAGGCTTAGTATTACAAAAGAAAAATATGAGGAATTTGAGGAATGGACCACGCACAAACCTTTTTTATCCAAACTCTGTTCTAAGTATATTGTTCTTGTTTGCAGATCACCACCATCAACCAATAACTCAATTTCTCTTTGAAGAACCACGCACCAACCTTATGAGAAATGGCTTACGGTGAATTCCGCAAATTTTTTGGTATGATGAACTTTTCGATGTCCTGATCAAAAGTATCCACGGGCACTACGAAAAATAATGGACAGTTTTTGAGAAAAAAAATCTCAGTCGCCAAAATGGGGAATTTGGTAGTAAACCGGGAGAAATTACCCGTGCTATTTTGCAACTTCATGCCTCTTGGAAATTGTAGCATGCGCTTCAGCAATTATTTTATAGGTCTTGTGTCTTCACAGCTCGATTGCCAATAATTTCAGTATATACAGGGTGACGCATAAAGTGAATACGAGGAATGAAAAAATAATTTTTAGAACGTTATGAAAACCGTGGATTGTGAGAAAATTAGTGAATTATAAAGAAAATGATTTAGTTGTTATATAGGAGCTGATACAGGAAAAAATAATCGAAGTCAATTGTGTTACAGATGGAAATTGAAATTGGCATATTGATAACGTTACAACAATATAAATATATACGAAAAAACGTATTGCAAGATTTATTGAAGAATAACATTGTTGAGACGTACTTTTCAACGTCCTGATCGAATGTCTCGATGGGAACCACGGAAAATAATGGACAGTTTTCGAGTATAAACTGCTCAAAGTCGGCAAAATAACGTCTGAGGAAATGAATACTAGAACCTGTCACAAATAACCAATGTTTCATTATTCTCATTCTTTCAATCATCCTATCATTCCTTTACGGAATAATGTATTTGACATAATCTTAAATTAATTTTTATTCATCATATAATTGAACCAACCATTCCATAATCGCATTCCTATATTGTCATGATGACATATAATTAGTAATGTCTGTACTTATTTCATGTATACATGGTAAATAAGATTTTTCTAAAGTTTGAATCTTTTTCCTGTTTATCTGATATCCCATACCTCTCGGATGGCTTTCATTCAAAATCGGAGACATTGTTTCATTTGCAACAATATGTTCCATATGCAACAAATTGCAAAATTAGATGATGTGAACTATGAAGAAGAACGGGAGATTTCTATTGAACAAATGGAAGAATCTGGACTATCAGATATTCCTATTGACAACTTTACAAGACTGTGCCTCAATTGTAATAGAGCAGTGATGGAAAAGATAACCGTTTTAGAAGATGACTGGACGTTTCTCAAGCTGAATACTTTGAAACAAACTTCGAGCGAATCGTGCGTAGGATGTAGCTAGACTCAATCTGAATCGGTTGACTCTGAAATGCCAAGTTTTGTTTTGAAATACATTTATATCAGAAATAAAGGTGCATTTAGTAAACACCATTTTAAAATGTGTTTATATATATTATGTTAAAAACGAAAGTTGAATCTGTTATATCAAATGGCACCATTTATACAGCAATATTAAGTTTATGCTGAAAACATCTTACCATGTCTTAAAATGTACCTGTCATTCTTAAATTTATGCCTAAATCTGAAGCTTGTATAATATTAGGTTTGATACAAAATTATTTTTAGGGTTATGTTTATGTCAGTGCTTGTGCTAATGTTACGTTTATGTTGACTAAATGAACTTTAATACATCACTTGAATGAGAACGGTTTTTTCCTGAGACAAATTCTTCCTGGGCTGCAATTCAATATTCAAATTTGGTGGCTTTGTTGCAAGAATTTAGGAATGTGCAGAACATGCCACAATGGGATTACCAGTTGAAGATACCGATTGAAATATTAGTTCAGTAGCGGATGAAGTAGATAAAACGATTTGATAATGTAGGAATACGATTATGGAATGGTTGGTTCAATTATATGATGAATAAAAATTAATGTAGGATTATGTCAAATACATTATTCCGTTAAGGAATGATAGAATGATTTAAAGAATGAGAATAATGAAACATTGCTTATTTGTGACAGGTTCTAGTTTTCATTTTCTCAGGCGCTATTTTGCCGACTTTGAGCCGTTTTTTCTCGAAGACTGTCCATTATTTTCCATTGTGCCCATCGAGACATTCGATCAGGATGTTGAAAAGTACCTCTCACTAATGTTATCCTTCAATAAATCTTGCGGCACGTTTTTTCGTACATATTCTGTAATACAAGTGACTTCCATTATTGTCCCCTGTATCACCTCCTATATATCAAATGAATTATCCTCTATGTAACCATATCCATATCCATTGACTTTCTCATAGTCTTTTGTTTTCATGTTTTAAAAATATTTTTTTCAATCCTCGCTTTATGTCTTTATGCATCACCCTAAATAGACTGAAATTATTGGCAAACGGTGCTGTGACGACACAAGACCCATTCAAAAGTTTCCAAAGCCCATGCTACAATTTCCAAGAGGCATGAAGTTACAAAATAACACGGTCTATTTCTCCCGTTTAACTACCAGATTCCCCATTTTGCCCTCTTTGAGCAATTTTTTTCTCAAAAACTGTCCATTATTTTTCGTCGTGCCCATGGAGACTTTTGATCAGAACATCAAAAAGTTCATCATACCAAAAAATTAGCGAAATTTACCGAAAGCCATTTCTCATAAGGTTTGTGCGTGGTCCTTTAAAGAGAAATTGAGTTATTGGTTGATGGTGGTGATCTGCAAACAAAAACAATATACTTAGAACAGAGTTTGAATGAAAAATCTATAAAATGTCTACTATGTCTTTACAGATCTTGAACATCAGAAATAAAAAAGCTGAGGTTCAAGATAATGTTAGCATATATAGCTTTACTGATGATGATTTATTTAAGTGACGCTCATTCTGCCAGATCAAGTGCTCATTTGTGGTGGCTCTTCGAGCAAGACCTCTCATTTGCTATTAGTTCCAATACCTTCTTCTTGTGGAGACTAGAATAATTGGTTGTTATTTCGAGATACATTTGAATCTTTTATACAAAGCAATGTTTCAATGTCAACCATTGAAAAAAATCTTTATTCACAGGGCGCACTTCAAGGGTATTCCTGATGGAAATTATGACATAGTTTGGAAACTTATGTGAAAGATATGATGACACACACATACTTTGGTGAACTATCACTTGGAATCATTGGTGTGATTTCCCTCAATTAGTGAAGAATCAGCCACAGATCGGCGGAATATGTTTAATCAAAATACTTTACCATACCTGTGATTGAGCTGTCTGTATTTTACTCTGTAGTTGGGTTATTTATAAATTTACTATGGTGTAGAGTGGAATAACATTATATTGGGGGCTTTTATAAGGTTATTCACCCTGTCCAAACCAAAAAATCTAGAAAATTTTCAATGCCAAAAAACGTGTAGGCTATCAAAAGCCGCTGAGGCGACTGAGAAATGAGAGAAAGAATTTAATTACAAAAAGCATCTAGCGAACACGTTATCGGAACAGTTGACAGCGTTTCCTGGGTTGTGGCCGCAGAGGCAGCAAAGAACGTCGACAACGCCTTAAAGCTGTCATCTGCACTTAGTAATTAACAGTGTCAACGCTAAATAAAGTTGTCACGTCTGCTTGTCCACGTGAGGTGAGGAAACAGTAAAGTTTATTTATAAGTCTGATAATGGTTCATTAGAATCATGAGATTGTGATATAGGGTGGCGCCAACAAATCTGACACACTCACAGAACAGAGAATTTGGTAAAATACTTTATTCGGTAAAACTAAAGATGCACATTCGTTAGAGTAAAAAAAGATCTCTGATAAATTCTGTGCAACCGTCCCACATTCCAAATTTTTGCCGTCTCGTCACCGTTCCGTATAGCCAAGTATAATTTATTATGCTACCAGAAACAACTTTTTGTTTTCAACCATAATACGCAGTTACGTGATGACACTCTCAAAATAAAAAAGGAGAAATCTGCCTTAAGGCAGATACATAATTTTCTGATTGACTGTATTTTGAATTCGTCTAAAACTGACACAATATTATTAAAAATTGAATTGATATTTGTTCTTTTACCTGATTGTTTTTATGCTCATGTTTCACTATTTTTCTCTCTTATTCTCTGGTATGAATTTTATCATCTCGTTGTTTTTTTATGTATACATAAGATTCTGTTCTTAGCCACTATTATTCATTTGCAATAACAATAATAGTAATAATAATATGCTGACACTAATGCTTACGATTGAACCATTTCTGATATCATTTATTTCACTTAGAAGTGGGTATCTCAGAAACTTGCTTTTTGAAGCCCTCGACAGCTTTTTCAAATGTTGAAAATCACTTTTCACACATTTTATTTCCATTTTTTTTATTCTAATAAGGTTAGTAGTTTTTTGTTTCTATAATGGCAGAGTAGCAATCGGATCCTATTTCGTATTTTTTTAAATCTAAAAACTTCCTCCAACGAACACAAAAACATCTCGGATATGTTGAAAGATAAAGATTTTGAAAAATAAAACTGTTTTTCGATGTCATTCCTGTCCATACATAATTATAAATTATTTTAACGCCAAAGTCCGCAGTCTGCAAAATCTGCCATTATCTGACGGTCTATGATGACAGTTCCAAAATTTTAGCGAGAAGTCCTACGTCTGGCTTATCATAAAGGAATTTTGTTGACGACGTCCCATTGCTTGCGAGAAATGCTTTGCTGCAAGAAATTTAACAAATAAATTCTTGTCTCAGAATGAGTGCTGTGATCCCTTTACATATATACATTCACGAATAAAAAACATAACGTCGAGTTCTGAAAAATAAACTAAAATGTAACGTAGAAAAAACTAGGAGTCCAATGTAATAATGATTCAAATAAACCACCTTGATTTTATTGAAAATATGAACAGGATGTTCACAAAGTCAGTTGTGGAATCATCTGCGACTGAAAGATAAACTTCAACAGCTATTTTCCATCGTACAAGATAACCTCTCTTGGAAGGGATTCATGTTGTGAAGGAAAACATTCTCAATTGAAAATTGAACCAATACATGACTCCTCTGGAAATGGAAAAACACCTACGATAAAATTGAAGTTACTTTTTTGTAATATCTAACAGAAAACAACTACTTCCCTGGCTAAAGCCACGCTGGAGATTGAACTAAATCTGATAGATATTGTGAAAGACCCTATATAACTTAAGAGAAAAAATCTGGAAGTGAAAATTTGCCTTTTCATTCAGATAGTTGATTATTTCTAAGATGTCCAGTTTCCATTGGTGGTTCTTATCTATAAATGAGATAGGGAAGAATGTTATTCAGAAGTATCACTCATAGAAAATCGTTCATTTCACTGATGCATAAATTGAATCTCTTTCGCTAGGCCTCCAATGAATTTTGGTCGACAAAAATCGATTTAACTCTTCTAAGATCATCAGGGAGGTCAGAAGAATTGGAAATCATACTCTCCAGAAGCAATTTCACACTGTAATAGCCTAAACTGTGAAACAGGAAATCTCATATCGCTGAGTAGATTTGGAGTAATGATTGCAAAAAGTAAGATAATTTTCCCCTTCAATTCATTAAATATTTGTTGATTTGTGAAATTCATGTCGATACGATAGAAATCTTTCGGATATACATATGGTGATCAGGGAGACCACATGTTCGTACCACGCGTAGATATCAATCTATAAGGAAATGTTTTTCGAAGAAATTGTGTCACTGGTCGTGCATTGTGACTTGGAAAACCATCCAGTTGAGACCAGTCTTCCCAAAAATTATCAGGAAGTAGCTGAACTACCGAGTTAATCTGATTTCTCAGAAGCTATGTGATATTTGACAGTGATCAGGGTACCATCGATAAAAAAGGACCTATGTTATCTTCTACCATTCCTGTCCAAGCATTGAATTTTTGTGGGTATTGAGTATGCAGAGGAATACTGAGATGCTGATTATTTCGAGACCAATATCGTGCAATAACTGATGGATAGTAAAGAAAACTCGTCTTTAAATAATATATTTTGTGAAAACGCATAATTTTCATTCTGTTTCTCCATCATGGTTTCACAAAATTTCATTTGTCGAATGTGATCCTCGGAAAAAAATTCTTGAGTTTTTGTACTTTGGAAACATGGTATCCATTCCTTTTCAAAATATCTCGAACAGTTCTGTATTCATATCAATTTGATTGTCAATTTGTCTACTCGGACAAGGTTCACTTGCTTCAACAGCGGCAGAAACTCTTATTTCTCTATTTTGACGCACTTCATTCATTGGCTTTAATACGTGGTTTATCGACGTTTCGACACTTCCATATTTCTCAAACCTCTCAATAAGTTGAAAAATGGTGGAATGTGATGGAATTGGCCTATTTTCTAATGCAACAATATCGAGTGCACCCCCAAAATACCACTTTAAAATTTGTATCTTTTATTCCTTTGTGAACGTCTGCATTTCAGAATTCGAAAGAACATTCGTATTCAATCGCTATGTAGACTTGCTAATGGCACGACTGCAATTGATATACTCAAATAGTTTGCAGAAAGGAGAACAGTGGTGCAGTTGAATAATTGAATCTCCATCGCGTGTATTTGCTTCATTTTGTACTGGTCAACTGACTTCATAACCTATCAACAGAACATACGCATTGGGTATGCTAGATGCCGATAATAATAATAATAATAATAATAATAAATATACTTTATTGTCATAAAAAATTCCTTCTTGTCGACAAAGCATGATACACTAGAAATAATTTTGTACATGAAAAAAGAAAAAGGCAAGAGAAAAGATACAAAGATAGAGTCAAATTTAAAACTTGAACTAAAGTTTAAAACTAAAACTAACAATGATGAAATGTAAAATACACTTGTTTGTCAAAACATGATATAAATTAAAACAAATTAACATAAAATATAATGTATACCTGCTCACAGACATGTATATGTACATGCATATAAACATATATTAACACATACAAACACATACACAATATTTATATATGAAAAAAATATACCAATTCAGAGAACATATTTGCACCGATACTAATCAACACACTGAGTTACGTACAAATTGTGGGAGATATCAAGACTATTATTTCTAAAGATATTAGAAATGGTCATCATAAAATTCTTGTAAGCTGTAATATGGCCTGGTGTTCAATAGTTCCTTGACAGTTTTTCTGAATATTTTCATATTTATTTGTATACCTCTAATATAGGTAGGTTTTAACACCATTTTAGTACAAGGAATCCTTTACAAGAGATGTGCTGGGAATAGGTAGTTTCAAACTATTAGTACTGTGGCGTGTGGCATAAGTGGATTGAGCATAGGGAAATTTGGAAAAGTGTTTCCCCACCAAACATACGGTCTCTAATATGAACAGAGATATGACTGTCAAAATTTTGTTCTTTTTGAACAATGGCCTACACGAGTCACGAGGTTTAGCATTATAAATATATCGTACTGCTGTTTTTTGAAGTATCTGAACAGAATCTAACAGGTCCAAACTACACACTCCCCAGAACGGTATACCGTACCTTAAATGGAACTCAATTAAGGCGTAATATGCTGTTTCAGCAGTACGAGATCCCAGCTCTTTAGAAATTACCCTCACTGCATGGCACCCGGAGGATACTTTACTCTTGAGATGCTCAAACTTTAATTTTTTGTCTATGAATAGTCCCAAAAATTTGGTACAATCTGAGTTTACAATGACTCCGTTATCCAAAGAAAGATTATCAAGTGAGCATCTGAAAGTTACTATATTTGGTTTTTTGATATTAAATGAAAGAAGATTTGAGTCACACCATAACTTTATCTTTTTCGCATCGTTAGATATTCTGTCTTCGAGCTCTTCTACTGTTTTACTATTCCACAAAATCGTGGTATCATCTGCAAAAAGTGTGAATTTACCAGTCAAGTCGATATTTGTGAGATCATTGACATATATCAAGATAAGTATAGGACCTAAAACAGATCCTTGAGGCACACCAGAGTTGATCTCGATCTGCTTCGAGTGTTCACTCATTTTGACGGATTGGCTGCGGCCTATGAGGTATGATTTGAACCATTGCAGAGTCATTCCTCTACATCCATAACGATATAGTTTCCGCAGGAGTATCTCGTGATCCACGCAGTCAAAAGCCTTTGTTAGATCACAAAACACTGCCGCTGCTACATCTCCAGCATTGATGTTGGCATAGACATCATAAAGGAACGTGAACATGGCATTATGGTTATTTTTTAGTTCCTGAAATCCATATTGATTTTCACTAATAATGTTGATATTTTTTCAGTATCTGTATATTCTATGTCAACAATACGTGATTACAGGTAATAATAAAAATAAATGTGCTTTATTGTCAGAAGAGATCTCCTGTTGACAACGCTAGAGGTGTATATAAAACGTAGGAAGAAGTGAAACAGATTGAAGACATGAACGAATTCATACGACACTTCGAAAACAGTAAGAATAATGCAGTAAACAAATAATTTGGACAGAACTTACATCAAAATAATATACAGATATACAGAATACACAAAATATAAGACTGGGAATACAGGGTGGCCATTTTTTTAATGGGATTGTATGAGTAACTTCCAAACCATACTAGTAAGAAGGTCGGTTGAGTGGAGAAAAAGTTGCACATTTGGATGCATAATCTATCGGTGGAAACTAATCAGAAATATCAGTGCCGGTTCGTGAGATATGACGAAAAGGGTAAATTCGATTATTTCTGTTTTTTGATTATACTTCATTTATTTTCAGAAATATCAAAAAATAGTTTGGAGGTTTTTTATTCGAAAACAAATTCTCTTCGATTTGAAGTTTTCAGATTTCGTGTCCAACGTTCGTATTCTCAGGACCACCCTCAACTATTTTTTAAGTATGGACCTAGATATTTTATGACACTGTTCGAACTAACTTTTCATTCTGAATTCAGAGGTGTATCGTACAATGCCATTTGAATACGGGTTTCGGATAATATGAACCGTAATCAAAATTTTATTAAATTACAGTTAGTTTCCGGGTCCTTCAGTTGAATCAACATTCAAGTAATAAGATCTTAATCCAAGTTTTATTGGATTGGATCTGTAGTGAATTTATATTCAGAGTTCATTTCTAAGAAGTGTACAATACTTCTAGCATATAAAGTGAATAATTAGGAACAAATAAATAAAAATCAATCACTATTACTCAGTTATTCGAATATTTCAATCAAAGAATGCAATATTTGTCATTTGAAAAGCGAGTTCCCAATCGTCCGTGCGCCACTCAAGTTGTACAGTATACAACAGTTGAATTTAATAACTTGTACCTATCTGACATTTTTAATGAATGTGAGAGAAAAAAATAATGATTTGATAAGATAAATAAGTAACTGATCAACAATAAGTAATCGAAAAATTTATTTTAATTGTTTAAAACCTCTACCACTATTTCAATTATTAAAGAAAACAAAAATCGACCTCTTTGATTTATCGGTTATGCTTCAACACAGCAAAATAAAAAAATGAAGTCAATTCTCCATAACTTTAACAATTCAACAACAAGAGCTGATCTGAATCCGATTTTGATTTGTGGGGGCATCTCAAAAATATAGTGTATTGTTACGGGATGATTTTGTCTCTGCAATATGATATCACAAACTCAATGAAAATCGAATAACTGTATACTAACCTTCAAGACTATCGAATAAAACTATAATATGTTTCCCTCAACCAGATCTAGAAAGTGATTTACTCATTCTCAACAAATCTGTCAGTTCCCTTATAGTATGATTTAATGCTTCCGTGTGGAAAGTACATAGATTGTTCCGCATACAGTGTTTCACTTGTTAGCAGTAGGTATAGGAGTGCACTTGTATCCTCTGTATTTCTATGAATAGTTATGTGACTTGGTGGATTTCGTACCAAGCTTGGCTGGCACATTTTCTTTCGATGATGTACAGAAGGAGGCAGCACAGTGTGTTCCTTTGCAACTTTGTTGGTAGTAGGCATTGGCGTGCATTTCGATCTGGTGGAATTCTATGAAGAGTGATGTGACTTGGTGGATTTCGTACCAAGCTTGGCTGGCACATTTTCTCTTGTAGATGGATACCAGCAGAGAAGTGACCTACTGGAACTCTGATTGATACCTATAAGAGACACCGTTATGTAAGAAGTGATATAATACAGCTGATAGTACTAACCACTTGTTGAAATTTAGTGGGACGTCTGTTGTTATTCATTTGTTTTGAAGTGTTTATAATCTCTAGTTGTCAGGTTAGAAATACAGTGACAGGTTCGACTATATTCTTCTTCTCATGATCGAATTGTTATCGACCTAGAAGGTTGGGCACAGTCAACAAGTAACCGAAGGACGGTGTTGCCAACTTTGACATCTAAAGTGAATATTATTGGTCATGCGTGCTTACGTCATGGTCGGTTAGTTATTGGATCTTGAGGCAGATAGGAATCATGGTATATGATATCGAGTAATTGATTGGAGGATTATTGTCATTCAGTTTGTATTATTGTTGGTAGAGTGATGAGTTTGTTCGGAAGTACTCGGGAGCTATCGGGTGTTGTCATAATCTCCTCGCATTATGGAGTGCTGTTTACGAAGTTTACAGGTATCAGGATCAGACATGCGCACAACGTCTTCTCGTCCACTTGCATTTCGTATCCTAGAGTAATGGCGTCTTGACATTGTTTATATGTTTCATTCGGATTAAGTGGGAAGATGTCGCTTCCTGTCGTGAACCGTTCTGAATGTGGAGTGTTGTGGTCTGTGGTCCTGCAACGTACAAACCACAGGAGATGACAGATCTCAGGCATGCGCATGACGCCTCCCTCTTCGTTCCGGTAGGGTGGTGGAAATGGCGCGTTGGCGTCGGTTCCTGGTTTATCCGATAATGCAAATCTTGACCATGTTTATGGTGACGGGTTAAGGCGAGAATTGTTTCACGATGATATGTGAATGTCCTTCGATTGCAGATGACGACCCAGGAAGGGGTAGGGTGAGTGGAGATCGCCGAGGAATCTGGACTTGAGTCTTGATTACACGTGAGTTCCAGTCGGCCATATTTTTCATGTGAGATTATAGTTTATTTCTCTATCCACTAGGAAAGGTGGGATCAATAGAAGAATCATTGCCGTTGGTGCTTATTTTGATTTAGTTCAAAACCCTTTGAGGGGATTATTACTCACGAAATCGACTACTTCTTCAAGCCCAACCACCATTCAACAGGTAGGTAAATTCCTCGTGCTAAACACGTGTTTCTCCCATTAGCACATAACGTGAGATTATTCGTAATTTTCTTTGTAGGGCTTCTTCTTTGGGACGGCTTAGGAGAGTCCTTCTTTCTTCTTTGGGACGGCTTTGGAGAGTCCTTCCTTCTTCTTTGGGACAGCTTTGGAACAGCTTTGGAGATTCCTTCTTCTTTGTTTGGGACGACTTTGGAACAGTCCTTCTTTTTTTGGAACAGTTCTTTTGGGACAGCTGCGTTACAGAAGGCTACAAGGCTTCTTAAAGAAAGCGCCAAGGTTTTCCCTTGGTAAAGGCTACAACTCTATGGCAGAGTGGTAGAGGAACGCCCTGAGTAGAACTACGACTCCTGCTTTTCTTCCCAGTCCGCTACTGAATATTAAATTACCAAGTATAGTATTGCATGGATGAATAAGCTCTTATCACTACCTATTTTTTTGGTTATCTCAAGGATTATAATTGGACATGTTTTAAGCCCTTCAGGCACCCCAACACTATTGCCAATATTTTGAGCCCTTCAGGCAAACTTGATGTTAATTTCTGTATTTAGCAAGTTGCTAATCAAAACCTGTGAAATATTCAAACCTGTTTCAAGCTCCTTTTGGGCCTACTTACCTTGTGAACTGCGGTGATCACCTCGGTAGGGTTTCAAACCCTGGGTACCTATATAGTTTTATTTTATTAAAGCGTACAAGTGGTAATTAGCACTTGAGTGTTTGCAACCAGGGATACTGGTTCATATTGTCTTCGCTCTACGAACTGAGTGGAATCTATAATTTAACATATACAACATTTCATTAAAGTATATGTTGAGGGATTAATCTGCCTTATTTTCATTTCGTAACCGACCTTACTCACCCCACCGCCCACTGTGCTAGCCAGTGTCTTGCTTTCGTTAAAGAAAGTGGGGCACTATAAATATTTTTTTTTGTTACCTCGCTAACGATCAATTTTATAACTTCCCCTCTTCAAGGGATCAGGTCGACCGTAGCAGTATATGTAATACAACGAATGAAACGATTGAGATTCTCCGTGAAAAGATTGAAGATGCATTGAACGATATACAAGGAGAAGCAATAAGCAATTGCATAAGAAATATGAATATCAGAATTCCCAAGTGTATTGAAGAAAATAGTGGACATTTCGAACAATTAATCAATTGATTCAAATGACATTTTCGAATAATTTGATTTTCACTTACTCAATTTTTTTGTTGTCAATAATTGCGTTTTGAATTATCTACATAAGTTTTATTGCTCTTGCTGAATTGTTAAATTTTAGGAGAATTCAATAAGTTCTGGAAAATTAACTTCATTTTTCTATTTTACTGTTTTGAAGCATAACCGAAAAACCTAAATGGTCAATTTTTGTTTTTTTTTAATCATTGAAAAAGTGGTAGAGATTCGGAATAATTATATTAAAATAAATTTTTCGTTGACTTATTGTTGATCAGTTACTTATTTATCTTATCAAAACATCATTTTTTTCTCTCACATACATAATATATGTCAGATAGGTACCAGTTATTAAATTCAACTGTTTTTTTTGTTGTTGTGAACTGTACCACTCAAGTGGATAGTCCTTATTGCACACTGACGATTGCGAACTCGCTTTTCAAATGAGAAATATTGCATTCTTTGATTGAAATATTCGAATAACTGAGTAATAGTTATTGATTCTCATTAATTTTTTCCAAATCATTCACTTTATGCTAGAACTGTTGTACCTACACTTTATAGAAATGAACACTGAATATAAATTCACTACAGATCCAAACCAATAAAACTTGGATGAGGATCATTATTACTTGAATGTTTATTCAACTGAAGATGACGGAAACTGTAATTCAATAAGATTTTAATTACGATCCATATTACCCAAAACCCGTCTCATAATGATTCGTAGTCGATTCAAATTTTGATTTATGTTTATCTATCAAACAGACTAATGTCCAGTACCAAGTTGATTAGATGCAATGAGATAAGAAATACTACCCTGAACTGAATTCCATTTCCAACATTGTTTTTGAAGTCACGATGAAGGTATTATAATAAATAGCAAATGGTAACACGTGTGTGCATTTAAACAAACCAGTACAATTATACAGTGCGGTTGTTTTAGTCCTCCTCCTGTTAACTTACATGAAACGTAAACCATTTCGAATGGTATCACCATAAAATAAAATACATTGCAATTGCACGATAGAGGGAGCGGTGACATACATCAATTTAAAATATTCATACAGCATGGGGGGTCAAATTATACATCGTCGAAAAGTGAATTCAATTCTCCTTTCAACACTTCAATTTTCAAAATTTTTATCTCTCTGACTCTCGAAATTTTCAATTTGATTGGGCCCCAGCGTCATCTGTTGAGTTTAAAAACAGCGCAGGCTGACACTCCGCCTATTCACTAAAAAAAAAAATTCTCACACTTTTTGTAATTATTTGTTTATTTTTTGTAGTGAATAAATACACTTTATCATTATTATTATTATTATTATTAATTGCAATTTATCTCCTCTCAAAAAGTAGCATCGGTAATATCATCAAAAAAATATTTGTCCCATTGCTCCAAATCAAACCGGTCAAATTCGAAATAAAGGCACCATTCAGATCAGCTCTTATACTTGATATTTCGAGTGCAAATGGTGAAATTTTTCTCAACAGAGTCTAAAAAAAATAGTTGGTTGAAAAGAGAACCTAATTTTTTCAATTGATCTGCCCCTACCCCTTTATCAGCCTATCACAATGTTTTTGGATTCAAAAAGAAGAATCGGTGATACCATTCAAAATGGTTTTCGTTCCTTGTGTCAAACCGTTCAAAAATTAACAGGGGGTGGACTAAAAAAGCCGCACTGTATAAACTTCGCAGGTGGTTATCCTCATAAAGAGAAGGCGGTGGTCGCTATATGGAGTCTGCGCCGGGCAGTAGGAGGGAGGTGGGGACTCAAACTTTACATCCTTCACTGGATCTACACGGTGGTAATCAGACCCAGAATCCTATATGGAGCAGTGGTCTGGTGGCCGAAAGTGGACCAGATAACCACAACCAACAAGCTGGGAAAATTCAAAGACTAGCTTGTAGGGGAATAACCGGCGCGATGAGGAGGACCCGTCGGCAGACCTAGACGCCCTGATGTGTCTGCCGTCGCATCCAACTTATATAAAGAAGGAAGCGATGGCGTTCCATCTGAGAAAGCGTGACTCAGGGAGCTGGCGAGGAGAGGGGTACACAGGGCATAACGAAATCGCTGTGGTAGCTGAGGAAGAAATCCCACTATCCGCTATCAAAGTGATACAGGCAGAGGATAAGATTGGGTGGAAAAGGACGATCTCGCTAGAGATCCCAGACAGAAGAGAGTGGGAAGGGGAAAGGGTGATATTTTCCCCAGAAAGCCTGGACTGTTTTACAGTCGGGTCCAAATTGGAGGAAGGACAAGCCGAAGCAGGAGTCTACTTGGAAAATGGAGAGAAAAAATCCAATGCGCTAGGTTCTCTGACGACAGTTTTCCAAGCAGAGGTGTATGCCATCCTGGAAGAAACCAGAATGGAAGAGGTGAGGTCCGACCCAGAGAGACATGTATATGTCTGCTCGGACAGTCAGGCAGCCATCAGAGCTCTGAATGCAATCAGAACCAGATCAATACTGATTCAGGATTGCAGAGATGCCCTGGAGAGTCTTGCGACTGAAAAGGAAATAACGCTGATGTGGGTCCCGGGCTATGCAGGGATTGAAGGCAACGAGCAGGCGGACCAGCTAGCCAAGCAAGGAGCCGGACAACCCTACTACGGGCCCGAACCCGCACTCGGCATAACAAGGAGACAAGTAACAAGGAGACAAGTAACAACGGCACTGAATGAATGGGCCGTTGATACATTAGGAAAAGAGTGGAGAAGGATAGACGGATGCAGGCAGTCAAAGCAGATGATATCGGGGCCCGACATGGCAAGGACGATCAATACTGATTCAGGATTGCAGAGATGCCCTGGAGAGTCTTGCGACTGAAAAGGAAATAACGCTGATGTGGGTCCCGGGCCATGCAGGGATTGGAGGCAACGAGCGGGTGGACCAAATCACTAAGCAAGGAGCCGGACAACCCTACTACGGGCCCGATCTCGCACTCGGCATAACAAAGAGACAAGTAACAACGGCACTGAATGTGTGGACCGTTGTTTCATTAGGAAAAGAGTGGAGAGGGATAGACGGGTGCAGGTAGTCAAAGGAGATGATATCGGGGCCCGACAGGGCAAGGACGGCCGAGATACTGAAGATAAGCCGCAAAGAACTCCGACTGTTGGTGGGAGTTCTAACCGGCCACTGCGGCCTCAGGAGGCACCTGGCTCTCATCAGAGTTGAGACAGACCCACTATGCACCGAATGTTGGGAGGAGGAGGACTCCTTCCACTTCCTGTGCGAATGTGGTATTTATGGCAGGCTCAGACAAAACGTCTTCGGAGCTGCCACTATTAAGGAGGAAGAATTGCACTCATTGCAATTGTTGAAATTGTTTTTTCCGTTAACCAGCTGTCGTCCCCTTACGAACGGCATCTCTCAGAAGTCGAAACTTGTGCAAGCCAAGGATTAACGAGGTCTTACATTTTTACGTGCGATTCCTAGCACTTTCTTGGGCCATCAGAAAAATTTCTGCAGTCGCCATGGTTTGAACCATCGCCGACTGGCAGCCAGTGACTACAACAATGTCGCTTCAATCACTCGGCTACCTTGCAATGGAAGGACATTTCGACTTTCATAAGACGGTTGAAGAGGTTTGTGCAGGTATCCAACATGGGATGAGTGAAGATGCTGGGGATTGCGAAAAGGGCCCACTGCGGCCTAGTCGCTTGCGTCCCCTACCTATTACCATTATTCTCATAAAGTAAAGAAAGTTTTACTTGTACGCTCGATAACGGTGTTTTTTTCTTCAATTCTTCCAGAGCTTTCTCGACTAACATTACAGTAGTATTCCTGCATCGAAGTGTTGTTGGGATCTTTTCGGAATCTCATCTAAACCTTTTTGAAAAAGATTTTTTGTGGGTGTTTTCTGCTTGGTTGACTGTTAAGTGACATGCGGCGACACTGTTTTCGAAACATTCTCCGTAAATCAATAATATATCAACCTGTTCTCTCCTTGTATACCGATAATTTTGATTTTCCGTTTCTACAAATCCTCGGAAGTTAACAAATATTTGAGAGTTAAGATAAAAGATGAAAGCGAAACACAATTAGTTGACGAAATTCAGAAATGTTGATTGCCACAGCTTACTAATTTGAAAAATTATTCGAACTGCAAGGAAACTCATATGACCTGTTGTAGATTTTTTGATGAATACAAATTGTTACTGCACCGAAATGAAATAATGGAGTGATTTTTTTCTGGGTGTATTTTCTAAAAAGACAGAAACGTGGTACATGGGTTTCCATTTGAAAAAACTGATTTTTTTATCGAAATGTGATGTGACTGAATTGATACAAAAATAAGTGACACGAAAAGTAATTTGAAAAAATATACAGAGTGTATACTAAATGATGTCATTAATTTCAGGTAGTGATTCTTTGTCATACCAATTTATGAAAAAAAAAATCACATAAACGGATGTCCTAACTTGCTTTGTTTTCAAATGACGGAGTGTCAAAGTTTTAATAAAAAATCGGTTATTTATTAATTACTCAAAAGTCTTTTTGTCGATTTTTATGAAACCTGGTGTGTATATTGGTAGTTATAAGGAACTTCTTTTCATTAGATTAGATCTTAAATTATAAGCAGGGAGGGGTCACCTGATTGATAAATAGGGTAAAATTCATTGTACGCCACTGTTTTTATCTGAGTTTCGATTTTTTTATTAAAATAAATATTTAAAATTACATCTCTCTTGTAATGCCGTGAATTTGAACTAGCAACACTTCATCAATCGATAGATTTCCCTAATTAAATTATTTCTACCTGAACTCTTTTATTGGTTTCGTCGTTGATGGACTAGTTGTTTGTTGTGTTCCTGGGCCCATTATTGTCAACTGTTTCTAACAAAACTGTACAAAACATTTGTGCATGAAATTGAATAGAATTTCAAGGAAATATGGAGTGAATAAGTGAAAAAAGTTCATTCACACAACTTTCTGAATTTTGATGGTGGGTAACCACCATTTCTACGCCAATGACTTTGATTTGAAATTCACAGCATTATGAGGAAGCTGTATTTTCAATCATTTTTTTCTGAAAAGAATATGAAACTTAGGTGAAAACAGTGGCGTACAATGATTTTTACTATAAATATTTATCAGGTAACCATCTGTCACTTATAATTTGAAATATTATTTCATGAAAAGTATATCCTTGCTACTGCTAATAGCCTTACCAAGTTTCATCAAAATCGTCAAAAAAGACTTTTGAGTAATTGATGAAATGCCGATATTTAAATGAAATTTCGACACTCTGTATCTCGGAAATGAAGCAAGTAGGACACACATTTACATGAAATTTTTTTCATAAAATATGACAAGGAATCACCACCTGAAACTAATGACATTATTTAAATTACACCCTGCATATACAACTGTTATGTGCGACTCATTGTGGATATATTTGATGAATATAATGTATGCTAGTGGGGCAAGATAATCTTGATATTATAAATTTTTCTAGCACTTTCTGAGGCCATCAGAAAAATTTCTTCAGTTGCTGGGGTTTGAACCTTCGACTGGCTGCCAAAGTAATTGAAACATCGGCGCTTTAACCACTTGGTTACTTGGCCCTATGAAAATGCTGTATGATAGCATACTGTGGTAAATGGAGAAAACGTATCTCAATTAGGACAAGGTTGATATTGTGTGAGCAATTTTCTGGAAACAGAATAATTCTCATGTTATTTTGTATCCAAAGTAATCATTGTGACTCCTTGTTCATCAATACGGATGATAAACCTCCCCCTTATCAATATAATTATTCAATTACAACAGCTGTCTGTGAATATGATGTCTTGGGAGATATCTTGGACATAAGAAATAACAATGTTGATGCAATTTCAGTGAAACATCCACAGTCACCGAATTACTTTTTAATGAAAGTCCGTTCTTAACAATCTTATCCGGAGCATGGCAAACGTTCCGAATCATTTAATTAAAGAAATTAAGAGCGACCCAAGCTTGTGGCACTTTATCTACAAAAAAGCTGAAAGTGAATTAACAAAAGCATTCCAATTAACTGTTATACACGGGAATCCTTTTAAATATAAAAGATACAGAATCTACCCTCATAGTAACATCTGTTGCCGAATTCTGTTCATTATCAATTACGTCCGTTTTCCAGCAGCTTTCCACTTTTAGACCGAACGAAAATATCTGAACGTGGAAAAATATACTATATTACAAATTTAATATTGGTGCGATGAAACTGTACACGGTCTCTGCCTTCCAATTAGTCGAATTTCAGCATCAAATCTGGGGAATAATGATTAGAACATTTCAGCAATGGTACTTTGAAATATTGAATTTCCACACAAAAAAAAACAGTGAAAGGGGATTATGAATGCATGAAATGGATTTCGAACTGAAATTATCAGGATGTGACTGCCAATCGGATTATGTTTTCATAACTCTTCAGAAATATATCTTTTTTATCATGATATCGAGCAAAAGATTTGCTCATGCGCATCCTAGAGATAAATGAAACTTTTCCTCCGGTTCCAGTAAACTCCAAGAATTCGTTTCAGTGAGACAAGGTATAGAAACACACAACCCATCAGAATAGAGATAAAAAGCAAGAGGTGGGGCTCAAGACGACATATTGTCCATAAACGACAACAGCTATAATAAGGGTCTCTCATTATCTCAACTACAAGTGCACTTGATCAAAACCTAACCGAACCTAAGCAGGTAACTGCAAGCAAATAACTTGAAATTATGAATAAAATGAATTTATGATATCAAGATCATCTAGAATATTGAGTGCAGAGCAGTTTGGTTTTCAGAATTCAAACAGCACAAATGATGCCATCCACAGATTAATTGGTAATGATTTATGGTATAGTTTGGCATAAATGGTAAAGAAGCTGTCGCGGCGGTGCTGTGTGATCTTTCAAAAGCATTCGATTGCGTAGATCGTGACATTTTGCTGCGGAAGCTTAATCGATATGCTTCAGAACTGGTAAGGATTTTATCTCTCTGATAAAAAGTGGTGTGTTGAATCATTCAATACCTCAGATACAATTGGCATAAGGTGTGGAGTGATCCAGGGCTCTGTACTGGGTCCTTTACTTTTCCTTTTATATATAAATGACATAACAATTCTACCATTTTCAAGAAATTTAACGTTTTTTACAGATGATACAACCATATTATGGCACCATAAAGATTGAGGTAGACTCTACGTAATAATCTGTAGTGATACGGTCTACATCAAAGAATGGTGTGATTCTAAGTTACTTTCACTAAATACTTAACAAACAAGTGCCATTTCAAAGCTGTGATACAGAATGTGAATATATAGGTATAGTCAAATATCAGTAAATAAGGATCCAGCAAAATGTATCTCGACACAAATCTGAAATTTGAAGAGCACATAACAAACTTGAATACAAAATTGGCATCTGGATGTTATGTTTTGAGGAAGGTTTCTAATGAGTTGGGATTTGCTGCTGCAAAATCAGTTGATTACGCACTTGTAGAATACTATTTGCGTTATGGTATATCGTTTTGGGAATTTGTAACAACCAATTGTTTCAGTCAGTGTTTATCCTACAGATGCGAGCAATTATATACCTGTGTAAAAAAAAATTTAGGGACTTGTAAACCACTCTTTATTGAACATGGGGTCCTGGCCCTTGTTTCAATATTTATAGTAGTAACGGTTTCATTAATCCACAAAAATAGATTAGATGTGGATGTCAAAACGAACAAAGTTTAAAGCTACCCATTCCCATGACAAATCTTGTAAGATACTGTCTCATCTATAATGGGAGAAAAACGTATAATTAATTACCTTTGTGAAATTGAGAAAAAAATTTATAATATTTTTAGAAATTTAACAAAAAACTACCCAGTGATAAGGCATATTATAGTTCACTGGAGTTTTATGTCGATTCATTCTGATGTTCACTATTATAATGTTAAAATTATGAACTTTAATTTTTTAAAGAGAAATATTCTCAACTGAAAATTGAATCAATACATGACTTCTCTGGAAATGGAAAAAACCCTACGATAAAATTGAAGTGACTTTTTTGTAATATCTAACAGAAAACAACTACTTCCCCGGCTAAAAACATGAATCCCTTCCAAGAGAGGTTATCTTGTACGATGGAAAGTAGCGACTAAATTCCAACTTCCAGTCGCAGATGATTTCACAATTAACTTTATGAACATCCTGTTTATATTTTCAATGAAGTCAATATGAACTTTATATTCAACATATTTCTTCTTTTAACCTTAACACATAATTATTAACTTCATCATGTTTATACCCACATGCCTTCACTGTTATTATTAGGCTAAATTTTAAGAGATTTGGATTTTTATGTTATTTATAATTTTACTGTTTGTCAACAAAAATTTATTTTTATGCACAATAAAAATATGTACTTATGTATACATTCATTACATCCATCAGCGACTCTGCTGAACCCTCAAATTCATCTTGCTGCCATTTGGCTACATACCAGAATTCCTTATGATAGAATTCATGGGATTACTATCGAATGGTGTAGTCAATCATCTTCACAATTTTCATCTCAAAAGTACAGCTACTAGCGAACAGATGGCGTTGATAGTGATACTTCAGAGATTGTCAACAGTTGATGTGCGACATTTTATGGGTATTTAGAAGTTGAAAAAAACATCTAAGTATACTAAAAGATGTGTATTATCTCATGAGTTTTTAACATTGTTCAATTTTCTGCGGTAGACAAGGTTTTCGTTTGTTACTTATCGGCAACAATATGCATCTACCAGAGAATTAACTAATTTTTTGTTTTGTCGTCGATCTGCTACGACATGCGTTGAGTTATAAATTTCGTAAATTTCAGATTAGACGTTTTTTTATAGGATGGAGAAAAAACATCTTCCATCCGAAGAGGAATCAGCTGCACACTGGGAAAATTTTCGTTAAGTGACGAAGAATTTCATAATATTGAAATTGATAGCGACCAAGATGAAACTGATATCCAGAATGAGGGCAAAATGATAGAGTCAGCGATGGAGAAAAATGATTCTGAGCAAAATTTAAGATAGATAGATAGATAGATAGCTCTTTATTTCCAGGTATACACCCAATTACAGGAAATGCTAGAAGGTAATATTTAACATAACGAATTACAAAACGACAAATATAAATATACGTATATACGTGCATGTAAATAAACAATTGATTATATATTGAACGACACTGCTTAAAAAAACTGAAATAAGAAAAAATGAGAAGTTTACGATCTATTGATTATACATTCCAAAATATATTTGAGAGGGCTCACATTGATATCACATATATCACAGACCAAATTATAATTAGAACACATTAACGACACTGGTGCCCTGCGCATAACATTTGTTCGAATATTTTCACAATAAAAGGTCTTTTCACTTCTAGAATTAAGGCGAGGAATATGAAAGTTAAATTTTTGTAAAAGTGAGGCACAGGAAATACTATTGTGCAGTAAACTGTAGAGAAATGATATTGTAAGAAAGATACGACGAGTGTGCAAAAAAATTACATTGAATCGATTCAGAAGGACTGAATAATCGATCCCTCTTTGGGGATACGTTCCTGTTTGTTTGAATAGCAGGTATTTCAAGAATTTCCTTCAACAAGAGGAAGCCAACCACACATTTGTTGTTGACTTCCTTTGTTTCTATATTTACTTCCAAGTGTTGTACATCTTCGCACTTGATTTTACCGTACTGATGAGAGCTTAGGCTCGAAACACGTGTCTACGGTTGCAGAACAATTTGAGAGTTATACCCAATAACTTTTCTACTTATATATATATATATATAGATATATATATATATATATATATATATATATATATATATATATATATATATATAACCTATTTATATACAATATTATTATTGCACAATTTTCATGGAATATCTCAAGAAAAATTAACCTGTTATTCATGATCCGAATAAACAAATTTTAAGTTTGGTTTCAATAGCATTCAAGAACGCGTGCCACATTTGAAAAAGTTAAGATTTTTTTATTTTTCTCATTAACTTATTGTACCCACAGTTCTGCGCACCCTGTGGATTATTCAGTGGATGTGAAAATGGTGCGTGATCGTTCAACCTTCAGTATTCAATAATCACTTACTGAATATTTTCTCTATTGTTCCATTTACATAAAAATGATGTGTGTTCGAGATGCTGCAACTGTAATTTTTTCTGAAAAAATCACTAGCTCGAAAACGTTTCATTTTGATGAAATGATGTGAGTTAGAAACGAAATAATGTGGAGAATTGGAAATAACAAAGATCACTAGCGGCAAAACCAGAAACGTCACATTAGCGAAAAAACTTTAGTTGAATTCTTCACTTATGCCACCGATTTCAAGAATCGCACCATTTTCAGTTCTCTATATACAGGGTGGCCAAAGGAAATCATTCCCCCCGGATTTACTGGAAAATGACAAATTATTTTCGGAAACGCTGATTTTATTATTTAGGGGGACACATGTCAGTGATGGATTTAGTCACACAACTTCTTCCTCCTGAAGGGGGAAGCTACCCCTTGCGCCTTGCGAATCATCATAGGAAACATGGGTGCCGTTATACATCATCTTAAAGCTCTCGTTATTCTCTATCCAAACGTTCCAATCGTTTCAAAATCGAATAAATACTGCTTGATATCAGTGTTGTAACAGGTTTGATTTGAATAATGTATATCTTACCTGTTCTTAACGAAATTCAATCAATTAATTAATTGCTTTCATTGAACCTCTCCGCACCCCATTGCCATATACTGATGAACTCCAATTTCAAACCTATTGCAAACGTTTTCTAATACTTCTGGACTTAATCTGCCGAACTCGTTTATGATAATAATAATAAACCACGAAGATCTTCTGGCGGAGTGGCTACAAAAACTTTGCTTTCGACATATCCACATGGAAAATGAATCAACGGGTTGAGGTCTGATGATCTAGCTGGCCACTCAATTGGTCCTCGTCATCCTATCCAGTGATTGGTACCTGTATAGTTCATTAAAAATATTTCAACCGCCACTGAATCGTGAGGTGTTGTACCATCTTGTTGATAATGGAAGTATTTTCCCGAATAATCTCCATCGTTTTCGATAATATCCGTTATCATGGGATCGATCACATTCTAAAGAAAATGTTAATACATTTCTCCATTCAAATTATCATCTATAAATAGTGGTCCGTCAATATGTTTGCAAAAAAATACCACCAAACATTCAACATCTGCGCAGTTTGTGTGTGGATCTTACGTATCAATCTGGGATTGGTATTGCTCCATAGTAGCGGCAGTTGTGACGATTTCCGTTTCCATTAACAAAAAATGAACTTCCGTCTAAAAAACATATATTGAAGAGCAAATTAGGAGTTTTTCTCAGGCGCTCAGACATATCCTCACAAAACTATTTACATCTATCTAAGTCGCTTTCGTTCGGTTCATGTACAAGTTTAATTTTGTATGGATGGAATTGGTATGATTTGGGAATTCTCTTAATACTCGATCGAGCTACACCTCGGCCAAGCTTCGAAAAAATTGAGTATTTTCCATAGCTACATGTCCCAAAACCGCTACCTCAATAACGTCGTTTCTTAGACGTTCAGGATGAGGTTTTTTGTTGACAACAGACCCAGTTATTCGAATTCGTCAATCAACGATATGACATAGGTATGGAAAGCATTTTTCGTGGATGCCTTGCATTGAAAATTTTAGCAGCAGCTCTTAGACATCATCATTTTTGTAGTGAAGTTTCACTAACTTAATTCGTTCTTCGTATAAATCATATTCAGGAAGAATCCCATTCAGACCTGAATTATTGTCATGCATAAAAAAAAAATTCTTGTTGATATTTTGATGGGAGACCTTGAGTACGTTTTGATGATTTTTGCATTACAAGTTTTTTTAATAGCATGCATATATACAGGGTTGAGCACCGAAAACGAAACAGATCGAATATCTTCAAAACGCATGTGTTGTGAATAAAATGCAAAAATAGGTCAATTTTAAATTTAAGGGGGACATCTTCCTATCATAACCTCAACTGTCATACCTCTCCCACCACCCCTTGGGCACTATCACCCAAACAATTTGAATAGGGAAAGTAGTAAGTGTGACACATCAATGAAAAGGTAATTTCATAAGGAATTCAGCCATGTCAATTTTTGCCACCTAACTTTTTATTTTGGCGTCCTCTTGCGGGAAAAATAACTGTTCCGTATTCCAAATTATAATACTGCATTTGCAAGCTATTTTGACATAAATTCGGTGACAATGCATTATTGAATTTTTCTAAGTGAAAAAACAAAATGGCGGCTCCAAAATGGCGGACATGATTTGCAATTATGGTCCGATTCGATTCAAAATTGATATGTGGTGGTTTTCAAGGTCGGAAATTATGATTTGTTTGTCAACGCAAAAAAAAACAATATAGCGGACGAAATTTGTAATTCTGGTCCAATTCGAATCAAAATTGATATGTGGGGATTTTCAGGGCGAAAAATTATGATATTTTTGTCAATGCAAAAAACCAAGATGGCGGACGAAATTAGTAATTGTGGTTCGATTCGATTCAAAATTGGCATAGGAAGGTTTTACAAGTTTTCAGTATGATTACAGTGAATTAATTGAATTGATGAAAGAAAGATTTTATACTAATTAGGAAATAATATTTTAGTTAGAAGAGTGACGTAGGTTATTCTGTGCGTAACAGAATCAGAATTTTACCTCTCCTGAAAATCCCTGAAAATCTTCACATACTAATTTTGATTCGAATCGGACCAGAATTACAAATTTCGTCCGCCATCTTGGAGCCATCATCTTGTTTTTTTGCATTGAGGAACAAATCATAATTTCCGACTTCCAAAACCACCATATATCAATTTTGAATCGAATCGGACCATAATTGCAAATCATGTCCGCCATTTTGGAGCTGCCATTTTGTTATTTCTCTTAGGACAATTCCATAATGCATTGTCACCGAATTTAAGTCAAAATAGGTGTCAAAAATTGTCATGACTGAATTCCTTTTGGAATTACCTTTTCAGTGATGTATCACACTTACTACTTTCCCTATTCAAATTGTTTGGGTGATAGTGCCCAAGGGGTGGGGGGAGAGGTAATACAGTTGAGGTAATACAGTTGAGGAAGATGTCGCACTTGGATTAAAAATCGACCTGTTTTTGCAGTTTATTCACAACACATGCGTTTTGAAGATATTCGAACTGTTTCGTTTTCGGTGCCCCACCCTGTATATGTACCTATGGTACGAAATGAAGATAGAATGAAATGGATATATAGGTTATGAGGAGATTTATTTCATAACAGAATTTTCAGTTTATCTATGGAATTATTAAAAACAATTTCGATTCTTCAGAAGACAAGGATGGACTGTACACTCATGACAAAAAACATGTGTTCTTTATGGACATCCGACTTTCTTACACCTAGAAGCTTCTTTTTTGTCGATAAAATTTGACCTTATTTGATTGAATTTCGCGAAGAGGACGGCTTTTTAATCGCCTCCGAATAAGCACTGGAGAATCACTTGTAGAAGAGGATGTTGAAGGTCTACCTCTTTTATTGGGAACAACAGTTTTGACAAATTTGATAAGAGTTTCGACAACTCGCATCCTGAATTCGAGTGAGTCTTTTACATATTTTTTCATAATGTTGTTCACTTTACAGTCTTTCTTGTATTCAATCCAACTATTTTCCAGAGCAAAATCAATAACATGCATGGTAACCCGTAGGGTCAATTTTTTTTAATCTCATAAATATTCTATACAAGCTTATCAATCGATTTAGCAGATCAACACCACCCATTCACTGATTAAACTTATCTCTTGACAATTTTGGGTAAATTAATATCCACATATTGGGAGTTTTTTTATCCTACCTCTTTGCTTTATCTTCAGCTCCTTTTCCTAGAAAGTTTGATACAAGGCAGACAGTTCCATTATCTAACCATTTTACGAGTACAATACCATTTTGACTGACAACTTCTTCAGAAAACCCCCTTCCTTTACTCTTCATGTCTTTGTCACTGGTGACTGGAAGATGGAAAAAATCTGTTGATCCGTATAGTTCCGGCAGCTAAATCTTTTTTTCTATCAACTCAGTGAGCAAGGAATAAGAAGAAACATAATTATCAAAAAATTATTCATGACCAGGTGTTGAAAGTCTTTGGATCAGTTGTAATGCTACACTGTGGTTTTACCCTGGTAAAACAAAAAGTCATAGGCTTGTCCACTGATTCCATATGGAACATAAACTTTTATACCCCATGGGCATGGTTTACCTTTGATATATTGTTTTATGCTAAGAGTACCTGTGGGAGGAATCATTTGCTCATCAATTGAGAGTTGACGTTGAAATTATTTGTAAAATAAAGAGACATTATTAGTTGAAAAAAACCTATTTCAAGACATATTTTCTATAAATGCATAGATGGCCAAATATTTTTCTCAATACATTCGAATTCGCGGAAATTTATTCAAGCAGCAAATCATAATAAGAAGGGCAATCAGAATTTTCATTTCTGATGCAGTTGTAGCAGAAATTGATGTTGTTTTGTAAAGCATATACATTGGTGAAAGTGGCCATTTGATCAAACATGGTGTCCGGCATATATCTCAAAAAATATTCAAATGGAGAAAGAGGCTCTGTAGAACTAGAATTATTTTCTTCATGATTCCACTGGATATCAATGTGTAGAATCGGACTTGATACCATATAAACATATCCATATTTAATCAAAAGCAATTGTTCAGACCGAATGTACATACTGTTGTACATCAAGTTCGTTTCAACATTTTATCAATACATATTGCTAAATCTAGATGAATTTCTATTCTGGATAATTTCTAAGCGTATTACCGATAGAATAAACACAAAACTTTCTATACATCTTTGATAAAATAGTGAAAATATACAAAATATATAGGACTCACCGATACTACACAAAGAAGGTTATGTTCACACCAAGAATTATTTTCAGTTTCTCTGTATTTCTGATAGATAACGTAAGGGGTTCTGATATTCAATAGAGATTATTTTCATTGGTATGTTTAAACGGTTCAAAATGAAATAGTTCACTAGAAATAATTTTCGCAGATGATAAACATTTGTGTACAAACTGATGTATACTGGGCCTGAAGGGGTTAACTCACAGAATACGAATCAGATGATATTTCAATACGAAGCAAGTAAACATACTCCCAGCAGTGGCGTGTCTAGGATTTATGGGCCCTCCCGCGGGAATTGTGCCAAGGCCCCTTGTTTTCAGATGAATCTCTATACTAATGGGTTCTACTTCTATGATATAATCACTTACGAGCACTGTGAATAAATAACAACTTCTCAGAAAACTGGGAGAAATTATATTGAAATCTCAAAGAAACGTATAATTATTTAAAATATATAAAAAAAAACAAAGGAACAAACTGAGATCATTAGAACAGTATATGAAATATGACCAAGAAATGAATACAGTATCAAAATTGAAAATTATGTGGAAATGATCATTGAATATAACCAAAACATGTATATAATAGAAATTAACTGAAAATATATTCTTCTTGCCTTCCTATCTGCAAATTCGTTTATAAAAACTGATTTTTCCATTGCAGCTGCTTCTTCTGCTTCTGTGGATAATATTGCAAGTCCACTTAGTCTCTCTTGTGATATTTTATTCCGTAAATAATTTTTAATTTGGAAAATGACCTCTCAGCAGGGGCCACAGTTATAGGTAAGTTCAGAAACAGTAACAGGGATGTCATTACTTCAGAAAAGTTAGAAGATATATAGCGTAGAATTTATGATTATTAGAAACTCTGCAAACTCCTCTTATGTATATATTTCAATTTCACTATTTCTTCTTTTAGAGATAAAAGTGAAATTTTCTCGAAAAGAGAAGTGGAAGATAAGTCACTGGGGTATAACTTCTATAGGTAGTCGGATGATCTGAACATATCTTCTTCCGACATTTCAACTAGCAATTTTGGATCAAGGAATTTGAACTTGCTGACAGTGGTATTCATGGCTTCAAATCTATTTTTGATTTGGCTGAGAACGAAGTCAAGAGTCTTATAGTAAGTGTTTACTCTGAAGAAATGATCTCTTTCAGAAAATTAATATTGTGTGTTGGGTTCCCCAAAAAAAGTTTTTGATTCAGAATGCAGTCGACTGGGCTGAGATGGCTTGCGTAAGCTTGCGACAAATAATAACGTGCACATACTGCACACAGAAGGTAGAATATTCGTAGCACATCACAGTTAGAGCCATGTTTCACCGGTTCAAATTAAACTCCAGATAACTAAATAATTGTTTAGACGAGAAATGAAATTCTTTAAATGGTGTTGAAAGGTTCACATTCTAACCATCAGTTAATTGTTAATTAATCTAAAGCTCAACTAGAACCTGTGAAACTGGCCCTGAGACTATATTCTGGAAACTTATTGTGGAAATCTTATCGAGCAACTTACGAGAATAACAATTCCAAACATATGGTTACCACTTCGGCATGTGCCCTCCGGGCCCCCGTAATATCCGGCTCCCCCGCGCCGCGGGGTTTCGCAGTATAGTAGATCCGCCACTGACTCCCAGAAGAAGTATAAAAAAAGAATTTTTGCCGATGGAAAAATCAACAGAACTAAAACTGTATAAGCATTGAACCTGCTACCAACATTAATTTAAATTATCATTCATTTGATGTTGAATAAAGAGAAATGTTTGGATAGAGAATGAGAAAAGCTTTAAGATGATGTACCTATCACTACACCCATGTTCCCTATTATGATTCACAAGGTGGTACCCAGTCACCACAATATGATCTCAGAGATGGTAATAAGCTTCATTTTCATGTTTTAGGTCACATCAGTGAATTGAGAAGTGACCTCGATTATTATCGCAAAAACGCCTATTCGGTGCCCTGTTGGTCAGTTCGAGTCATCAAACTGAGATCCCAAATGAGACTTGATATCAGCCCAATGTGACATTCCATTTCTACTTCGAAATCAGATGCACATTGCATTTATTGATCATGAATGTAATTTTGATCTTCTGTCATTATGAAATCCAATCTGTCATCATGACATTTACAAATATTTTCCGTTCTCCTCGAATAGGTGAAAATCCCTATTTAATCGATAGATTTACCAAGTATATTTTTGTATTATTGAGTTTGCAAGTATTAACGTTCTCTTGTGACGGAAACAAAATTTAGTGGAAAAGAAAACAACGCAAGTTGTGATATTGTGAAATAACATGAAGCCTGTGATTGGATTGTAAATTCACATGGATGAGTTACAAATCCATTGTAAATATACATAGAGCTTGTTTTAATTCATTCCATAGAAACATCAGATGTTGTGAAATCTCGTTGGTCTTGTATTCACAACGTGTTTTCACATCCGTGTTTTGTGGATTCCTGCCGAAGAACAAAAAAGCTCAGTTCTGAAAACAAATTGCTCTATTTTAAAATTTGATATTCATATTGTTTCACATGGTACATTTCTATAATTGAGGCAGGGTTACGTGACTGACATTCTCTCCTTTTTTAACTGGTCATCTTTTTGGAACAAGACTAGGTATACACAATTTTTAGTTTCACAGAATCTTTCACAATCACCGTTTGAAGTAGAAGATAATCACTTCATTTGAACCTTACAACCACAGGATGAAGATGAAAAAAGTTCTTCTTTACGCTTCATGTTCAATGATAATGACTTTTTCGCTAATAAATATTATTGAATATTAATATTTCAGCAAAAACTAAAAACTCACTTATATCTCGAAAAATGTGGAGGAAATTGATACACTCAATAATTTCATGGCTTTTTATTCAACACTGTTACTCTGATTCAAAAATAAATGTGAAATAAATACAATTAAATACATTCATAAATAAAAAAATAATAAGTAGTTCGTATTTTCCAAGCGTTCGCAAACGATACTTACAGATAGAACACGTGAACATCATGTCAGAAGACAGAGATTATAACTCACTTCAGTTGCACTTTTTCACATACTGATCACAATAATCACTTAAACACGTTGTGTCTTATTTACAGTGGGAGTACAGCAAATTAACTAATAGGCGACAAGACGGTTACACTCTGACCCGGTTATGCACACTGGAAATGGAATTCTTCGATCGTCAGACAATTTCATTGGTCAGAAAATGAAGCAATTTTAGAAATTCTCAATGTAACTGTAAAGAGTTCACAAAATTTCTGTATTAGTGATTACATTCTGATTTTCAAAGGATACTTTCCTGTGGTGCCATAGCGGTCATAATGACCGCAGATTTTGTACCTCTACTACGGCTGCTTTAAACACTTTTTCTACAAAGTAGTCGTGGTAATCTATTTGAATACATTTAATCTTAAATTGGTATTTTTAAAAACTCTGTCATTGTACTGGGTGGTATAGAATATAGGTCAGATTGTAAGTGATGGATCAGGATAAATCAACACATGAATCGTTTGTGAATATGGTTGAAAAGGGAACGGTATCGATGTTTTACATGCTCCGAATGGAACATCATCGACTTAGAAAGCTTAAATTGGAAGTTGGTTACGTTGTACGCAAATTTGGCCACTTTTAAAATTTCAAGTTATTGTGAAAATCTGTTCCCATTATAACTCCATTTTGTTTCAATTATCTATCTCTCTGGTTCAAATTTTACAAAAGGGTGAGGCTCTGTCGAACACTGTATGAATGATTGTTAACTTCACAACACAATTAATAGTAGAGATGGAGAGGTAATGGTATTGATTCACCTCAAAACATGCAAATTGGGTAACAATGTTTTTTTACTCTCACGGCATTTGCTTCTGTTAGAGCAGCGGATGGACTTTATTCAAAGAACTTTCATAACAGATTGAGGTATATCTTGTTCTTGTGTCACACGTAGGAGTTGTGATTGTTTGATGTTTTCTAGGTTCTAGTGCTAATTTTTTTACAAATTCAGTGATTTTCTAAGTAGCTAATTATAGCCAGATACATCAGAAACATCTACAGAAGCTTTTTTTTTATTATGCTGCATAATTTTGCTTCTGGTTCATCGATTGTACACCTAAATTTGTTACTATATTTGATTTCCATATCGCTTTCATTAAGTTGGGAATTTTGGACTCATTAATACCGTGTTTGACGGTATTTGGTACTGAAACCGAATATACCCTATTTAACCTTTCACTAAATGACACAAATTACGAGATCGTTCTGTATTGAACAAATATCATCTTTTAGCAATCTTTTGTTTTTGATTTCGTCAGTTATAGGTACTTTTTCTAAGTGCCTGAAAAATGATGTTCTTTTACCAACAAGTTTGGTAGCCAGCGATACACTACTATCAAAATTATCAGTAATAGGTCTTCTTCTGGAATATAAAAGTTTATCAGACAAAAACAAGACATTTTTCGTTGCGACATGTATCAGAAACACGTTCTTTCACAATATATATTTTCAAATTTCAAGTAGGTATAGTCGAGTTCCAAAATTGTAGATAGTGACTCATCGTCAGTTTACGTGGTTTCAGAGTGTGGAATGCACGTAAACTGACGATGAGTCACTATCTACTATTTTGGAACTGGTCTATAGGTTTATATTCATTTCCCCAACACAGGTTGAATAGTTTCATAACCAACCGTCCTCTGAATGGAACTGGCAATTTATTGATACATAATGTTTCTCTAGTTATGGATCTCATTTTATGGAAAGTGCTAGTAAAAATGAAAAATTACACTCTAAAGAAGTATTGAAATCCTTTCTTCGTTATGATTTGTGGAGCGAACAGGTTTCGAAAGGACGTATGGTTGGCCAATAATTGGCAACATGTAGCTTATGATCTCAAAACTTTATAAACCCTGTGAGTCTGACAAATCCCTGAATTTAATGTCTATTGGTTGGGGATGATTCATGAAGCCTTGACTGAGTAGAAGTACTATTGTTATTCGACCAAATTTGATTGATATACAGAAGAAATCACAAGGGTGTTTCTTTACAGTAACCAAACAGAATTCAGCTATTCAGATTATTTGTTTTTGAACTGAAAAATTTCATTATCGGCAATGGCTTCAGATTCGTCCGTTATTTCATTTAAAAATTGATCATATCTTCTTAATTTTCTGGTTCATCATCATTTTGTATCTCTTTTGTATTATTCAGATGTCGAAGACCACAATTTTTTTCAGTTTTTTTATAGCTTTTTTGAATATTTTTAGATATTTATTGGGCGTTCTGGAACGGCTTCCTTTCAGTTGATAAATAGACAAAGTCTCCCCAAAAATCTTTAGAATATGTAATTCAGTACTTCTTCGTGATATGAATGACACTTACTTGTTTCGACAATCTTACGAATAAGCAGTGAATCAGAGTGAATTACCTTTTTTGAATAATAGTAACATTCTACTAAAAAACAATTGCAACCGCTGACTTGATCACTACCGCCCATGAAGATGAGCCAATTTGGATTTTATATTAATTCAAACTAGGATATCTTCCAGTTGCACAATATACAGTTTACTTATTTGCCCTTTTACACTTTTATAGATTATCTTGATCTCACATCAACTCAGTTTCAGACTATGGAAGGTTACAAATCCACAAAAAATATTTCAGGAGACGAATGTCCTCCGTATAATCAAACTCTCAATATGTTCAAAAGTGTTCATAAGGCTTGGTCTATTCGTCCATAAAATTCACAAGAATTATTCATTTTATCATTAGAAGTCAGTTCTGAAATACTGGGTAATAATTTATTTTCGATATGAATTTTACTGTTTTTGTGAATTATTATTCTTCATATTTGGCAGTAAATCAATATTATTTTGTAATTATTATTATTATTATTATTTTGGACTGAAAAGACAGGAATACGTGCATGAATCCATCCCTACACCATACTCACTACATTCGAATTGTTTGACTCGTATATTAACTTTTTCGAATTAAGCTCCATCTAGTGGACGAATCTTAACAAACCACACATTTTGTGATGAGTATTCTGATAAAATTGTTAAGTTGGTGAAAATAGACAAGGTGCAATTTTCTATAAAAAAGTTGTCAGCACTTCAGACTCGTCCTGTAGGATTATGTAAGGAACGTTTCAATAAAATATCATATATTTCAATCCTATAACTCTACTTCAAATTTGAAATCTCTATATGAAGCGATAGCTGATAGTTGAAAAACAGTAACCTTCAATGATTTTATAAAGCGCAAGAAATTAATTGTTATTATTATTATTGATTTGACAATATAACAGGAGCCCTTCCAATATGTCGAGTTTTCGACAAAGGCATATGAACATGGAGTTATTGAATTTGCAGATAGTCGGATCAAAGCACAAATAGACAATATCATCAGACCACGGAATAGAGGAGCATTTTGATTAGTCGTACATTCGCAGTTAATTTTCCGCAAATTAATTAGAGTTAGTTGCGAATCTATGTGTTACTAAAACTAACCTCGAAGCAGGAAATTGGACTAATCAATGCTGCAGGACTAGTTCCAATAATTCATCATCAATTCCTCTGGAGAACAATGTGGATCTGAATATGAAAAACTGATGTAGAGACAGTCCAAAGTTTAGATTCAGAATAAACCTATTGCAAGCGATATCAATATGTTATGACGAAAATAAGATAATATGCATCAGGATTACAGTAATATTATTGATAATAATACATGCTGTGGAAACTAGGGTTAACTTGCAGCTACACGAGAATAAGCCAATGCATAGGGCTTCCATCAAGAACATCGTACACATTGGCTAATCCAAATATTTGACTCAAGACAAGTGAACTGAAGTTGGAGACCGAGGGATTCATGATGGCCTGACAGGGAGTGTTTTCAATGCTGTTCTACTCTTCTTTATAAAAAAGAAGAAGTTTAATAATAATAATTAACGACTAACTAAATTCGGATGCTATGGGTTCTTTCTAAAATTTATACCGCGCCAGTGAGTTGAAGAAGCCAGCCCAAAACACAGACTGCTCCAGATGTCTTAGGAGATTTCTAAAAAAAATTATAATAATATCAAATAATAAAAGCACTGGTGGTATGCACAGAACTCATACTTATTTATATCTTATGACTAGAATGCGTTTCAAATATGGCGGATGAACAAATCATGCATAACCTTCAACACTGTATTGTCCTCTTCGCAGTAGCGGCGCATAAAATCATATGCGTATCTTAGGCCCTTAGGGATAGGAAATGGATTGGTTTTCTTGAAACGAATATTTCATTTTCTCTCAAATCGGACATCAGAGCATTAGAAATATTGTTTCTCTCCCATAAATAAGGAGTTTAGAATATAATAAATTCGTGAATGATAGATAGTAAGATCTTAATGATTCACATCGAACATTCTACCCAACTAGGTACTATCCATTTTAAAGATGACATCGGAAACATCTTGATTTTTCTTAAGATGAATGACGGTAGATTTGATTCAGACTAACTTTTCTCAGATCTAATTGTATAAATTCCATCATTACGAAATGAATCATTTATTGAAAGATGTTTAATGCAGATTCTGGAAGTTTTTGAATTTCTTTCTTTACAATTTTATCTTATCCATCCGTTCTTTTGCTTTTAATCACATATCTCAAAAGTCGGTATCAACTGAATCTGTCAACTTTTCAGTTATATGACAATAATAGTCATTTGGGAACCAATGATGACAATAGAAATCAAATGATTTTCCTCTGAAATTAACTAAATCCCAACTTTGTTATGATGCGTTTTCGGATTCAGTTTTTTTCAATATCCATCTTTTGATGTTTCATTTGATCTTCTGCGTTCGAAGAAATTCTCAAAAACGATGTGAGAATAAGGCTACTCATCGTATCGTGACTTATTTTCGTTTCTTTCATGTTTGAAACTGAGTATCAAATAGCACATGCTGGGAAATGGGAATGAATAACATAACTGTGAATTTATTTTATTGAGATTATTGAATAATATTAGTAATTTGTCTTATTTTCCTCTGATTCAATTTCTCTTGGTACTTTATTTTCAGTTACAGAAAGTAATCTATTTATATAGATCTCACATTTCAACCATATTACAATCAACCCTCCAGAGGGCCACATAAGATGGCTTGATTCTGATCTCCTGTCCTTTCTCATGATCAAACTTTGTTTGGTTGAATACAATAACTACATAACTATAATATGAGACAAAATGATAGTCTCCACAATTAGTGTAAATTCAATATACCTAGAAGCAGGACTTATATAGGTCGATAGCCTTCGTATTGAATATATATTTGATTCAATAAAATACATTACTATCATTATCTTTTATATGGAGTTCAATTTTAAATCTCTCACTCAAACTACAAAAATGAATGTATAAACAGGTATTCTAGTTTATTACTTTTGACATTTTCATCAAAAACTGCCATTGTAGAGATCGTTAGTTTGAAGCCTATGAAAGGAGATTTTCTTGAAAAAGATGTCAGAAATGTTTGTGTTCTTCCTCATATATTCAACATTTGTCTTTGAAAATGATTCCCAAAAGTGTTGATTGGCTTTTGTTGAGGGTGCTTTGTAACTTCTTCGTACAGGACACTTTGAATTCAGAGACGATAACATAACTGTGAAATCAGTTCTTCCTGGCTGGTCTGGGTTGAAGATATCACCATCACTGAGTTCAGGTAATCCAAGTGTTGAAAGTGAATTTGGCTTCAGTCTAGGCTGGAATTCTGTCAGAACAAAACAATCATTTGTGAAATGATCGGAACAAAACAATCTTTTGTGAAATGATCCGAACAAATTTTGTATAGATGTGGTTGAGACCATTCCAAATGTAGATGACATCTTAAGTTCTTGGTCCACGGAATCATTCTCTGAAATTAGCTTTCGGAAATCTGTAAAGGTTCTCATATTGTAGGGACATTTTGAAATGTTTTCCAAATACCTACTTACTAATGGAATATACTGTTTTCCTTTTTTTTCCTTCTCCAAGAATTACCACAATCCTTAACAAAATACCTCATCTTATAGAATGGCTAATTCAAATTATAAACAACAAAAATTTTTTTAAATTCTTTAATAAATCGCCCACAACACCAAAAGAATCAAAACTGACAACGCTGCTTTGTTTACAAACAAACTGGTAAACTGACCAGACATACGTCTTATTTACTACTCATTTGCTCTTGAAGGTGCAAGAGATAACGTATGTGATTCCTTAGAGAAATTTGTCCCCTTATCGGATGCCCACGATTTGTTCAAGGTTAGAGTAGCTGAGGATACATAAAGCGCGTTCCAGTCATAAGATATAAGTACGAGTTCTGTGGTGGTATGTAGTATGACGACTACCCTGTGTGAGTATTGGGGTTATGATTGGAATGAATTGCCAAACGATCAGTTAACAAACATCTAATAATCTGTATGACGAATACATAAATCCTTTAAATAAGTGAGTACCTTATACGGTGTGTCTCGATGCCTTCCAAGCTCCCGTTGTGATCACAAAGGGCTGATAAGTGAGAAAGTACTAGTTAAATAGGACTCAAAGACGAATGTAGAGAACAACTAATATCTATGGATATAGATTATCAAACATTATTAGGTTTGTAAACCACCGAAATTAATTATACAAATATCCTCCACTTTGATAGTGGATCACAATTGACAATTATAATATATAATTAAATATATCTCAAGTATACCATTTGAATAATATGGAAAAACTAGTAACCCAACTGAATAAATCTGCACAATGATGGTGTGCAACAGATACCAATGATAATTATAAATAATAGCAATAATTATAGTGAAATACTGCCCTGAAAAACAGATGTATGACAAACTTGTTAACTAAATAAATGTCCACACTGATGGTGTGTAGAAAATGTCCAATATATTGATTATAATAATTATGATAGGGTAAATAACTTCATGAAGTGCCCTCGTAAAACAATGAATGATAAAATCCGAAAGAAATCTGGATTAAATAATAAATCAAATCAAAAATTATCAATGAATTAATCTGGGCCGAGAAAGGTTATGTGAATTTGGAAAATAATATGGATGTGCTCTATCCGTGTGCTTCCCCACTGTTGTCCAACCCAATGCAATAAAATAAATGCGAATAAATGTTGATATAGAAAATAATTCATGCCAGAAGAGGTTCCGTAAATTTTGAATATTATATGTAAAATAGTTGAACTGTCACTACAGCCAATACCAAGGAATAAGTGTGAATAAATATTGTTATTGAAATGAATAAAGGTCAAGAGAGGTATTGGAAATTTTGATAATATATGTTGAAAAGTTGAACTGTAAAATGGCTATAGTTACACCAGTCTGTACTCCTTCAGCTAAGTGGCTCAGGGTACCTGTGAACTTGGTTCAACTGGAAAATCCAACACCCTTGCCTGCTCAGACTACTGATGTCCTGAGGTAGATGGAATGGACTCTCAAATCGATAATACAGGGCCAGCCAAGAGCTTGGTACAACTCGAAGATCCAACACGTTCGTCTTCATGGGTGGATTCTAACTAATCATGGCATTAGTTACAGTTTATCAAGAGGAATGGAAGTATCACTCGAAATAACACAATGAACGACAGCAACAAAATTCTAATAACTTGGACTCGGGGCGTCCAAAATGGCGGTGTGTGACACTTACGTTAAATCCCTATTACAGGTTCTCTCGGTGATATATCGAATACCAAATTGACTATACAAGTCCACAAAATATCACCAGAGATTATTAAACATGTAAAATCAATAAAATCCACGATAACGTGATAAAATACTAAAAAATGTATTACATGTGTTTCAACAACTGCTTCAACAACGTAGCACACGGAAGTTCGAAAAGATGATTGTCTCCAAGATGCCAAAACGACGATACTTTCCAAAAAAACTATGTCCTATTCCAGAAAGTCGGATACATGAAAAGTATGTTAAACTGTCTCAAATTACAAAGACTGTCAAATGTGATCTGTTCGTGCAGAACTGATTTTCAACAACTATTGTTGGCAGCTAATATTTAGCAACATAGTAAGTGTAATGGTTAGTTAAAGTCAGAAGAAATAGTAGGATCAAAATCAAATTACCTATAGGTCACCCTCCGAGCAAATAATGTTTTCCAACATACAAACCAATGAATGACGTCACTGAAGCGCAAGAGAAATCAACTCAACTAAACGCCTACTTCACGAACAAACTCTCATGGATCGAAACGAACTACTCACAGAAACAATTCGTTCAAATTGACTACTGTCAGAAATGATCACCTCACAAATCTCGTAACAAATAATAACATTTTGAACGTTATATCAAGCTGAAAAACATTATGATGTGTGAAAAGATTTCACTCAAACAATTATAAGATGAGAACCAATATGATAAGTTGATTAAAATGGAAAATGGCCAGAACACATACACAATCGAAGGTACCAATTACAATAAACAGAAAGAGATTCAATGATCAAATTTATGCCATACTATAGGCGAATGTTCATTAAAATTAAATGTAGGTTTCAGGATTTTACACAATATAAGGTTAGAGAATAGTCTCATCTGCAAATCGATGTGAAAATTTGATTTTGAACCGTAACAACTGTAGTTAGTCGTAGTGGTAGATGATATAGAAGTCTCTGATATAAGATGCAGACCGTGTCGTGGGAAACCTGAGACCGTAAATAATATGCTGTAAGCTTGTATACCTCATTCGGCATGGGTTTGATCCCGTTACAGAGCCAAAGTGTTTCAGAATTCACTTTTTCTGAAATCGCTCAAGAATGCCTACTTTCTCGGAACAACTTCAGACCCCAAAGTACGCTAATCTAGTATTTTAGTCTGTTGCTGAGCAACGAACTTTTCCGGATCAAAAATAGTGCGGAAACTTTTTTGCCAGCCTATATAATCTCTGTAAGTAGGTATTAAACCGAAATAAGTAGTGAATCTCTGACTTTTGTCACAACAATAAACAAACATAACTAATCAATATGTCCTGCTCTAAAACTACTCAGAAATCAATCAGAAATGGAACTGCACTGTGATTTATTATATCAGGATTGCCATTCAGAGACGCTGAAGAGGCTCAAAATTATAAGAGTTAAAGAAACTGACTGAGACATGAGCTTGGTGAGCTACTGTATGTCACGTCGATGAAATTGTCACAACAATTTGAAGGAATGCATTCTCCGTAACAATAACGTGTTCACTTACACCAACTGATATTAGTTTTCCTAATCACATCTTTTATTTAGATAAATTTCAGAATCACATAACTCATATTTATTTTCGATACAAAGTTGAAAGGATGTTCAAAATATACCGTTCATGTCCTCTGACATCTATTTCCTCATTAATTTTGAAAAGTAGAAGTTTTTTCAAGAAAAATAAAAAATTTCTTAGACTGTACAGGTACTCGTTACAAGATGAATTATATGAAAACCTTTCAATATCCTAGTCTTGTTGAATACAGTGCGTAAAATATGCAGTCGAGTTGATTCATGAATGATGACAATTTTGTAATGAGCCAATTAGACTCTTGAAATAATTACGAGTAATCAGAGAAAAAGGTTACCAGACAACTGGAAATAAGCTGATCCCAAAGAATTCTTTATTCAATTAAGACATAATTTATTGGAAAATAACACAGGTTCTAACTTAAAATATCCTAAATCATCTGAATACGCGCCAAAACTATTACCTAAAGTTCAAATTCGGGTGTTCGCACGCACGAAAATGTTCATAGTCTTATCAGGGCAACGAAAGTTAGATGTATCAGGAAATAGATAGGAAAGAAATCACCTGAATGATTGTAGCCACAAGCACCAACCAGCGACAACGAAGCAATGATTTTCAGTTGATACCAATACACATCCATCAATAGTATCCAGTGTAGATTTGATATTGATATCCTATACAGGGATTATCCACAATAATCCCAAGAATTATTGGTTTCAAAATCTATGTGACAGCTGTGACAGCACCATTTTCTGATGTCCCCTCCTATTCAACTGTCCACTTCCCAATTGCTGCATAGTCTATCTCCCCGTGTTCGTCGCGCCTGGCTCACCAACATAGTTCATCTTAGCACTTACATTAGTCAACGCATCGAGAAGAACGTAAAGCTAAATAGATAACGCACTACAATTTTCAAGAAGACGCTATTTTTGGATATACATGTAAACTAACTTAATATAACCTTAAATTACCCATCAGAATCCATGACATCGATTGATTTCTAAATAATATGTGGTAATGAATTAGAATTGGTGAACACTACAGAAATAACAGGGTGAATTCATTCGTAAAGAATACACACTATATGCGTGTATGCACAGACCGCGGAAAATTTGTCCAGGGTTAGCATTATTGCCGCATATACTAATACAGTCTTTTTTTCCTGAATTAGAAGTTTTTATTTCCTTCGTGTTTACCAGTTGGGATACATTTACACGGATTAATTGTCAAAACTGTATTACTCATAATTTTAAATCAATTATTTTCATGACTGGTATTGGATTTAATTCTAAATGGAATTTTGGCGTACTTTTTGAATTATGCTATCCTCCATTTGTTCTCACCTCTTCAGTGGGAAACATAATATGAAATCGATAATTTCCATAAAATTAGTACCTGTGGCTATATCTGTGTTAGGGCCGAAATTTAGGAAAGGAGAGCAATGATGTTTCAAACCACTAACATATCCAGTAGCTCAGTTTGGGACGTGGATTCGACAAAAAAAATTATTTCGAAAAGATTGAAATATGAGGTTTAATTTTCCGGAGCGCCACGGATTTATCGCAAGTGAAAAATCCGGAACCACCCTGATGGAATGGGACAATCCACTGCACTAATATTACTGATATATCAAACAATATATACCTATAAATGGTGTAAAAATAATAAAGGTATTGTCTTCCCTTACGCTTGGATAACTTGGACCATAATAAAAGAAATAGTTATGTCCCTTACTAATAAAATATATTGATTTGATTGCATAGTTCGGCAAAGAATACAAAATGAAGTAAATGTAAATATGGTACCACTAAGATGAATTCAAGTATACGCTATGATTGAGAGTAGTGTATCGTTTAATTATATCAATATTAAACCTCCAGCGAGGGCTATGCCTGTGACGTCACGATGATAGCTAACAATTATGAATACCTATGCCTTAGGGGCGAAGTCTTAATCTAAACTTATCTGATACGATGTAGATTTTCTCGATCATGCCAGTTCATCAATTGTAGTTGTAGTTCATCAGTGCCTTGGTGTATACAGGTGCACAGTGGGTACGACACAATCAATCGAAGTACGTGTACAGCTGGGACGAATACCATTAACGGGAAATACCAATCATAAGAGACGAACAGAGAAGAAATACTGAACAACAAATGAACAGTGGAACAACCACAGTTGAGTAGGAACAATCACAGTAGTGGAGCTGTGGAGCTCTAGCGGTACAGTACAGAGACCACAGTAGAAAAAACAACCGTGCAGCAACGGAACAGTGGAACAATCATAAACAATCACAGTAGTGGAACACCAATAAACGGTAGCGGAGCAGTAACAGTAACGGAACAGTAACAGAGCAGTAGCAACGAAGTAGTAGCAATAACGAAGCAGTAGCACCCTCTTCTAAGTGGGAGGGTTCTGGTAACAACTTTGATGATCTGTTTGCTTTCTAATAGCTAGTTTATTGTTCCAGTGGTTTTACTCAATGATGAAATAACTTCTAACCTCAAAATCCACAATGCGAACGGAGATATTCTCGTCAAATATAACAAATGATTATGAGAAAGTCTCCATTCATGAATCCTTCCAGTATCCATCAACGATGATCCAAACCTGATTTTGATTCAAGAGAACTCGACTAGGTCAGCCACTCATGTCACTCATCAAAAAATCTCGAACCGGAAATCGTCACTCAAAAATGTCTCAGACGTCAAATTCAAAACCTGTTACTATCAGACAAGGCGCTTCCTTGTTCGTTCGTGTTCTGTGAGATCATTCTAGGAACTACTTCGGGGTACTCGGAGCTACTCCTTGGGACAATTGAACAACGACTAAAGAACAACTGAAGATTCAGTGTTGCCAACTGAACCAAGACGAATCAAACACAAACAAGGTCAAGAATTCGGAAGTGAAGTAGGTACCTCAATGGCACAAAATAGAGATAGAGTAGAAATTTCACGGTTTTTGTATTATAAACACAGCACAATAGACTAACCAAAAGTTTGTTCACAAAATAACGCTGTCATACAGCGGAATGCGGAATGTCATCATTTACTTTTAGCTTAAGGCCAGTTCATTTCCGAAAATATGTCCTTACATTCGAAACAAGCTGTACATGACAACGATCAAGTTGTCATTTTGAAACAGTGGCGTACAAAGTGGAAAGTTTATATCAATGACAGATAATTTCTGATGTTATTGTATTGAAATAGAAAGGGTTTTCTGTTCAATTAGTAGGTGATTTCTTCATAGCTAGTATCATCGAAACAGAGAAAACATAATTATGTTGTTTTATTATAGCACTATTAGTTGAATAAAATTATAAGAATATAACAATTCTGATTGTTGATGTTTACTTTGGAGTTGATGCCTGTTCCACTTTTTGGGAGTATATTCCAACAACTATTCCAAACGACCGCTGCTTTTTGGGAAAGTATGGAACAAATACTAGCGAAAGTTGCAACAGGTTCAATTGAACATTTCAACTTGTTTTGCATTTTCGTTTATATCAGTTGGAAACCTATAAATAAATAAAAAGTTGGGAATCTATAAGTTCTTAGCAACCGTTGTTCTTTTCAATTTAAGTTACCCAAAAACAGATTGAAACATCAAATGTTTTATGTGGCGAATATTTTATTATCTCCACTTCGAGTAGACCTCTTTCATTTTGTTGGGCGAATACACATGTAGTTTGATACCCACTGTGATGACATTGACGACAATAAGCATTACTTACGAATGAGATATAAGATTTGGGTTTGAACACTAAGAATGTTTGCAAACCCAACAAGGGAGCATAAGAAACTTTTCAGTAATAATCGCACATAAACACTGGGAAAAAATATGTTAGAGGAAAACATGAACATTGATGTTTTAAAGAGAAATTGAAAATTGAATGAATACATGACTCCTCTGGAAATGCAAACACCCTACGATAAAATTACTTTTTTGTAATATCTAACAGAAAACAGCTACTTCCCCGGCTAAAGCCACGCTGCACATTGAACTACATCTGATAGATATTGAGAAAGACCCTATATAACTTGAAATAAAAATCTGAAAGTGAAAATTTGTATTTTCATTCAGATAGTTGATTATTTATTGAATGTCCAGTTTCCATTGGAGATTCTTATCACTCACAGAAAATCGCTCATTCCATTGATGCGTGAATCTCTTTCGCTAGGCCTCCAATACATTTTGGTCGACAAAAATCTATTTCACTCTTCTAAGATCATCAGCGAGGTCAGAAGAATTTGAAAACATACTCTTCAGAAGCAATTTCAGACTGTAATGAGGAACTGTTGTACTATTTCTTGTGCGGTGGAAGCCTAGCGAAAGAGATGAAATTCACGCATCAATGGAATGAGCGATTTTCTGTGAGTGATCTTCTGAAAATCATTCTCCCTTATCTCATTTATAGATAAGAATCTCCAATGGAAACGGGGCATTTAATAAATAATCAACTAGCTGAATGAAAATGCAAATTTTCACTTTCAGATTTTTTCTTCAAGTCATATAGGGTCTTTCTCAATATCTATCAAATGTAGTTCAATGTCCAGCGTGGCTTTAGCCGGGGAAGTAGTTATTTTCTGTTAGATATTACAAAAAAGTAACATCAATTTTAACGTAGGGTTTTTTCCATTTCCAGAGGAGTCATGTATTCATTCAAATTTCAATTGAGAATGTTTCTCTTTAAAACATGAATCCCTTTCAAGGAAGGTTATCTTGTACGATAGAAAATAGCGAATAAATTCCAACTTTCAGTCGCAGATGACTCCACAACTGACTTTATGAACATCCTGTTCATATTTTCAATGAAATCAACATGAACATTGATATTCTACAGCCGAATGTCTAGACACACCATCTCGACACAATCAGTTGAAGGCGCACACGTTTTTTCTTTTGGTAATTTAGATTTTGAAACTTGTAGTACAGGTATAAGTTTCATGATCAAGATATATTATGGTCATCATCATTCATTCTTCCATTATTATCACTGACGCCATGTGACACCATCCAACTCAATAGCACGACAGAATGTGGCCATTCACAACTTTAATTCATGATATAATATAAACAACTAGGTCCAGTTCATTCAATGTATATATCCATGGGATATACAGCAAGAGCTCGTACCTTCCATCTGAGTTTAATTTCATCAACATGATATTATATCAGAATTCATCAATCATGAAAGTCTTCATATACTGAACAAATCTTGTCGTTCTCGTAGTTCATTTCACATCTAATTGATGTATTTCTCTCTAATTTATCTCTGTTTCTTCTAGTTAAACAAGCACTGGCCTTGTTTCAACAAGATTCTCCAAGAAAAGTAATTCCAGACTCCACGTCGACTTGGGGTTTGATATAAAAAGATTGATAGTCCAGCACTGAACAATCTGCCGTAAATGGCAAGCGCAGAGGGGAACGGAAGTGATAAAAGTTGCATTATCCAGGAAATCTCTGTGGAACATGAAAACATCTACAAATTGTGAAATGTTCAGTAAAATTCGAAGAGCGGAGAAAGCAGAGAGGATGACTAACATTGTGGTGATATTATGTGTAGTGTATTGAATTATTCAATGGGCGCTGTAAATATTGTTTTCAAAAGATTACATGATCCCATATTGGTCATGCATTGCCATGCATATACATGTAAAGTTACATACCTCATACAATATAATGTTGAGTAATAACTTGACTTCAAATGTGAATTTCAAATATATTCCATGCATTATTCTTTGTGATTTTCTCTATTATACCAGATTCAATGGAAATTTCTACATATATGGTGAATTACATCAGAGGTATGAAAGAATGCATGTTAATCTAATCAATCAATCAAAAATATGCTTTATTGTCGAAGAAAAAGTACTCATTGACAAAGCGTTAAACTATACTAATACATATAAAAGAGTTACAAGATCAGTAAGTAGAAGTTAAATACTAGAAATATAAATAATGGTTTAAAATAGAAGGCAATAAATATAAAGAATGTATAAAATCACAATATATAAATTACAAACACATTAGAATAATAAGAACTTGGTTATGATATATATCACCATTTGTCACTGTAATAATCTTGTAGGCAATAGTGGGCTTTAGTACACAATATATCTTTAAATGCCTTCCGGAATTTAGAAAAGTCAGACAGTCGCTTCAAATCAATTATCAAATGATTGAACATTTTTTTACTTTCAAACATGATTGAATTTTTTGTTAAAGAAGATTTTGGAATTGGCAAAGATATGTTATTGTTTTGTCGTGTCTCGTATGTTCTAAAACTTGTCATATTTAGATGTTTCTTTTTCATCAAACATACAGATTTAAGTATGAAGATGCTGCATAAAGTTAATATTGTGTGAAGCTGAAATAGAGGTTTGCAGTGATCGGAGTTTTTGACTCCGCACAAATAGCGTATTGCTCTTTTTTGCACCACAAAAACGGAATAAACAGTTGTTGGCTACAGAAGCCCCAGAACGGAATGCCATATCGCATATGAGACTCAATTAATGCAAAATAAGATGCTTGAGTAATCGAAAACCCAAGTTCCTTCCTAATTATTCGGACAGCAAAACAATCGCTAGCTAGTTTTTTGTTCAAGGACGTTATATGATTATTAAATTTCAATTTGTCATCTAGAGTTATACCCAAGAACTCAGTATTTGACTTATTAACAATTGTTCTGTTCTCTAAATACCAACTATCGTAGTTGAATTTCAAAGTCAGAATATTAGGTTTATATGCATTGAAACACTGAAAATTAGCATCACACCAATTTTTTACTTTTTCTAAATCGATCGATATTATGTTTTTCAGTGATCATCAGCAAACATTGTGAACTTCCCTGAGATATCGATACTTGCTAAGTCATTCAAATACAATAGAAAGAGAACAGGGCCGAATACAGATCGTTGAGGAACACCACAATGGATCTTTGATTCCCCCGATTTTACATTTTGTATTCTGATCATTTTCATTCTGTCAGAGCTAGAGATATGATTCTATCCAATTGTGGACAGTACCATCCCATAACGGTGCAATTTTTGAAGCAGTATTTCGTGATTTACACAATCGAAGGCCTTTGAGAAATCACAAAATACTGCTCCAACAGCATCACCTTCATTCAGTTTCAGGTAGACATAGTTCAGAAGATTGAAAACTGCATCGTTTGTGTTAGTTGATGACTGAAATCCAAATTGTATGCTAGATAGTACATTATTATTTTCTAGACATTGTAACATCCTTTTTTTGAATAATTTTTGAATTATCTTTGATATGGTAGGCAAAAACGAAATCGGTCGATAAATTGAAGAATCCTCCACATTACCGATCTTAAATGAAGGTATTACAATTGCAGTTTTCAAACAGGAGGGAAATGAGCCTGTTCTGAAAGAAATATTTACTGATTCCGCTAAGACACTGAGTGCAGGATATAGCAGATTTTCGAGTATATTAACAGATATTTCATCGACTCCAATAGATGTTTTGTTTTTGATTTCTTTAAATATCTGTCTCAGCTCATGAACGTTTGTATCTTCTAAATGAAATTGTTCTGTATTGTGTAAGTGTTCAAGGGAAGCTACTGGATTTGAGTGTGGAACTATGTGAGATGTTAATTTTCCAGCTATTGTACAGTAGAATTCATTGAGAATGCTTGGACTAATATTCGTTTGAACTGGGAGGGTGTTAGTTTTTCCTCGTAGGCTGTTTCCTATAGACCAGTTTTCTTTCGATTTATTGTTGGCGTTGTATATTCTATTATTATAATATTTTTCCTTTGCACTTTTTATTACAAGATTATAAATGAATTTTTATTTGATGCAATTTTCCAAAAAGAACTTGCTGTCTGTGTGCTTCCTAAGTGAGTTCAATGACCTAAAATTGTTAGCTGAAATCTGTATTCCTTTGGTAATCCATGGTTTCTTATTCTTTTCTCTTATTTTCACTAATGGAAAGGCATGGCAATATGCTTCGGTTAGAATTTCATGGAAATCATTCAAATAATTAGAATTATACAACGCACTATGCCAGTCATTATTATCACAGAGTGTCTGGAAGTTGTAGAAATTTTGACCGCTATAAATTCTGTCATACCGTTGCCTCTTTGTTGTATATTTCCACTTTAATGGAATATACGACACAACTGCCTCATGGTCAGAAATACCTGCAGAAGTCACAAAAGATGTAACTTCTTCTTCGCTAAAGTAGTCGATAATAGTTGCTGTATGTGAACAAACCCGGGTGGGTTCTTCTACATACATTGTCAGATTCAAACTCAACAATAGATTTTTGATTGTTTGAGTAACCATCGACCCGTCATCAGCAAAATTAACATTAAAATCACCAGCTACTACAATATGAGACAAGACGTGTTTGAGTGATTATTGTGATCAGTTTGTGAAAAAGTGCAACTGAAGTGAGTTAATATGATATAAGTATATTTCAATTCTGTCTTCTATCATTTGACGATATTTCCATGTTCTATTTGTAAGTATCGTTCTCAAACGCTTAGAAAGTACGAACTACTTATCAGTTTTGTAGTTATAAATGTGATGAATTGTATTTATTTCAAATTTATCTTTGGATCACAGTAACTGTGTTGAATAAAAAATCATGAAATCAATGAAATTTTCAATTTCTTCCACATTTCTCGAGATATAAGAGAATTTCTAGTTTTTGCGGAAATATTAATATTCAATAAAATGTATTACAAAAAAGTCATTATCATTGAACATACAGCTTGGAGAAGAACTTTTCTCTTCTTCATCCTGTGGTAGTATAGTTCAAATGAAATAATTATCTTCTACTTTAAACGGTGATTGCAAACGATTCTGTGAAACTAAAAATGGTGTATTAGCTTGTTCCAAAAAGATGACCATTTAAAAAAGGAGAGAGTGGTAGTCATGCAACCTTGCCTCAATTGTAGAAATGTATCATATGAATCAATATGAATATCAAATTCTAAAATAGAGCAATTTGTTTTCAGAACTGTCCATTATTGAGCATTTGTTGCCCTTTGGTAGGAATACGCAAAACAGGGGGATGTGAAAACACTTTGTTAATACAAGGCCAACATGAATTCACAACTTCTGATTTTTCTATGAAATGAAATAATACAACCTCCATGTACGAAGATATATTGTAAAATTCTCAGCCTACTATAGAACCAAACAAAATTATTACTCAACATATTCTCATCTTAATTGGATACATTTATTACAGCGAACCTGAAACGTCTCTAGACCTTTCAAAAAAATGTTTCTTCTTGCTCTGCAAACCAGACCTCTACAGCTTTTATTACCTCCTCGTTGAAAGAAAATTTACGACCTTTTAAACTTTTTTCTGTTGAGGAAAGAGATGATAGTGGGACGGAGCCAAATCTGGTGAATAAGGGGGGTGTTTCAGTCATTCAAACCCTAAATCACGAATTTTTGCATAGCAACATGAGATTTGTGTGCAGGGGCGTTGTCCTGCGAAAACAAAACACCTTTGGGTAGCTTTCCGCGTCTTTTCTCTTTGATTTTTTCCCGTAGAGTGGTCAGTAATGTCGAATAGTGATCTCCAATTATTGTTCTACCCTTATCCAAAAAATCAATCATGATTACTGTTGGTTATTTGATGAAATATGGGAAAAATACTGCAAAGTGAAGTATTTTTCTCATATTTCATCAAATAACCAACAGGTTATGGGCCCAGTCCTCTATAAGTAATATAAAAAGTAAAATTTATAATTAGAAATGGCAGCAGCGTTAACGCAAGTAGAAAAATTGGGAAAAGAAAATTTTGATACCTGGAAAATCCAGATCGAAGCAATTCTTATCAAGAATGACCACTGGGGTTATGTAAACGGAGATTCTCCAAAACCAGCTGATGCAACACAAGCTGCGGTTTGGACGAAGAATGATCAGAAGGCAAAAGCTGATATAATTCTATACATTCAACCCTCATAATTATGTATCGTGAAGTATTGCTCAACTTCCAATGAAGTATGGAAGAAATTACAGCAAACATATCAATCAGAAGGTCCTGCCAGAAAAGCTACACTGCTGAAGCAACTATTGTTCACAAAAATGGTTGATAATGAATCCATGGCAGATCACCTCAACACATTCTTCAATACTGTGGACAAATTGAAAGAAATGGGAATTGACGTTGCAGATGATCTTCTTTCCATTCTCTTGCTGAATAGCATTCCAAGCAGTTATGTGAAATTTCGATGTGCGATTGAAGCAAGGGATGATTTACCAAAACCCGAAGCTTTGAAAATAAAACTTTTGGATGAATCCCACGCAAGAAAGAGTTCGGCAAATCAGGAAGATCAGAGTGTTTTTCTTGCGAAATCCACTTCAAATTGGAAGAAACCGTCTAAATGGAATAGCATGAAGAATAAATGGCAAATTGAGCAGAAGAATGATTCAACGAATCGTAAATTTCCCTACAAATGTAATTTCTGCCACCTTATAGGCCACAAAGCATCTGAATGTAGGAAGAAAGAAGGTAGCAAACTACAGAGAGCATCCACAGCCGAAGAAGAAGCATTTATGATGGAATATATGCCGATTTGTCAACATGAACAAACACATGTTATGTCCACAATCAAAATGGAACCAATACCTGAAGGTGTATGGTATTTACACAGTGGGACCACTTCTCATACCTATGTGTAATAATGAAGAAATATTCTCAAATTTCACTCCTATAAGCGATCAGAAAGTTCGTCTAGCAGTTGACAAAACAACTGATAGCCTTGGTAAAGGTACAGTGGAACTGATAGTTGTTGATGGTGTATTCGGAATGAAAACAATAAATTTGGAAAATACTCTTTATGTTCCTGACCTGAAAACAAATTTGCTATCCATTTCTAAAGCTGCATGCAATGGTAGACAAACACATTTTTCGAAGGACTCTGCAGAAATAGTGAATCCTAATGGTGAAATCGTTTTAAGAGCTCATCGAAATGGTGAACTTTATTATATCCAACCAGTGAGTGAATCTATAGCTTTGGTGGAGTCGACATCCAAGGAGTTCCTGAAATGGCATCAACGCTATGGCCATATGAACGAAAGAGATCTAAAACTGATGATGTCTAAAAATCTAGTTGAAGGAATGAAATTCAATGTTTCTGAATGTATATCCCCTTGCGAAGTATGTATCACAAGTAAACAAACAGCTGATAAGTTTCCTCAATCATCGAATTCAAGAGCTGATATTATATTAGACCTTATCCATTCAGACATTTGTGGACCCATGAAAACAAAATCACTCGGAAATGCACTGATGACAAGTCAAGATGGATACAAATTTATTTTTTGAAATCGAAAGATGAGGTGAAACAAGTATTTTTGAAGTTCAAAAATCAAGTAGAAACTAAAACTGGAAGAAAAATCAAAATACTCAGAACAGTGGAAGAGATTTCAAGGAAAGTTTGGAGAGAAGCGGTATAGAAAGGCAATATTCAGCACCTTACACACCCCAACAAAACGGAGTAGCCGAACGTTGAAATGGCTAGGTGCATGTTGCAACAATCCAAACTTCCATACAGTTTTTGGGCAGAAGCTATATCAACAGCTGTATACATCAGGAATAGGTGCTTTTGACGCAGTTTGAACAACACAACACCGTTCGAAATTTGGAACAACAAAAAGCCGATAATATCTCATTTTAGAATTTTTGGTTCCAAAGCATTCTCACTCAGTAAAAGTTCGAGAACATCAAAATTTGATCCAAAATCGACAGAATGTATTTTCGACCGAATCAAAAGCATATCGTTTATGGGATTCGAAATCAAGAAAAGTTGTGACAACTCGAGATGTCAAATTCATAGATACTTGTCACATAAATGAAAAAGTGGATAATCAAACTATTAATAATACCACGTTTTTTGATTCAACTGAACAGTCGAAAAGTCAAGAAAATAAATTGGACCAAGAATGTGGAATCGAAGGAGAAAATAGAGAATCAACGTCAAAAAATGGATATGTGTCTTTGGAAAATGAATACACATTAGTAGTACTCACAAGAGGACCTGAAAGACCAGCAATCAGGGAATCAACGCCAGAAAATCCAGCAAATCCAGCAAATCAACGCCAGAAAATGGAGATATGTCTGCGGAAAATGAATATACATCAATAGTACTCAAGCGAGGACCTGGAAGACCAGCAATCATCAGAGACGGTTCGAAAGGGAGACCGAAAAAGAGATTTAATATGATAGAAGCAAGTCAAGAGCAAGAACAAGAAGCTCAAATGTCAGTTGAAGAACCAGATAATCCTAATATTGATGAGGCGATGTCAGGAGAAAATGTACTCGAATGGCGAGAAGCAATGAAAGACGAACTTCGAGCCCTTGGTCAGAATGATGCATGGGTGCTAGTAGACCGACCTCAAAATAGGAAAGTAATAGGTTGTAAATGGGTTTAACGAACCAAAAATAAAGCTAATGGTGAAATTGACAGAAGGAAAGCTTGCCTGGTTGCGAAGGGTTATGCTCAACAGCCCGGCATAGACTATCATGAGACATCTTCTCCCGTAACTAGACAAAGTTCCATTCGTATTGTACTCGCTTTGTCTGTCGAGCTCGGTCTAATCCTTCACCAGATGGATATCGTGATGGCTTATATCAACGGTAATCTAGATGAAGAAATTTTCATGGATCAAGCCGAAGGCTTTATATCTGAAGGAGAAGAAGGCAAAGTTTGCATCCTAAAAAGGTCACTTTATGGGCTGAAGCAATTAGGAAGGCAATGGTATAAAAAGTTTGATCAGTATCTCCAGTTCATCGGTCTGAAACAACTAAATTCAGATAGATGCATCTATATTATGAGAGATAAAGATGTAATTCTCGTCATGGCGGTATATGTGGATGACTTGAACATTGCTACAAATTCAAATGAGACATATTCAAATCTCATGAAGGATTTAGCAGCAAAATTTCGAATAAAAGATCTTGGACTCCTCCATTACTGTTTGGGTATAGAATTCAATATCACAGAGGAAATATACGGAAGATATATTGAAAAGGTACAAAATGGATGATTGCAAACCAATTTCCACTCCTTTAGAAGTAAATGCCAATTTATCGAAGAAAATGGGCCCCTCCTCGCCTGAGGAAAAACAAGAGATGGCAGACATTCCTTTTAGGCAGGCAGTTGGATCTTTACTGTACTTTTCTTTACTGTCAGTTTCTACCCGTCCTGATATAACTCATGCAGTTAGTATTTTGAGCCAGTTTAACAATAATCCGGGAAAAATTCATTGGAAAGCTGTTAAGCGAGTTATGAGATATTTGAAGAAAACCGAATTTTATTGTTTGAAATTTCAAAAGACGAGAGAGCCTTTGCAAGGATTTGTTGATGCTGACTGGGGAGGCGACACAACTGATAGAAAATCTTATACTTATACGTATTTTTTGTATTAAGTGGCACCCATTCAAGCGGTGTCAATATCACACCCAGTGTATAAATGTATATTCAAAACGTTGTCGAAAGAGACACCACTGGAAATGCAGGACAAAAAGCACCCAATGTGTATATAGTTCTGTCAGTATTGTTCAAACCGACACCCACCAGTGTTGCCAGATTGAAGGGTGCCTAACTGAAAAATAATCGAGCATCGCAAGTATATTCAGAACATTCATCATCTCGGCTTTTTCACCGTTAAGTCGATGACTAGAATTTTATTCCTTATCAGAATCCGACTTTGTGTCCACACTCTTTGCACTTCCACTCGACGATAATTGAATAAGATATCAAAAATATAAAAACAACATACAACAAGAAAAAAATTGGATCAATGAAAAGCTAAAAAACATATATGAAGCACCCTTCCCTAAAATACCGAATTTGAATAATCTTCTATCACGAAAACACAGTAAATCCTAATTCACTTTTATTTCTTCAGTAGATTAGCGATATGGTCATTTATTGTCAGTAAAATATGAACATTTGTTAGGATCACACGGAATGTTATGCGGCACAATACCTATGCGTTCAATGAAATAGGTTTGAGGAGAGATATTATATCGTAATTTGATGTTTCAATTGGTGTCCGTTCCGAAGTTTGACAGTTGCAGTTGCGCCATTGTGTTCTAGAAACAGTTCGTGATTGGTCAAAAATTCTTAAGATCACTTGGAGTTAAATCAAGAACAGGATCCGTATCTGTTGATTTGGTAAGGAAGTCGTGAGACTCAAAAGAGTTTACTTATATGTCGTGAATCCGTCCGGTTATTAAAATTACATTTGAATGGGATTGCTAAATGAATTCCGCACTGAACGTCAATTTTGTTGAAACGATCAACGTACGAGTATTTCCGGCTACGCAAACTTTTGAAACTGTGAATTATATTTTGTGGAAACATAGCTGGACACAAGTTCTCTTCAATTCTTCAGTTCAGATGATACTAGCTTTTATCACTCTTTTTCACGAATAGGATATATGAAGAAAGGAAGTTTCGAGTTGTAGTACGTCACGACATGATATATTGTGATAAAAGAACTTGAAATTATTTTTTTTGAATCAAGCAAAATTTATTTTCTTCTTTTCAGTGCATTTTTCAAATGACAGCTTGTTTCAATTTTTGTTTTAGTTTATTTTAAACTTTTTAGTATTATAAAATGAATAATTAAGTAATTATTACAATATTTCATAGTTTTGTTTTTAATACTATAATATAATTGAACTACAGTTCCTTTTGCGATTTTGAATTAAACTTCAATAATACAATAGGTATGCTAATTAGTTAATTACTTGTATGATTTTCTCATTCGATCCATTTCGTTCAGATCATCAACATTGCAAAGACTTTCCGCCGTTAACTTGGAGCAGTTTAATATTTCGATTTGAAGACATGCTATGATATAACTTGGATCAAGGCTACATATGCTTGACCTGCAGCAAACAGTTTATACTATGTAACCTAACATAGGATTTTTCCTTATGGTTGAGCATGATTTTTTCGCAATTCAGAAGTCAACTAGCTTTCGGGTTGTGTACATTTTTCGAAAAAAATACCCTTATCTTTCACGAACAATTGTCTCAGTAATATGGTTTTGTATTTCGAAGGTCCCAAAAAGTAATCAGTAGGTATACCGCTAGTTATATATTTGTCATGAAGCACCCTCCTTTTTAGTTCATAAAATGCCGTGAAATGCAGTTTTCTATCAAAGTTAAAAGTTATACACACGAATAAAAGTGGCACTCGAAGATGGGTGCTACAAGGTTCATATGGGTGCCTCGATAACAAAATAGGTGTTGAATGGGTGCCATATTGACATTTGACCTCATGACCTCATAACCGTCAAAAACCTATTTATCAGTATTTAATTTTTTTCTCGTGTATAAATGATTTAATTCAGATAAAAATTTGTTGATATACTTTTTTTGTGTCGACTGAGCATGATTTTTCCGCAATTCAGAAGATAAATTCTCATGTGCATTGAATAATAATATAAGGTTTCCCCAAACCGGAGCGGGAACGGAAAATGGGAACTGTGTGAATTGCTAGAAAAACAGTGCACAGAGCAAACCAAACATATTTCGATATTTGCCTGCATTTTAGAATACGAATAATCGCACTGGTATACATTTTTATATATTCTACTATCGAATTTAGTCTCGTGTTCATCCCGTTCCCGCTCCCGTCCCACGTTCCCGCGTTGGTTTGGGAAACCTTTATGAGCGAGAAAAAATCAATTGCTATTTTTCGGTTAATTTGGGATTATGACAAAAAGTGTTGAATTCAAAAATTTGGGATTATGACAAAAAGTGTTGAATTCAAAAATTTTCGATTTTTCCAATGAAGGAGGCCACGTTTTGCGCAAATAGCAAAAATTCGTTTTCGACCCCTAAATTTCATCCCTATATCACCGTTTTCAGTGTTTTCGTGTTTAAATATTTTTTCCTCAAAGTTGGAACCCCAACATCTATTTCCACTTGGTGCTTGCCTGTTACATTCTTTATCAATGTTAGTGTTTGAAATTCGTTTTGGCACCAGCCTAAAAGTGTCTTTGGATGCGTACAAGATGCATACCGAGGGGGAAACCGCTGAGGAAATTGTATTACATCAATTCCCAAAAATCCCAAGTTATTGTACTAATACACGAGGTTCTCGAGTAATACCCTGTTTTATAAGGGTGCTGCCATTTTGAATGGGTAACACTGGGAGTGTTCGGTAAATGCAGATCTGACAGCTCCATTCAATCTGTCCGCTTCGTTTTCCACTACAGGTATGGGAAAACCACGCCTACAGATTGAATCAAGCTGTCAGATTTGCATTTACTGAACGCGCATACTGTAGATCAGTAATTGTTTCAGTTGTAATAAGACTCAAATTTTCGAAAATAATACTCAATCCTAACTCTGCACTGGGTTCACTAAGATTAGGAACAGAAGAGTCCGGCATGAAATATTCACAGAGAAGTTGTGATGACTAGCTGCATTCCCTTCATTGCTTCCGTTCTTTGAATGACTGGTCGTGGTAGGCTTCGATGCGCTAGTTGAATATAAATGTTTGACTATTTACTTTTTGAAAAGATTCATTTCAAATCGAAAATAATGGATTTATATGATAAAGAAGACTTTTTTCTTTGAGAGTTGGTTCAGACTTATTGAAAATGAATTGAAAGTAAACTGCTTCAGCTCGGATTCATGTTGACGCCGCTCTGGATGTCGGGTACCTCTGAGTTCGGTTGATACGAGCAAGCCATGTGTGGTTATCCAGCAGAAACTCACATGATAGTTCACACATCACATTAGCACGAAGTAGTGGCCCCTATGGATCACGGGCCCTGAGCACCTGCCCTGAGAGTCCAATTGAAAAGCGAGGCCTGCGCATGTGGAATTTACATAACAGACAGGCATTACAGTACTCAAGTATGTCAGACAGTAATAAACTCGAAGTTATTTCAAGATGATTCAAGAGCTTGCCGTCTAAAGTTTCCAGTTCGAATACGAAAGCAGCAAGCTTTCGAATATATAACTCACACAATAACCTAAATCTTTGAAGTAGTTTGGGTCATACCTATCAAATCGTCATCAGGATGTCAAAAGAAATCATCACTCACCACTCCATTCTATTTGCTGTGGTACTCGGTCCTGTACTTTTCCTATTATATGGTAATGACATGACCAATTTGAATATATCAGATAGTTTCACTTTATTTGCCAAGGATACTACCATACAATGGCACGATGAGACTGAGGCTAATCTATTTCCAACCATTTCTAGAGATATTGACCGCATTAAAGGATGGTTTGATTTAAATTTACTATCATTGAATGTATCTAACACGAAAATACTAGCCTTCGTTGCAAGCTACCTGTACTATTACTAGACAATAATACTATAGAATGTAAAGAAACCACGAAATTTCTTGGAGTCCGCCATTTTGGATTTATGAATTACGATAAATCATTCATAATCTCCGACCCCAGAATTCTACATATACCAATTTTCAATCGAATCAGATCATGATCACAAAATTTTCCGCAATCTTGAAGCGTCCAATTTAAATTGAATTTTTTTTTTCAATAATCTCAGACACAGAAAACTTCCAAATACCAATATTCAATCAAATCGGATAATAATCACGAAACTCGTCTGCCACCTTGGAGCCGCCATCTTGAATTCTGAGTTCAAATTCTCCGAACTCAAAAACCCCCACATACCAATTTTATCACATACCAATTATAACATAATTATTACAAATCTTGTTCGCCATCTTGCATCCGCCATTTTGTTTTTTCTCCAACAATATTCTATTTTGCATTTTCACTGGAAGTTAATCGGATAACAAGAAGTCGCTCAAATTCAATAGGCAAGATTTCATTACAGGCAGGCACCGGGACTGCTGAGGCTAAATAAAAGCTCATATTCGTAATGAGTAACGAAGGCAAATAGACGAAACTGTAATATTTCTTTTCTGAATCTCGGAATAATTTCAATCACTACCAAAATGGAGTTTTTAGACCACCGCATAACAAAGTAGCCTTTGGCTCATTCAAATCTCAACGCAAAGTTGATGTTTTTCGATGAATGTCATTAAATGACAACATTTCCGCTGTCAAGCGAAAAAATAAAAAAACGCTCGCATTTGTATGGTACATACTGGGAATAGACAAGTAGGTATCCATGGAAAATAGTGTAGTGAATAATCTATCACACCTCCTCATGTGGCAGAATGTGCGAATAATACGACTTTAGGTATGAATCCACCTAAAGTCGCAATTTTCGCACATCGCAAGCATAAATTTGAAACTAAAACTACGAATGAAAGACAATGTAATGAAATGGACGTGTTCATGCAAGAAACTGGGCAATTGAAATCAACATTAAAACTAAGAAAGATGGCCAACTTTCAACTAATAACTTAATTTATCCATAAATTAGAAAAAGTGTATGTGTGGTCTTGCCCTGGGGAAGATTCACAAAGGTTACATACGAAAATCTCTTCTCACTGCTGATTGCTTCCAAAGAAGAGAGATGTTATGTTTTATCCTTGAGTTATTTCTTGTGTAGATCTATATCTTCGTGTTTTCTTTTTTTAATAATGAATTGTAAATCAAAGTAGAATGGATACTACTGGTCAGCTAATTGAACTCATCAAACAGTTTTCGTTCATATATGACAAGAGATAAGAAAGAAAATATTTTGGGCGTCATCCGAGTTTATGCAAAGATCTCTTTTTCGGCATCCGATTTAATATACTGGACGAGCCAAATTGACAAATTTGCTTCGCAATTTCAGCATTGGTATGACGCCTTATTTTCTATTTCTCTGATTCCTCACAACTCCAGAGGCTCCCAGAAGCACTGAGTACAAAACCACAATTCTTTATCTTGGTGATAGATTTCATGCCATAAACACCAGAACAGAATACATCAAATCAACAAACCACGATAATCTCAGGTTATGGTTCACCTTAATCACAACCTTAATCACAACAAAGAATACCAAGACGTCTCAAAGATCAACATTTGGAATGATATGCGCATGTCAAGTACTTTCTTTGGGTGGATTTAGTCAACTTTAGCACAAGCATTATCATGAACATAACGGTAACATCAAAGGTTTTTAGCATAAACTTAATATTGTTGTATAAACGGTGCCATTTGATATGACAGATTCGACTTTCGGTTTTAACATATATTTATGCACACTTTCATAATGATGTTGACTGAATGCACCTTTAATTTCGTTAAATTGATGCTATATGAACACCGTCATTTTCCTATTTTAAAATTCATCTAAATCTTTAATTCATTTTAGTTTTAGTGATGTTGCATGAATCCACCTTATACATCTTCTTCCAGAAAAATTGAGACATAAATATGAATAACAATACGAACAATCATAACGTGGTGCCAATCGAAAAAGGTTTATTAGTATTCAGGAAAATTATTACCTACTGGCTCATTTTGGAGAAAGATCTGAGACCCTGAAACCATCAACTCTTTGGTCTATGTATTCGATGCTACGGACATGCTTGAATGTCAAAAACAAATATTCTAAGCTTGTCGCGTTCTCAAGAAACAATCTGTTGAATGTAGAGCAATATAATCCAAAATAATATTTACCTCTGAAAATGTACAAGGATATTTACAAGAAGCCGCAGATAAAGACTATCTCATCAAAAAGGTAAATTTCAATTATACTTTATACTCTCCAGAGTAGTTTGTGAATCAGTTTTATTATTATTCATTTAATATTATTACGAAGCTTCCGATTTGCCGGCGTCATATTGAGAAGTATGTTCTTAATTAATAATAATAATAATAATAAATATACTTTATTGTCAAAAAAATTATCAATTTTGTAGACAAAGCATCGTAGGTAGACAATAATTGCGATATGACGATATACACGTCAGTCAAAATTTAAAAGATATAAAAATATGGACAATAAAAATAAAAATATATATATATATATGAAAATGTAACGGTGTACATAACAGTCAAAAAAAAATTATAATAAGTATAAAAACATGGAAATATCTATATACACATACATATATATATATATATATACACATATACACATACATACATACATACATTGTATACACATATAAAAATGTACGGTGCACATATTTGTCAAAAACTAAATGTAAAAAACATGAGAACATTAAATTAAAAAAATGTGTATATATAAAAATTATTTAAAATGGATAAATGTAAATATAAAAAGCAATGAACGTATATCAATAATAGTATAGTTATCAAAACTCCTCCTCAAAAAACTCCTGTATATTATAGTATGGTCTGGAAGAGAACAAATCTTTTAGGGCATGTCTGAAGTGATCATATTGAGCAATCTCTCTTATATGTTTTGGTATATGATTGTACATTTTACGTCCATTATAGAAAATTGAATCTTTTACCAGTTTCGATTTTGGAATTGGAAGATTCAGTTGGTTATTACTGGTTTGACGTGTAACATGATGACCCGGATTACTACAGAACTTACACTTATGTTTGTGTATGAGAGACACAGTTTCCATTATAAAAATTGAAATAACTGTGAGTATTTTGTTTATTCTAAAAAGCTCTCTACACGAATCTCTAGGGTGAACTTTGCATATGTTTCTCACAGCTCGTTTTTGTATGATTAAGACTGAACTCATCAATCTATTATTACATGCGCCCCAAAATGGTATACCATACCTAAGGTGGGCGTCCACTAAGGCATAATATGCCATTTTTGCGGGCTGAAATCCCAGTTCTCTTGCAATCACTCTAACTGCGTAACATCCAGATGATAATTTATTATTCAAATTATGAATGTGACCTTCAAATTTCAATTTGTTATCCAGGAGGAGTCCTAAAAACTTCGTACACTCCTTATTTTCAACCATATAGTTGTTCAATGATATGTTGTCTAAGGTACATTTGAAAGATATAACATTCGTTTTTTTTATATTAAAGGAGAGCGAGTTAGCATCACACCAATCTTTGATTCTATTGAGATCTATTGTCATTACATTATTCAAATTTTTTTCCGTTTTGCTATGCCACATGATAGTTATATCGTCCGCAAAAAGAGTGAGTTTTCCTGTTAAACCAAGGACATTAATATCATTTACATATAAGAGGAACAATAATGGACCTAATACAGATCCTTGCGGAACTCCAAAGTTCACCTTCATTTCTTGCGAGTGTGATGTTGTTTTCACTATCTGTTTTCTATCAGCTAAATATGATTGGAACCAGCAAAGTGTTTTTCCCCTGAAGCCATAAACATGGAGTTTTTTAATAATGTTCCGTGGTCTACACAGTCGAAAGCTTTCGAAAGATCACAGAACACCGTCGCAGCAAGTTCTCCATTGTTAATTTCAGAATAGATTTCGTATAAGACGGAGAAGATAGCATCATGGGTATTTTTGTCACTCTGGAATCCAAACTGATTCTCGCTAATTATATTATGAGAAATTAAAAATGCATTCATTCTTCTTTTAACGATTTTTTCCATAAGTTTTGCTGTTGTTGGAATGAGAGATATTGGGCGATAATTAGAAGGATTTTCCAAGTCACCACCTTTGTGCAAAGGAATAACAATTGACGTTTTCAAGAAGTCCGGGAAAGTGCCAGTTTGCAACGAAATATTAATGACTTTTACTAATGTATTCAATACATTCTCAGGAAGATTCTGTATGATAGAAACTGATATCTCGTCAATACCTGCCGTATTTTTGTTTTTTAATTCATGGAGAATTTCCGCCAATTCCATAATGTTCGTATCGTACAAAATTAAGTTGTCATATATCTCGAATGATTCAAGATTTTTCACGGGATCATATAGACGCGAGCTTAGACTTTCATTCAACTTTCCTGCAATGGTGCAGTATAACTCATTCAATTCATTTGGGTCCAAAGGAGTATTAGACATCTTACAAGATTTTCCTCTAAGATCATTTATTATTGTGAACAAATTAGACTAGTGGTTAGAAACTCTTCCTGTCACGCCGACGGCAGGAGTTCGATTCTTTAGACTCGCATTTTTTATTTGAGATAATGATTGGACTGCGAGCAATTTCTATACCGACTTTGGCAAAAGTTGTTCATACTTTTAATGTTTTACAGGTAATTCTAATTATTGGTATTGCCGACGATATCCATTATTCTTAGGTAATAATGTATGTTCAATGAAGCATCGAGTTCTTTCTTTGTCTGAAATCTGCATTTGTCGAAAAAATACTGTGTGTAATTCGAATACAAAATGCAATTGATGCTCTCAAAAGATTACCGCGCTTCAATTCGCGTCGCGCGGTGACTCTCTACGTCGAGCGACAATCCATCAATTTGCGCTCTAAATTCACAAATAGCTATTCCTTGAATGCTTTCTGGCGTCATTGTATTGTCTATCTATTATTGCTGCAAAGTAACATACACTCTCACGAACTTCAACTCAACGTTTTCGGAATGACGTTCAAATTATCATGAATGGGCCAAGGTGGCGAGTGGTCAGGTGTTCACTCTCAATACAGTCATCGGTATGGGTTCTAATCTCAGCTCGGTCCCGTGCCTAGCATCACACGCTGAAAGGTGAGGGCTACGTCTTTTCTAGCTCGCACAAGTTTTTCGAACAGTTCTGAGGGTTGCTCGTGAGATGTAACTGGTTGACGACATTTTTTTTTATTGACTGAGAAAATAATAGTTGAAAAAAACTAAAAAACCTATTTTACTTCTAACATGGACTAAAATATTTAAAAAATAATTGACAATGAAATTCTCAAATGTGAAAAAAACGTGATTGCTTTCGATCTATATTCTCACATCCTCCATTTTGATTTAACAATACTGAGCGTTCAAGAGCTCAAGATAACTTTGTCAAGCACCCCACGCTATTTTACATTTGAGTAATATCATTGTCAATTATTTTAAACTTCCTAGTTAGAAGTGAGCCATGTTCTTTAGTTTTTGAAACTATTATTTTTTATGACTAAAAAATCATAATTCCCTACCCCAAAAACCCCCACATACCAATTTTGAATCGAATCAGATCATGATAAAAAAACTCGTCTACCAATTCATGAATTTTGACAAACATTTCATAATCTCTGACCCGAAAACTCTCACACACTTTGGAAACGAATCAGACCATAATGACAAATATCGTCCGCCATATTGGAGCCGCCACTTTCAATTTATGGATTTCGACAAAAATTTCGAAATCTACGACCTAATAAACTCCCACATACCAATTTTGACTCGAATCTGACCCTATTTACAAATCTCGTCTGCTCTACTGGAGCCGCCATCTTGATTTCATGAATTTTGACAAGAAACATACAGTTCGAATGTCGATCGAGTGAGCACGTTTCCGTAGAGCTCCAGTAAAATTCGCTTGGTTTAGTGGTGAATGAAGTGATTTTTGCTCTTACATCATAATCCAGTGTATTCGACGGTAAGCACTCCTTACAATTACAACAAAACACTTGGATCATAGAGATTAGATAAGTAACCTTGACCAACGAATCTGGGTTCCCCACGCAGTTGTACATTATAGTCCTACCACTACGATATAATGACGACCAGAACTCGTAGTAATTCAAGTATAGCGGGAGATGATGTGCTTACTGAAAGTCGTATTGAAAACCTAATTGAGAAAGTTTGCTCTAAGTTCGTTTCTCATCTGGATGCCAAAATGGATCAAAAATTCAAAGAGATTGATAACAAACTTTCGGAATTTAAACTGATTATTGGTAGCATCGAAGGAAAAATAAAAAACAACAAAGTAGAAATTCAGAATCTCTCTGACCAACAGGACAAAATCAGCCAATCCGAAAAGAAAAATGTGATTAGAATTAATGGTCTGAAGGTGACAGAAAACGAAAATATTCCCAAATTGGTTACTACTTTCATCACCGATAGGTTGAACGTCCAATGTTCTCTCAGCGACTTAGACGAGTGTTACAGACTTAGACAGAATAATACCAATCCAAATTCCAGTACAACCACCATTATCGCCAAATTTGTCACCAATTTAAAGAAGATGGAGATTATGCAAGCCAGAAAATTACTCAAAAACTCCGGTACTACAATCTTTGATGACCTTACGAAAAAAAGGTATGAACTCCTGCAGCTTGGACAAAAGAAATATGGGAGGAAAGCTGTCTGGACCACTGGAGGCAACGTATTTGTAGAACAAGATGGAAGAAAACGTATGATTCACACCGCCACTGATCTCTAAACTTTATTAAAGTGGTAGGACCGCATACAACTTTATTTATCTTATTTCAATGCCACAATCGTGGACTCATAGTTTTTGTTTTCCCGAACGTGCCTGTGTGTTTTTGTTGATTTATTCTTTTTTATCGCCATCGCTATTCTGAATGTTTATTTGAAAATAAGTGTATGAACTGAATTGTATACAACACACGGGAAAATTTGATAATAATTTTTCTTTTTTTTTGTCGGCCTTCATTAGTTTTATTATCTTAAATGTTCTGTTTCGAATTACAATTAAGGATAAAATGCACTCATTTTCAGTGGGTTACTCGTTTCTCTTTTCTCCTTTTATTTTCAATTTTTCTTTTATTATTTACCACCACTTTTGTAAAAATCTATACACAAAAAAAACTACTGGAGCGCTCAGTAACGAATTTTTTCGCAAGACAACAAAACTGTTACGTATTATAGCAGATTCAGATATACTTCTTTATTCAGTTTTTCATTTTTTTTTTATTTTTCTTGCATTAAAACCAATCTTTTCAGATGACTGATTTGAGAGTATACTATCAAAACTGCAGGGGTCTTAGAACCAAAACTGCGCAATTTTACCAAAATTTACTTTCAGAAACATATGATGTAATAACGCTCACTGAAACGTGGCTTGGACACGATATCAATGATGGGGAATTATTTGACGATAGGTATGATATATACAGGAAAGACAGAGATGCTGACATTGTTGGTAAAAAAAGAGGGGGAGGTGTTTTGATAGCAATATTGAAAAAATACAAAAGTTCTCTTGTGAAATTGAATACGCACCTAGAAACGATTTTTATTAAAGCCAATATTCTAGGCAATCAATTTATTTTTAACACAACTTATATAAGACCCAATTCCAATGTACAATTCTATAAAGACTACGTTGAACTTTTTGACTCAATAGAGTCATGTTCATCTAACAATACACAAATAGTACTCTTAGGAGACTTCAATATCCCTTACATCACCAACAGTAACTTCTATTTTGATAATAAAACCGAAATTTTGTCGATAATGTCTCACCTTTTATATGAATATGACTTAAAATCCTTTAATGACTGCCAAAACGAGGACAACAAAACTCTCGACCTAATTTTTTCTAACTCTGACCTAAAAGTCACTGAAGAAACCCAACCGCTTGTACAGATTGACAAAAAACACCCAGCTCTGATTATTGTCACAGAAGTTACAAAAAGATTCGGGTTTCAAGGAGACGGAAATAATTTAGCTGGTAAATATAATTTCAAACGAGCAAATTTCAATCTCCTCTACGAATCTTTTAGGGACTTTGATTGGTCGAGACTGGCCCACTTCACCGATGTTAATCTAGCCGTTGCCTACTTCTATAAGGAAATATACAATATGTTAGATAAATGTGTCCCTAGGTTTGCAAATATTAAGGGAAAAAAGGTATTTCCGCCGTGGTTTACGGATAATATTAAATCTGATTTAAGACTTAAAGAACATTTTAGGAAGAGAAAAAATATCTCAGCTTACCATATGGACAATTATAAGAAAATTCGCGCAAACTTAAAGAAAGAAATAAATAATGCTTATAGAAACTATCTTGATATAGTGCAGGATGATCTGACCCAGAACCTCAATAATTACTGGAACTTTGTAAAAAACAAAAAGAATAAGAACATGGCCGAGACCCATTTTATTGTGAATAATAAGGAAATCTCAGACAACAATATAATATCGGAGGCTTTTGCCAAGCATTTCAGTTCGGTCTACGAGCAGAAATCAACATATAATAAAAAAATAGTAAACGAAATTCAGGAAAACCTTCCTAAAATATTCTCTTTACATAGTCACTTCGATACAATTTTGATTGACGAACTTAAAAGGGCTTTCAAAAAACTCAAACCAAAGCGTTCTGCAGGTCCAGATAATATCCCATGCTACATCTTTAAGGCCTGTAAGGATCACTTGACGTATCCATTGCTCACTATTTTTCAATTGGCACTGAAAACGGGCGTTTTTCCAGACGAATTTAAAAAAACCAAATTAACTCCTATATACAAAAAAGGTGACAAGCACCTAGTTGATAACTACAGGCCCATTGCTATATTAAACTGTATTGCAAAACTTTTTGAATTCATTTTATACGAGAAACTTTATTGGTACTTCAAGAATATTATATCAGATAAACAACATGGATTCTGTAAAAAGAAGTCTATAGAAATGAATTTGCTGACTTTTATGAATATAGCTTTGAAAGACTTAAATAGGGGAGGCCAGGTGGACTGCATATACACGGATTTTGCTAAAGCATTTGATACGGTGAATCACGACATTCTTTTGGCAAAACTTAGGCACTATGGATTGAGTGATCACTTGATATCATTTTTTACAACGTATCTTGAACATAGAATGCAGTATGTAGCACGCAATGGTATGAACTCTAATTTGTTTTTAGCGAAATCTGGTGTTCCACAAGGGTCAAACCTCGGACCTCTACTATTTCTCATATTTATTAACGATCTTCCGGAAAATCTGTCATCTGATTGTCTTCTCTATGCAGACGACTTTAAACTGTTTAAAAAAATACAGGATATCAATGACTATTTAGTTCTTCAGAACGACATTGATCAAATATATACCTGGTCTCAGGTAAATAAACTATATTTCAACTTAGATAAATGCATCATTTTAACCTACTCCATGTCAAATAAACACCACAACTTTAGTTATACCATGGATGGAAGTCCCCTGCGGAGAATTGATCAGATGAAGGATTTGGGAATACTTTTTCAACAGAATCTAAGGTTCAATAAACATATCCATGAAGTAACCAAGCAATCCAGAAAACTACTGGGGTTTGTCAAAAGGACTACCTCAGAATTCAATAAAACTGACTCCATTATTTATCTGTTCAACTCTCTTGTTCGTTCCAAATTGGAATACGGATCCATAATTTGGGATCCTGAGCAACAAAATATGTGTCACATTTTGGAAGGGATCCAAAACAACTTCATTATATATATCTATTATAAAAAATACGGTATGAACCCAGGTTATGCATCCTACGAACCCATTAGGGCCGAATTCGCGATAGCTCGTCTAGATCACAGGAGGATTCAGCGTAAATTGATATTCCTGTACAACTTGGTAAATCACAATATTAAAAGTGAATATCTACAAAATGAACTGAAATACCATGTTCCAATACATGGTATGCGACCTAGACAGATTGTTTTTCGTTCCACAACCGCTGATACCACCTTACTTGAAAGTATGTGCTCCCTCTATAACAAATACTCAAACTATATTACAACCGGAATTTTCGACATAACCCCTCGCAACTTTAGAAGTCAATTAATAAACATTATCAAATTAAACCCTTTATAAGATAAAAAAAAAAAAAAAAATCTATCATCATTTTTGTTCGAGCCCCCCTCTTTTATGGTGTACTCTCTCACCCCCTCATATCTGCTATTATACTCTGCGAATGTATTTGTACATGCTTATAAAACTGAATACCTTACTAATGATATATGCTATAGTCATAAGTTATTGTTAAGAAACATGTTATTAGGCTTAACACCTGTTTGTTTCTTCGAATAAAATAAAATAAAATAAAATCCAAAATCTGCGACCTAAAAATCATATATCAATTTTGAATCAAATCTGACTCTGATCACAAATCTCGTCCGCCATACTGGAGCCGCCATTTTGAATTCATGAATTTTGGCAAAAAAAACGGAGTATACGACTAAAAAAATACCACATACCAATTTTGAATCAAATCTGACCCTAATCACAAATCTTGTCCGCCATACTGGAGCCGCCCGTCTTGAATATTGACAAAATCCATGGTTGAAATTGCTGCATAGACCAGTGTTGCCGCTTTTACGGGTGCCTCAATACATCGTATTCTTCGGGTGTCAAATTGTATAATTTCATTTTCTTTATACATTCGTATAAAGCAAAGCGCCCTCTACAATGAAAAGGCTGAACTAATCAATATGTCGCTGGCTAAAAATTGGTCATAAGGCACCCCCCTTTTTCTTCATAAAATGACGTAAACTGCAGTTTTCTATCATAATAAAATGTTTTCCATGCGGAACAAAGTGGCACCCAAAGTCGGGTGCTACAAGGTTTATATATATATATATATATATATATATATATATATATATATATATATATATATATATATATATATATATATATATATATAGTAGAAGGGTAGTCTTTGCTGACTAGTTAGGATACAAAGCAGGAAATTTTTGGGTATAGCAGCAAGCAAAACGTGTACTCTTTTAACACTATATTTCCGATATTTCAACAGTGAATACTGTCATCTTCAGGGAAGCTACAAGTAACAAGCAAAATTGTACGATTAATGGAAAGAAAACTTTGAAGAAGAACCACTTACTGTGTTGATGAGAATGATTGCTATGTAGTTGCTGTTGACAGCAACTACAGAAAGCGGAAATTTTTCAAAATAACTCTTGAAAATGCTAACCACTCGTGTTGGCGAAACGTCGAGTTCTTCTCTGAAATCACGTCGGCCTTACTACCCGAAGAACCACCATGTAAGTTGAGGTTTTGGTTACCATATTCAATTTGTTTACTTTTACTGTCTGAAAAGTTGTCAAGTACAAAAAGTCACTTCACTTTGCAGTATTTTTCCCATATTTCATCAAATAACCAACAATTACTTCAAGGCAATCCCAAAAAACTGAAGCAAGAATTTTTCCAGCAGATTTTTGGAAACGAATCTTCCTAGGTCTTGGAGAACCGGAGTGTCTCCATTCCACCGATTGTTGCTTTGTTTCTGGATCGTAGAAATATACCCAAGTCTCATCCATAGTAACAATTCGGTTAAAGAAGTCAACATCGTTTTCAAATCGAGCACAGATTGAACGCGATGCTACTACCCTTGCACGCTTTTGGTCAACATTCAAACATTTGGTGATCAATTTTGCAGCAATTTTTCTCATGTCCAAATTGACGTGAACTATATGATGAACGCGTTCGTATGAAATATTTAGTGCTTCAGATATCCGTTTTAGCCCAATTCGACGGTCTGTTAAAATCATGTCATGAACTTCATCGATATTTTCGGGGACTGACACAGAAACTGGCCTTCCCGATCGGTCATCATCTTCAATAGAAAATTTACTACTTTTGAAGCTTGCAGTCCAATTTTTCACGGTCGCATACGTAGGACATTGATCACCAAGGGTATTAAGCATTTAAATCTACTTACCTCCTAACCCTTTTAAATATAGGTACTTGTTGGCTCGATACTCCAATTTTTCGATTTTCACAATTTCAGTGGACACATTTTTTCTTTTAATTTATTGCGTAACTCTGGTTTACTTTTTTGACGTCAAACTTTACACTGACACTTCTAATAAGTTATTGTTCGTTGCTATGGTAACGCAATATTTTGTTAATACAGGGAACTGGTCTAGGCTAACTAGATATCAATACATTCTCGTATATTTACAATGGAATTATAATTCTTCACTGTGAATTTACAATCCAATCACAGGCTTCAGGTAATTCCACAATATTACGTGAACTCACATAAATTTTGAATCGTGATTTTGCCATGAGAAATTCTATATTGATGTTACTATACAAGAAATGAATACAATGTGAATTCGCCATATTGAACCACATTCCTAAGTTAATTTCATAACACGTTTGCATAATTAGTGGGTACATTCACGAACATATTGTGAAAGTAAGTGAAATCACAATACTCTATTTTGAAATAAATTTCACAACTAATCTCGAGTCTACTCAAGTCGAAGCGTTCACTGTAATGAAAAAATATTATTGTAAAAATTCACAACTACAAAGGTAATCAATTACAGCGAAAATCTAGGGCCACAAATAAACCATGATTTCAACTGTAATTTCACAAAACACTTTTTTAGCAGCATATCTGTTAAGGTGTCTTTTTCATTGTTTTCGAGTAGTCTCAATTACCTTTACCGATAGGCTAATAATTACTTGATTGTATAAAGGGAGAGGGATCTGAAAAAGGCAAAATCGGAATTAAAAATACTCTATTCATCATCACATCATAATATGTTGTTATATTATATTGAAGGAAAATAATTCAAACTCTCAAATCATCTAAATGTGGTTCCACAAACAATTATTTAACAAAATATGTTACTCTATACTTCAACTTTTAAATTAACTGAATGGCTTAACTGACCTTATGAGATTGTCCACTCTCCGATATCATATTCTGGAATCGAATTGACATGATATGTATTCACTTGAGATTTGAATGCCGACTCAAAACTCCAAATTATCTCAAAGTTTGGTCTGCAACAATGGAAGTTTCTAGTCGATTTCCTATGAAATTACTTATGTTATTCATAATATTATGGCACGAACAATGACAAAATTAACAGGTGACTATCATTTCATGATAAATGTTTCATATTTTTTCGTATTTTAACGTATATTTTTTATAAAATCTTTATTCAGTAAATAATGTTCAGTACATCAACAACCTTTAACCTAATACACTATTTACTAATATCATATAACCTATAGAAAACAGACATAAATCAGTTAAATGACAACTAAAAGAAAAATAATTTGTTGAAGAAAGTTTCCAACTGATTGTTCTCAACTTTCCAAAACCTATCATATCTCATCATATATTGAAATTCTTGTAGATTCTGAATGACTTCTATATTATTAAATAGTAATCCACAAAAAAACCATAACCATACATTTTCGTCTAAAACATTTGAAAACCTAGGATGAAAGAGAACTTTTGGATCTGATACGATATTAGTACATTTATATTTTCTCAAAAAAGTTTTTTCTGACCAACTCCAAATCGCCACATGCCCAACAATGTTTATTCTACCAGCATAAAATGCCGAATGCCGGTATGTGTGCATGGCGTCAGCGTTATGGAAAATTATTACATATAGACAAAATAGAATTCAAACATTACCTGGAATGTTCTGTAAATTAGCTGGAGAAAATCCGGGAAAAGTTCGGAAAAGACCATTTTTAAAAAATTTATAATTTTTATAAATCTGAATTATTTTTTTTTATCAAGGGAAACTTTTTTTTGGGCGTCCGTTTATTTGTTTACCATTTTGTTAATGTTAATTGTTCTGAATTATTCTTATGTAACAATAGGTTTGGTAAATGAATTCTTTGATTGATTGATTGATTGAATACTGATGCTCTTCAAACACGTCTCAACCTCTGGCAGAAGCACCAAACTCTTACGAAGTTTCGAAATAGGTGAACTCCTCAATCTATAGCAGACCACTATTATTATATTTATGCAGTCATTGTTCACTGTGGTTTCAGCGTTGAATCTGGTCATTATTACGCATTGGCCAAATACAAAACGGGCTGGTTTAAGTTTGACGATGGTTGTGTCACTAAATATTCTGACGATATCTTGAATTCATTGGAGCCTCTGAAGACACCCTACATTTCATTTTATGAGAGAAAGTACATTGGCAGATCAAAATATTCAGATCATGTGGTGCTGCAGGTTTTTCCGGGTTTTCCTGCAGCTGAAAAAGTCAAGTCGCCCCGGAGCTCCAAATAATTTCTTGTTGTTTTATAATTTGTTTCGCCTGTGATGTATATTATACTCAAAAAATAATAATACAATATCAATTCGATTTCTATTCGTTTTAAATTATGCGTGATTATTTAGGAATAAACCTAAATAAATAAATAAATTGATCTGAGGTATAAGCATATATACAAATTTTGAATTGTGACTGTGACTAATTCATTTATTTTGAATTGTTGGTGACACTCCATATATTTTTTGTTATTTACTTTATATTTACATTTATTACACGGTAAAAACAATGTTGTTGTTACAATCACTTTCTTTTTGTTAAGAGTTTATTATCGAATGGAAAAGATTACTGGCAGCTGCAGCAAAAACTAGCTGGAAGAGACTAGCAGTATTTATTGAACGAACTAAATATTTTACTCAAATGTTTTGTTATTATGAGAAAATATATAATTCAGTAGAATACGTTTTTGTGTATCGCACATGTGTATCAGAATCAATTCGGCATTTTATGAGAATCGTTATGACTATCAAAATCATTTCGTTTGAAAGATTTTATGTTGAACGAACTAACTAGTGAATTACCACAAAAAGTCTTGGTTGAACGAAACGATTTATGAATTATTAATATGAACTGAATAGGTTATATTGATCTACTTTGAAGATATTAGTTAAAATGCAGATATTTGTATAATAACTTTAATACCAGAAGTTTAAAAAAATAACAATTGTCTATATATATATATATATATATATATATATATATATATATATATATATATATATATATATATATATATATATATATATATATATATATATATATATATATATATATATATATATATATATATTTCTGTAACATTTTTGCATCCATAACAATAATTCATCTAAATGATACACTGGAGCGTATACAAGAAAACATCAACCAAATAAACATTTATCACACACCTTCGTCCTTAAGATTGTACATTACACATAATTTTTTTCTTATATTCAAACGTTCAGGTGGTTTTACCTATCTACAAGGTCGTCCCTTAATTATACCTAGTGATGGAAGTGCAACATTAGATGTATTGACTGAAACTCCTTCCTGGAGAGTATTTTCATTAGAAATTGAAGGTAATACTGAGTGTTCCACATTACTTTCATCTCTTTTGCTGTCTTCTGACCTACTAGACATATCTGATTCCACATTATTATCATTCTTTTTTCAAACTGACTGAAAAATTGTCTTAATTTCACCATTTGATCAGCATGCCTTCTCCATTCCAATCTATCGTCATCTACTGGTATGCAAACATAATTTTGCCTACCCAATCTCGTTTTAACCACTGCTCTTGTCCAATATGAACTTCTATTTCTATACTTTCTCACATACACTTCTTCTCCCTCTTCAAAATTCATACTTTTATTTCCCTTGTGATACTTGATTTGTCTATCTCTAGCTTTCTTAGCAACTGGGCGAGTTAAAAAACCAAGGCGTATCTTTACTTTATGAGAAAACATCAACTTTGAAGGAGTTTCTCCCGTTACACAATGGTATTGCGATAAGAGAATAAATATTTACTGATTAAAGTTGAAAAATCATGTGAACTGTTGTTATCGTCTTGAAAAAGCCTATTTATACCATTTTTAAATGATCGAACACAGTTTTCAGCTGATCTATTCGGTGCAGGATGATAAGGAGGTGAAGTAACATGCAAAATACTATTATTTTTACAAAAATTTTTGAACTCCTCAGATACCAAAGAAGTTCTATTATCAGATATAATTGTATTAGGTAACCCATATCGTGAAAAACAATCCCGAAGTTAATTGTGCTGGTAGAATCAATTTCTTTCATGTCATATACCTCTGACCATTTTGAATAAGAATAAGTTATTATAAGAAAAGTTTTTGCCATTGAAAGGATCTAAAAAGTCAATATGTATCCTATCGAATACATGTTTACCTGCATCAAATTTCAACAATGGCACTTTATTAGGTGTTTTCGCAAAAATCATACAGGAATTACAACTTTTCACATATTCTTATATTTCTTTATCCAAATTTGGCCACCAAAAATATTGTCTAGCAAGTGATTTCATTTTAACTATTCCATTATGAGTACAATGTATTTCATCTAGAAGTTGTTTTCTAAAAATTTCCGGTAAAAACACCACATAAGCATATTATTATTTATACTTATTTCTAAACTTCTTCTGTAAAATGGTTTCAACTCATTTGAAACTACTTCTGGCCAGTCATCTCTACAATAAAAATACACTTTTCCCAAAATATTATTTTTCCTAGTCTCTCGTCTAATATGATCAGAATCTATAGGTAATTTTTCTTCAATCAAAAAATGAAAATAATCAAATTCAGTTTCGGGTGAATCCGCAGCATTTTCAATTGGAAATCTTGATAAGCCGTCTGCTCCACCATTATCAGAACCTCTTATGTGTTGAAAAGTATAATCAAACCCGCCTTTGCAACCTCCCAGCTGCCATTTGGGGAATTCCCTTTGTCTCCCCAATGGTTTATGGTCTGAGCACAAACTGAATTTATTTCCCATCAAATATTGATAGAATTTACGTACTCCCCAAAAACTTGCAAGTGCTTCTTTATGTATTACAGAGTAATTCATTTCACTTTTATTCAAAACACGAGATGCAAATCTAATGGGTTTTTCAACACCATTCGAATATATATGTAATAAAACTGAGCCAATACCCACTTTTGACGGATCACAAACTGACTTTATTGAAATAGTAGGATCAAAATGAGCTAAACTCTGTTCAGAAGATACAGCATCATAGGTAATTTTTCTTCAATCAGAAAATGAAAATAATCAAATTCAGTTTCAGGTGAATCCGCAGCATTTTCAATTGGAAATCTTGATAATCCGTCTGCTCCACCTTTATCAGAACCTCTTATGTGTTGAAAAGTATAATCAAACCCACTCAGAAAAATTGCCCACCTTTGCAACCTCCCAGCTGCCATTTGGGGAATTCCCTTTGTCTCCCCAATGGTTTATGGTCTGAGCACAAACTGAATTTATTTCCCATCAAATATTGATAGAATTTACGTACTCCCCAAAATCTTGCAAGTGCTTCTTTATGTATTACAGAGTATTTCATTTCACTTTTATTCAAAACACGAGATGCAAAACTAATGGGTTTTTCAACATTCGAATATATATGTAATAAAACTGAGCCAATACCCACTTTTGACGGATCACAAACTGACTTTATTGAAATAGTTGGATCAAAATGAGCTAAACTCTGTTCAGAAGATACAGCATCTTTTGATTTTATAAATGCTTGTTCGCAATCATTTGACCATGTAAATGAGCTATTTGCTCTTAATAATCTATACAAAGGTTCTAGAATAGAAGACAGATTCTCTATAAATTTTCCATAATAATTTATCACTCCTATGAAAGATTCAATTTCAGATGTATGTTTATGTCTTTGACTTTATTTTTTTCTGGATCTTTAAGAAGTCCACATTTATCAATCAAAGGGCACAAATATTTAATACTCTTCTGAAAACAATTACACTTTTTTAAATTTAACCTAAAACCTGCCTTAGAAAGTATTTCAAAAAGTTCCTCTAAATTTTTGAAATGAGTTTCCCTAGTTTCTCTTTCGACTACTATGTCATCTAGAAAATTTATTGCTTCCTTTGCTACCTGCAATACTTTCTGAATTATTTTTTGAAATATTGAACATGCCGGTTTTGTACCAAAAGCTAACCGATTCATCTGATAAATACCTTTATGTGTACTTCAACTTAACAATTTTTCAAGCTGGTTTTACGCATTGGGAAAGTCCAATTCTGTTAACCGTTCTCCCCCTTGTAAAGCAGCAACAATTTCTTCAATACATCTTTCAATACATATTTATTGACAGTTATTTCATAATCAGTACATAATCTGACTTTATCATTTTCTTTTTTTTGAAAACCAGTGCAACGGCCGTGGTTTACAAAATATTGGTTTGACAGTGTCACAACTTTAAATTCAACCTTTTCAAATTTATACAACCCTAATTCATTCCTAAGTACCTCATTAGACCTTTTAAATATGATATACAAACCACCTGATTCAATTTTGTGTACTTCTTCCATTCCACCTATTTTAAGATTGAAAACAATCAATCTCTTCCAAGCAGACATGTAGAACCTATTTTTACCACTATGAATCTACAGTTTTCTTGACAAATTCCATTAAACTTTGCTTCAAGAAAAATTTTCCCTTCTGGAATAATAACGCTTCCATCATAGGATCTGAGTCGAACAGAAGTTTGCTGTAAAGTAGAGACATTAGAAAAAAATTCTTCAAAAATACTCTCAGGAAGAATTGAAATTCTTGAACCAGAATCAAGTTCGAACAGCAAAGGTATATCATTGAGTAACACTTCAATCATGACTAGTTTTATATAACATCCTGTATTAAAATAATACATTTCCATGAATTCTGACAGTTGTGATTCGTCACAAATCTTTGATGTCAACGAAATGATTATTGAAATTACAGACCCTAGCTAAATGTCCAATTTTTTTACAAATTTTACACGAATATGTTTTATAACGACATTTCGCAAAATTGTGATAACCCATACCACATCTTTTGCAAGTAAGACCCATACTTTCCTCTTTGACAGTTCCTTTGTCTTGACCCTTTCTCTTTTCCAAACCCATGTTTCTTCTTTCTGTCGAACTGTGACTTGGTACTATTTCTTACCGCACTTGTAATCTGCCTTGCAATATGCCGATTCTATTTAATTGATACAAAGAAGATTGGGAACAGGAAGATGTAGCTATTGTTGATTCCTTCTTCAACTATTGCCTCCAAAGTTGAAGTATGTTCTTCTTCACAAATTCTGTCTATGATTCTTCCTTTCCTCATACCAGAAATGAATCTATCCTTAAGGACATCTTGCAATGAATTTCCAAATTTACACTTGATCGTCTTATTTTTTAGTCCAGCATACCATTGGCCAACTGATTCATTTTCTGATTGTTTCAACTCGTAAAATCCTATCCTTTCTTTGAATACAGAGACTCTTGTAGAAAACTGACTTCTCAAAATTTCACATAGATATTTGAATGAATTATCTTTCGGTAACACTGGATCACAAAGTTCTCTCAATATTTTGTACGCCTGCTCACCAATTAAAGTTAGTAAAACAGCAATTTTTTTAGTATTTTCAACATAATTGGCAAGAAAATAATGTTCCATTCATTCTTCATAAGTAGACCAGTCGTCATTCGATCTATACTCTGGAAGGGATTGTAACTCTTGAAACTTGACTTGTTTCTCTCTTCATGGTGGATTCTTCTGACTCTTAAAAGCTCTCACAGTGACAGAGCGCCTTGCCCAAAATACCAATAACTCGTCGCCAAATGTAATATATTGATCTACTTTGAAGATATTAGTTAAAATGCAGATATTTGTATAATAACTTTAATGACAGAAGTTTAAAAAAATAACAATTGTCTATATATATTTCTAAACATTTTTGTATCCATAACAATAATTTATCTAAATGATACACTGAGCGTATACAAGAAAACATCGACCAAATAAACATATATCACAGTTATAAAATATTTTGGTGGTTGGAATCAAACTCATATCAAAATACTGAAAGGTAATGTTGAAATAGTAAATCAAATGATCGACTGAAACGTCTAATGTTTTCAAGATGGAAAAACGCGATTTTCTATTGAACAAAACATATATAGTTAGTTTGAAGCAAATATCATCCAATCCAAAAGGATTCCAGAGAGGCAAATCGACAATATTTGTTTTATTCGAATTAATATATGTGGGATACTTACACTTTCATTTATTCCAGTTGATTGATATTTGTTGATTGAAACAAGTTTTTTTTTGCGTCTAGCTTTGTCAATAAGAATATGTTTTCCAACATTTGATTTTATTGACTTTTCATAATGTTTACATTAGTACTGATATGTGAAGTGCAGTGAGTGTAATTATTAGAAGCAAATATGCAGATGTAACCTGAATCACCAAAGTAAGTAGTGGCGTCTTGGCCGTAGTCTGACAGAGGGTTGATTTCGAAAAGCTATTCCCAACGTTCCTTCAAACCATAATTTTTGTAAGTTCGGTCATTAGCGAACAACTGAGATATACGCTGGTCTGAAAGCTCTGGGACACCCGGTATATGGTGGACTTATCCATCCAAGTCGCTTCAGATAGTGAGATATTTCACATGGAAAATAAACACGGCGACAGCGATTGAAAAATGAATTTCTTATAATTCCATGGCGACTAGCCCTCGACCAAACAACAATAATTTTCACTCCAATTACTACGTCATTATTCCGTGCTTGTTAGGGTGTCGCCCATCGAGAATAATAACCGGAAACCGCCTTCATGGGCCTCCGTTTCAGTCACGATTGGCCCAGGTTAGTATAAGTTGAGGGAAATATGAAAAGTAAATGAGGATATTATTTCAAGGCTGAATGACAAGAACTTAAAAAATGGCCATGCTCAGGGAAAAAAATAATTAAAACTCCGACTTCATCAGATAACGAATGAAATAATGGGGTGCAAATGGGATGTCGGTTATGGGTGAGTTATTATTGTAGCACCGAGGGAATTTTATTCATTGAAAACATTTTCACTTTATTAGGGAATCGGGGAAAACTGTTTATTATTTTAATCACACGATGATGGTGTGAGGAAGTTTGAAAATTTGTGGAAAATACGAGTAGTAACCACTTTCGGATACCATTCCCGCTCTACAAACATTGATTTACATTAATTATGGAATTCACATCATCATAAATTAATGATATGGTACTCTTCGACAATCAAAATATGATGATTTGCGCAATGGAGTTTTCCACTCCAGCTGAAATAAATATCGCTCGAAGGAGAAGAAGAAACGAACAAAATATCGAGATGTACTCTTCGAAATCCGCAGTCTTTATAAACATTCAGTTAAAATTGTGGTTCTGATCAAAGGGGTCCTTAATTAATCTCCAATCTGAAAAAATACATCGGCTTCCCAAGATGGTAGTCAGAGAACTACATGACTCTCGGACCAATCATTCAATAGTCTTGTAGCGGTTTTACCAACAATTAAACTCACAGTAATTTTTAATTGCAAAGAAAATAGTCTATATCTAAATATTTCATATTTATTTCTTTTTCTTTCTCAAATTCAAAGGTCCTTTGTCCGACATTGGAGACCCTGACGTGATTTAGTGCTTCAGGAGGACAGAGACGCGAATGACTTTTTTTTCAATCTTTCACGGACATAACTAACAAAATGACGCCCCAACAAATACAAGAGTCCGCGGTGTCCAGCTCTTCTCCAACAGACAGTCCTACTGCAGCAAACAGTACCAGTCCAAGTTCAACCCCAGGCTTCAGCACAACAACAATGTAAGGTGTTCATTGCATCACATAACCTTACACCAGTGCATCAAGACCAAAGTCCAGCTACGCAAAATCCAGCGAGTGTGATACCGGAGCACCTTTTCCAGCTGATCAGCCTCAAACAACTGCTCAGCAATTTCCTGTAGTACAAGTGCAACCTGAAGCTGCAGTTCCAGCATAACAACTTCAAGTATAAGCAAGTCAGCTTCTCAATTTTCAAGTAACCACTCCAACTCAACCACAAGCTCAGCCACGGTTGCAGAAATGATCGACGGTGAACCTCTTCGTCTTCACATTAGTTCCTGACCTCCACGTCTACCAGAGACTTGGACAACTCCACTGGCTTCATCCGTGAGCTGCGCAAGCACTTCCAGGCGCTCCAGTCAGTCAGCTGCACCAGCAGCACAACCTGCACCACCTGCACCAGCAGCATCACCCGTACCAGCAGCACCTCCTGCTCCAGCAGCACCACCTGCACCAGCAGCATCACCTGCAACAGAAGAATCACCTGCACCAGCAGCATTACCTGCTCCAGCAGCACCACCTGCTCCAGCAGCACCACCTGCTCCAGCAGAACCACCTGCCTTCACGACGCCTTCAGGACGTCGCATTAATTATCCCGAGCGCTGTCAGGCAGGATAAAATTAATTAATTTTTATTGCAATTCAATTCTTTCATTTTGCTGATTACATGGAATAACCTCAAGATGAAATAATTTGCAGTACTAGCACCTCATATTTTATTCCCCGCAAAATTCGCAGTTTTTAATTTTTATTGCCAATTAATTCTACGCACTCCAGTCGTCGTGTTCGACTCACTGAACCCTACCACGCCGACTTCAATTGAATTATTTTGCAAAACTAGTACCTTATTTTTATTTCGCGCAAAATTCGCAGATTTTAATTTTTATTGCCAATTATTTCCACGCACTCCAGTCTTTGTGTGCGACTCACTGAATCCTACCAGACAGGCTCCAATTGAATTTTTGCAATAACTTATTTTTCATTCTGCGCAAGATTCGCAGATTTAGTGAATTTAGTTAATAATGATATTCAGATTTCTTCAAGTTTTTCTTTTAGTTTAATTTTTTTTTTGTATTCACTTTTAGTTTTATATCGTTCACCACTGGCAAAGGGGTACTGTAGCGGTTTTACCAACAATAAAACACACTGTAATTTTTATTTGCAAAGAAAATAATCTTTATCTGAGTATTTCATATTTATTTCTTTTTCTTTCTTAAATTCAAAGATAATAGAAATGGGGCTTTTTCCAACTATAAATGTTTATAATAATAATAGTAATAAAAATAATAATAATAATAATAAAGGTCTTTATTTTCCACAAGATTACAATAAGCATATAAAATAATGATAGTATATAAAAAACAAATAATTCATAAACGTGGAAAAAAAGGCGAGGTATCAGTTGAATATGCACGAAACATACACTCTCTTTTTCAACCTAATCTTATGGGGATATAACTTAGAATTTCATAGTTATATTTCGGGTAATCGGATCACCTACGATACGAAACCAACTATTTTTATATTTTTTATAGGACCCTTCCGTAAGCCGGACGGACAATTTGAGAAATTTGGAATGACGTAGGCTGGGTTTTTCTTTATTTCTGACCTGCAATGAAAACAGGAGTTTGAAAGATAAGAGAAGATAGTTAGTTGTACTGCAGTTCTCAAGCCGCGGTGTTCTCCGCTTTTTGAGCTCCTTGACCGGCTTTTACCTGGTCTAGCTTGTTGAGAGTCATTCTCTAGCAACTGTATTGTCATGAATGTGATAAAAAGTATATGGTTATCTAATGTTTTAGCCACATTTTGTTATTTGAATTTTCACTGAAAATTTTGGCTAGACTCTTTCTCTCTCTGAGGCGAGTTCCCATAGGTTAGGCCCAGTTGTTGTTTAATTATTTGTTTGGTTAGAAAATAAAAATCCCAGACCTTCCTATGATTGGTGTTTAAGAACAATTAAAACTTTGAAAATCAATACAATTAACAATATTTAATAACTATGATCTAATTCTTCCTAACCTTGTGTACCTTGCGTACCTCAATCACAGGTGGCGCAAGGGTCATATAATTTTGAATCACAGAATTCTGTTTGTGAATTTTTTATTGTGAAACCCACAATAAAGAGGGCATGCACAAATTATTTAGAGTTGTCAAAAGTGAAATTAATTATCAAAGAATGTTTCTAATTTCTAATATTCTAGTTTACAAGCTCTTAAAGAGTCTTTTTCAATAAATTATACTAATGTCACTTAATTTGTTGAGTGCACAAAAGGTTGCGCAAAAGTTTATTATTTGGGCCAAGAATAGAAAGTTCGAATTACTGGAAACAATTGGAAAAACAGTGAGATGGTATCTTCTATGAGGCTTGATGGAATTTTCACCTTTGAAGTTATTCGTAAGGTTCTTAAATACCTGTGTTCTTTTTGATGGACGGAACGCTACCGGCTTCAGAATGTTTTCTTCAGTTCTCACAGCACAGCACTTTACTACAGGTAATATTTATCATTCCATTATTAGGTTATGATATGGGATTCTTATGTTCACTCCTGATTTCAAGAATTTTCAAATTTTACCAAACTTTTTTTTTGAATTTTAAACTTTATCTTTCTTCATGGGGAAAAAATGGCTTCCTCCTCTCAACAAAACAACTCTCGCCAAAACCTGTCTATTCTTTTCTGTTGTCATTATTCATTTGTTTAAATTGGGACCAAATTAATTTTATGATAAACAGGGTGTATTGGCTTTTATTTACAGTAGATACTGTAAATTCTGATTTCTAATGCTTTAAAATTTATAATATCAATTATTTTTTTTTTATTTTTCATTAGTTCGACTATAAATGATAAGTGAGATTATGTCAATAAGTTTTTCTATCTGCTGTAAAGTTTTTTATGATGTCTGGTGTTTATTTTGACTTCATTTATATGGAAAGTTCTGAAATTTATTTTCTTATCAACCTTAAAAATCATTACAGTATATACGTTTGATTGATAAGTGCTTTGTATTATGTAACATGTGTAAATAATATATGGTTATGGTTACTTATTAGCTGCTGTGTCCGTTATTTCATTGCAACAACTCACCCTTCACCCCCGTACTCCGACATTCTCAATGATGTTTGGGTAAATAATTCTAGAGCGCCCTCTCAATCTGTTGTGAGGCTCGTTCACATTTGAAAAGTCTACTGGCAAAAAGTACTTGCCGTTATTTTCCTTGCCTACAGTAAACTTGTCATCCTGATGACGTATACACGTTTGATATAGTTAATTTGTCGGCAACTACAGAAAAAAAATTCTTGCAAGAGCGGCAGTTCGTGCTGCTGTTGAAGTTATTGTTATCGATATTTTTCAGAATATTTATTTAAAAAATTGAAAAACAAACGCGTTAGATGGATTCGGCGCAGAAATACTCTAAAAGCTTTTGTTACTCTCTTTAGAGATAGCAGTTGAAAATTCTCAATCATAAAGAATGAGATTATGGTATCCCCAATTTAAGGAATCAGCGAATTTCTGCTGTAGGTGATATTCTTCAGAAATTTATTTGCCATGACAAAACATTCCTGGAAAGCAACTGTGATGTGAGTAAACTAGTAGCCAACCCCGACGTCTAAAGGCCGGGACACACTTATCATACACCCTTCCGATCCGACTCCAATCCGATCGTTGCCCGAGTTATCGGATCGGTGTGTGATTGGCAGGGGTGGGCAAACATGTCCAACACCTCTCCGATCTTGTTGACTGTCAAGCACTCGCCACAAGTATTGATTCGAACGCTTTCTCACAAAGATATTTTCTCGCGTTCGGCAAAATATGTACGAGTGTCAATAACTGCGATATAGCAAATATGACTATTACTCTAGGATAAGAATATGAGGAGCATCGGAAAACTGAAAGGTAGAAAATACAGAGGAACATGTAACGAATGTCTGTACACGCTGCCAGGAAGTGAAGATCTGCAGAAGCATGTTCTTCACACGCTTGCCTCATCTCATGGATGATGAAATAAAGTTTCATCATTATTTTAGAATGTCAATGTCATTAGACATCCGTCCTGCACACTGAAAATAAATAGACTGCGCAATCGTAGCGGCGTCGGATAAGAAATCGGTGACGGATCGTACCCCACTACGATCCGTCACCTACCGATACTTACAGGAGAGATGTGAACTACGGCATTCAAAGTCTAGCTTTCATTTCCCTCTCAGACACCCGTCCTACTGTATGGTCGGAGTAGGATCGAAAGGGGGTCTGATAAGTGTGAACCGGCCTTATTGCTTGTATGGGATGCGCTCCGACTACTCGTGGTGGTGCTGTAGGTTTTTCTGTATTTTAACAAAGATGAATAGTGAATTTGCCACCAAATAATTACTAGCCGTCCTCTACCCGCTCATGCAATGCCTTTGGGTAAACTCTACCAGTGCTTGTGAGAGAGTATTATTATCAAACAGTTATTCTGTACCAGGTCCTCTGTTTTTCGACTTCAAAATCTTATTTGGTTCTTGCCTGTAAACAGTTTCCATAGTTTTAACCATTTGGTTTCCAGCATGGTCAAATCCATACTTTCAAAACCCTCGATTTCTTTTAATTCCTCTGAAAGACGGTCAAGCGGATGAATTAGTATTAATTGTTTCTCATTGCCATTTTGTGTTATATCCCACATTTCCCCATATTTTTCAAAGTTGGCCTCTAAACTGGCTACCTCCTCAGCTTTGCTTGCTACATATCGTCAAATAGAAAAGTCACACTCTATTCTCGCTCACAAACAGCATGTCTTTTTTGCCAATATAATTTCCAAATGTAAACGAGTCCTAAACTAACTGCCACCTGGATTTCGCGTACATCTTGCCTGCAAGTAGGAAGCCGTACTTTCTTCTTGCTTAAAAAGGGCAGGTTTACTGGCAGCAAGTCCTTTCCGCCAGTAAAATTCCGAAATGTGAACGAACCTTCGGCCTCACAGAAAGGGCCTCGTTGGAACATTGCTGAAGTAAAAAATTTAAATAATGATACGAAGCCCAACGTGCCCATTGAGGTTTGGAGAACTTCATTGCCACAGTATCTCAAGGGCTGATTAACTGATGGTTGAAAAATTTCCCAGGACCCTCCATAATGTGGCAGGAGTTTCTAACTTATGGCAACTTGTAAATTGATTTTGTACAGGGCTGAACTATACTCATTACCAAAAATGAAGATTTGTCGACTCCAAATAATAAAAGGGAAAGAGGTAGCGTAACATTTTCAATGGACATATGATGCAGCAATGCAGAACTCACTTTACCATAGAATCTGGTCAAGTCATAGTCGAAAGTACCATAGAATCTGGTCAAATCATAGTCGAAAGTACCAAGTAATCTTTCAGTATTCTATCACTAGCACAAAGGCTAGGAAATCTTTAGAATATATATGTTTCATATTGCCTCAGCCCTTTTCTTTTCTGTATCACCATATTGTCATTACTCGTTACACCAGTGAATACAATTGCAGCTGCCCCATCAACCAAAGGTCACTAATGTATTTTACATGGATGACCTCAAACTCAATATAATACCTCTGAAGAAAAGTATCTATATCATTCCTCAACAATGCTGCAAGAGTTCACGCTAGCTATTGGCATACAATTCGAATTCAACAAATGATCATTTATCCCAAAAGAATACAAAGATGCTGTCCTGATCGTAGACTAAAGCATCCTTCATCATCTAGATGATGTGACACGTACCTATATTCACATAGAGGTCACTAGTTCACGGAATATCTATAACTAAAATGAAAACATGGAGTAAGTAAGCATCTGTCTATGATAAGGCAATTTGGCTGCGAAGATTGGCATAAACCATGACACTGGTAAGGTCTTATTCCTTACATCGCCCTTTTTCACAATGAACCATGGCACCTTTGTCGATACAGATTTCTAAACGCATCTTCTGAAGATTATATGCTCTGTTTGGACTTACCAGATCTCATGGTAGAGCGAGTCCTCCGTAGCGACATCAGGTGTCCAAATAGTCCCAATATTCGATCGGATACCGCAAGGCACCCGAGTAAATTCAAGATGAAAGGCAAAGTTGTAGCAAATACCTTGCGTAAATCCATCCAAGCCATCGAGAGTTTTAGTTAATACTGCTCGGAGTCTGTTGCGATATTTATGTCAATGAGCAGGATCTTCTTGTAGCCAGTGATCCTCTTCTCTGACCCTCTCTTCTTATATACCTGTTCATACAACGAGTTACCTGCGGAAAACCTGCTGCATGCAGTCGAAAGACATTGTGGCCGGCTCCAGTAATTCGAGGAGTGCACGGTTTTTAGGCAGAAACCGCCAAGCACTACGCCACCTTATAAGAATACCAACAGAGTTAGGCAGACACCTATCACTAATACGTATAGAAGACAGTTGCACTTGCCGTGAATGATGAGAAGGCGAAGAAACTTCATCGCACTTCCTCGGCGTGAGGCGTATGGAAGGCTAAAATTTGAAATCTTTGGAGTTCAGAAACTCCAACAAGAGAACTCAACCAATTTTGAGTGGACGGGCATACTGACCTCCATTAGGATGGAAAAGGAAGATAAGGTGGAGTAATGTAGGTGAGTGTAAAAAAGGGATGGCAAAAAGGGTCCTACTTGCCCTGCTGCGGCAGCGGCCATACCAAAAGCTATACTACTACCACTACCTGCGGAGAGCATTCGCATGCACAAGATATTGCTGTTTGAAGGTAAACATCCTTGATTTAATGTTTGGGGAGCTCTTTTCAATTTTGCGGATAACGAAAAAATGTATACATGGTGAATCAGAATAAGACTGACAAACTCCGAATATAGATTTATCACATCAGGGCATGTCCTAACATGCATCCCCTCTGATATACAGGGTGTCGAAAGAACTTTAATTTTTTTGGTTTATGTATGTTTAGTCAAAACTCTTTGAGGAAAAAATTTGAAACTTGGTACACCAATCAAGGTTTTTCTACGCCATGATTTTTCATTTCTGTGAACCAATGGCGTAGTTACAAAAGTATGTTGCCATATTTTCCTTCATTGGACAAGTGAATGGACAAATAAGTGTTTGCTATTAGTTAGGCTCATCGATACTCAACTTTAAAGTCGCAACATTCCATGTGCCTAAATGTAGAGGTCTCTGAGTTAATTAACAAAAACTGAAGATTTGTCCTGAGTCACGACGTAATTTCCTATGTCCAATAATCGCGCAATGCTCTCAATATACCGGAATATTTGTCAACCTCCTGAACATTTTGAGAGAATCGAAAACATAGTACGGATGAGTCGGAACGAGACTAACAACTTCGCTTTTTCATTCATCATATTAATTGATCGAATCCATGTCGTGGATTCACTGGTATGTTACAATACTTACTTTCATGATTGTTTTGACAGATCAACTGACAAACAAGCATAACTTCAAATTAAAAATACTCCACTGAGATAAGAGTTAAGGTCTGGAATATTTTTTTTTTCAAACCGAAGATGAGTACTCTTTAATTTGTTGAATTTCATATTGGAGTATCATTTTTAAAGCAATTTCTGATTGATTTATCTGGAGAAATATTACCCAAACAGCACGTTTTTAATGAAGACCAATAAAACATTCAGTGTATATTTTATGAGTTGATCAGTGGAGAACTGAACACCTTATCACAAAGTGGACTGAAATGTTCGACTTAAAACAAATTTCTGGAGAATATGTCACATACACGGAGAGAATTGTGGAGAACATATTTAATTGTACAGAAATTATATTATTCTTTGAAATATGTATCTCTTTCACTAAGAAATTGTTTATTTTTTGTAAAAAGCTTTTTATATAAAATACATTCTCTCTGTCCTTACAAGAAGCATATTTTACTATTCACTGTGAATTCTTAAATTCAATATATCATCTCTTATCCATTAACATAATACGTATCCTATAAAATGAGTATACGCATTTTTAATTCGTTAACATCCACCTGTTCTTGGTTACTATCACTAATCTCGAATATGCGCAGTCTTTAATGTTAGAGATGGAGAGTAGCGTTTTTTTGAAGAAGATATTGGTGGGGGTTTGCAAGTCCTGCACTTCCAAATGCTCAGTTTTCCATTGCTTGTTCACGTGAGATGATTTTGCCGCCGGTATCGTGCCCAAGCCAAGCCAATCATTATAATATATCATGCAAAGCGTCTCCTTTCAATTTTCATATAACCACATACGAAATTTGGGAAAACTGTGTTGTTACTTATGCGGCAAAATGGAAAATCTTTTGATAAAGTGAGGTTTCTCTGAATTCTTGCAAGTATTTGCAGGTGAGTAAATTATTTTTCTGTTTTATGTAAATGTGTCAATTCGAATAATTAACTTTGTTTAAACTCAACTTCTTAAGGAAAAATCATTTGTAGCTATACAGCTATGATCTTTCCGAGTTACAAGCCTGAATGGATAATATATCATTTTACCATACATGCGTGAAAAATCAAAGTGCGTCATTGAGGTGTCGTCGAGGAAAAACTATCTCCGATATTCAAGAATTTTTTCATGCTCTTAGCTCTCAATCAATAACTTAGCAACTAGATTTTTATCAAACTGCTTAAATGACGTCAATTTTATCGGAAACATTTTTATTTCCCGAATCCAAATTACATTGACTAAAAGTTTAATTTACAAGAAACATTTGAAAACAACCAAACTTGAAAAATGTATTTTGTTTTTCAGCTTGTGAATTACCCTTTTGATAATGATGACAATGGAAATGCCACGTCATCAAACACATCAACTCTCGCATCAACTGTTACTATCGAAACAATCAGTTTTTCAATAAAAATAGAAGCAAAAGCTGAAAAAAATTAATTTGTTTCAGCAGAAATTCCTAAAAGACAAAAGTTGGAACTTGTCTCACCGTTTGATAATGTTTGTATTGATTAAATGATTGTATTCTTAGAATGACCTAATTTTTCACTGTTTTTTGTTCTAGGATTTGCTCGCACATTTAAGATATTTCCCAGATGGAAGATACATTCTCAAAAACATTGGCAGAATGAACGAATAATTTCGATCTAAATTGTATTAAATGATGATTGATGATCACTCTTCACAGAATATCCATCTTATTAGTATGACTAACATGAATGTTAGTGAATTTTTCTTTAAATATATTTCTTTTAGGATTCTCCAGATGGAATTTGTAAATGCTTGAAAAAAATTGAAAATACTTTTCCCTCAGAATGTACTGATATAATATATTTCAGACCCTATATGTCAAAATTAAATTCCTCTCTCCGTCGTCAATGTGGAGAAAAGTTATGGACAAAGGATACAAATTTGAAAAAAATATACTATAGATGAATCTCAAACAGGTGTATTGAACGGATTCCTGTACTAGTGAATACTTAATTTTCTATTTGTTTCAGTCTCTGGTGATACTTCAGAGATTGAATAATGAAGTTAATAGTTTTCTGTCACTTCAATATTTGATTCACCCTGTGTATATAGTCTCATTTAACAAATATTCCTTTTTTTCACAACAAAATTCTATTTATTATGAGTAGAAAATACGTTGGTGGTAGGTATGTTAATTGGTATGTTAATTGAAAAAACTTTATTTTCATAATAAGAATATTGATTTTTCCTTTTGACACTATTATCAAACATACAGTATCTTCAAGTTTGGAATAAATATTCCTATTGATGCAATAACCATCTTGTATTTACGAATATATCACATTATAATTATAAAGAGAATATATTTATTTCATAAACATTCAAATATATTAAAATTGAACATGCAATATTTTAACTGTAGGAATTTATTTATAGTACTTTTGAATATAATGTATGGTATACTCTACAATAAAGTATATTTGGAATGAGCAAAAATGTATGCTGTCAATTAATGTATAATATCTTTATGGCTTTCACATTAATTTATGTTAGCCTACAATATTTCTCTTAAATAATTGTATCCTAATGATTACTATAATTTCTTTCTGTCACATATAGTACCAGAAATTTCTGTAGCTTTACTATATATCTCGTACTATATATTTTTCTCCGTGTACCAACATATCTATAATATTCGGAATGAAGATAAGGAGGATAAGACGGTCTAATTCCAACTGAGTTGGGGATTCTTTACCTCATTTGGAGGTGAAAAGTTTTAATTTCATCTAAGAGGGTAGGAATTTGAGGCAGGGTCTGTTTATCAGTTGATCTTTCAAAAAATGATTTTGCAAGAAAGTATGGACATATCAGTGAATTTACGATTTAGATTCGATCAAATATTATGACGAATGAAAAAAACTCCTCCATCTGACATACCTGTACTATGTTTTGAATGCTCCCAACATCAAAGAATAATAATGAGGTAAACAATTATACCTATATGTTGTAAGAAAGTTTCATTAGGCGATTATTGCACACAGGAAATTATATCGGTTGTTTGCAAATATCTCAGAAACCTCCACTTTCCGGCATATCGAAAGTCATGACTTTCAGGATGAATATCGTTTAGCCTATCTGATATAAAACACCCATTTGCCCATTCACTTATCTAACTAAAATATGAAGGAAAGTATCGTCATTTACCACCATAGTTACGCCTCTGGTTTATGAAAATTATAAGTTATAACTTCCAATTATCATATTGATAAACCTACATTGGTGCCCTAGATTTTTTTTCGTTCAGGAGTTTTGAAAAAAAAAAATTTATAATCCTAATTTTTTTCGTTCTGATGAAAACTTTTCACCTCTAAATGAGGTGAGGAATATGTATGAAGAGTTTGTCGGTCTTATTCCGACCCAACCTGTATAGTACCTGAAAGGTCAACGTTACTCAAAAAAGAGAGTATCGGTTAGTTATTATGAACAAGTTTTTTCATATAGGTAAATTCAGAAAAAAATAAATGATTGACTGAATAGAAAACACTTTTGGAGACTACAGTCTTGTAAACGCGGTAACTAATCAAAATAAATTGAATCATTTGCCATATTCCCGAAGTATGGCCCAGTATTTATGGTCATTCTGTACCGCTCATTGTTTGATGCTCTAATTATGAACCTTTGTATAGTTATAGAAATATTTCGCTTTGAAATCCGTTGCAACGACTTTGCTTCCTGGCTCCACGTGGAAATACGATCTGATCTGAATGAGTGAGGTATGGAAGCGCCTCAGTTGAAATCAATTAGTGAAATCGTGTTGCTAGGAACATTTACATGAAAGGAGTTTGTTTCTCAATCGTGAATACCTCAAAGCGTTGAATGTTCGAGATATCAATGAGAATGGATACTGTGATATCGTTCAATCGTAAGCTTTGTAATCCAAGAGATCTTGCATAACGCATGCTTCGACAAACATAATATCAATCGTATTCATCATTGAATGATTCAGAGATATGTTATTGAAGAAAACGCAACATAAATCGACACAGAGTCGCAGAAACCTTGATCTCCAAATATTTCCACCGAGTGGAAAATATGAGGCAAACAACTGACAGAAAACAACTACGTCTCTTACTCATATCACGACGGACATGACGGTCAGACAGACGGTCAGACAGACGGTCAGACAGACATGTTCTGCATTCCATTGTCATGAGTTGTTATAATAAGCGTTATCAAAAGTTATAAAAAGTGAGTATCTGTGTTTTTAATAGACAGTTTTGAGGATATCGCTGGATAAAGTCTGTGCAAAAACTGATCGATTGTGTAAGTGTACCCACCATGGGTATTTATAGGATGTAGCAGTATAATACCAGATTCACTTGATTGATATACGTGAATGAATAGTAGGATGAATAATTTCCAAAATAGATGAGAGCGAATAGCTATTTACATACCAAGGGAGGAAAATCATGCTATTCCTCCCGCGGATAGTTTGATACCCAACGCGAAGCGGATGGCATTAATATCCGCGGGAGGAAAAGCATTTTTCTCCTGAGTTATGTATATAGTTTTTTCTACTACCTTTGAGGTCGTCATTTTTATAGCGTCCTAAAAATTATAATGCGTGCATATTTATAAGAACAACTGCAGAAAGTTGTGGAACTATATAATGCGGCTATATTGCAAAATATTAAGTAAGCGTTGCGTCGTCGTCATCGTGTTGACAACGATTTGTTGCTATGGTTGTCATAAGCTGTCACGTTGATTACCCTTTTAAGTTGCTTCTAAGTTTTGAAAATGAGTTCTAACGAAGACGACTTGCCAAACGATCTCGCTGAAGAGGCAAAATTGATTTCAATGCATCTTCTTCCTGATAAATCGAGAGGAAAAGTACTATTTTCCCCCCGGCGGGAGCCTTCTTTAGGGGTCGAAAATAATGTTTTCTAGTGAGGTAGTAGAAAAAATAGAAAAGTAAAAGTGACGTCGAAGTAAGTCATCAATGAAATAACTTATACGGCATTGACGACCTAAACTGTAATCTATTGTATAAGTATAAATTCAACCGTTTATATATAGAACATCCTGTATTTTGCAAAATGATAGAAATCAGTACATTGTTATTTTAATTTAACGAATTCTTACATTAATAATTTGACTTCAATTCATAGATTCATCCGGTTTCCGAATTTAGGACAGAAATATTATAGCATGTTATAATCGATTGTCAGATTGACAGTTTTAAAGTGTGTTTCGCTATGACATCGATAAAATATGAAATTTTATGTAAAAAATTAGTAATTCAAAAGAATTTAAAGATATAAATAATACAATACCGGATATTTTGGAACAAGTTAATGTAACAGTACAATCTCTATTACACCAAAAATGCTTTCTCAGAAAATGTTATTTTGGGGTATATTTCGCAAATCAGCAAATACATTGAAAGCCTCTACATTGTGGTCCAAGTATTCGGTGCGATCAGACTCGTTTGTTAGCCCACTATAGATCAGAAAAAATGCATCAACCAAATGGTTGGAAAAGAAATATTGCTAAAATTCCTAAAAAAAAATTAATTAATTTTGCCTACTGCCTACTACTGTAATACTGCCTACTGCCATAAATTATACCTGGAATATTTTCAGAAGAACCTCGGCAAGTTAACTTGCAAATTCTGGAGGAGGCATTCTTGCTTCAGAGCAACACGGAGGTTCGATTTCTACAAATATGGCAGAAGGGTATGTGCAGCAATCTCTTGTAAAAAAGCGAAAAATTTCAAACCAAATTATGGGAGTCACTGAAATTAATGAAATTGATTGTAATCAGCAAAGTACGAGAACTTCCGGGGAATGCCAGCTGTATAATAATGTTGTTAATGAAAATATCACGAAAACTGCGTTGGCTCCATCTCTCACTTCTAGTGGTATTCAAATAACCACTGCACAAAAATGCACGTTCAACATTAGTATGAATAATTACTTTTACTAAAATGGGCTTATTAATTTCATCTATTGAAAAATATAAGATCGCTCAATGCACTTGAAACACTATTTTCTCTGCTATTGATTGGTGGCTTTATGCTGGAGGTCTTAGAAAAAAACATATGTTTTAAACTGGAGTATAAAGTACCTTTTCCTCCCTTTGCGTTTGCTGCACTTGGGCCGTACGGGGCATCCAGCAACAATACCTATTCTTTTGTATTTTTTGGTTCATAAAATAAATATGTGAAAACTGGTTACTGTGCTCATTGTAATGAGTAATAATCAAGTTAATGCAACACAACAAATTTCCACTATAATTCGCTCTAGATTCCTACCAAAGCAGAAAAAAATTCAGAAAAACACTTGTATTGTTATAGTGACGGTTCAAAATATAGGGTTCTGATTGGTTGAAACAGGTTAGTGAACAATTTTCTCTGTATAATATATTTTTCAACAACCTCTAACCAAAGTGGCCTTTGGCGCTTTCAGTTCTCAACACAAAGTTGAAATTATTTGAGAAATGTAAATTTGTGACAGTATTTTCGCTCTAGAGCGGGAGAATTGAAGAAAAAAAAATTCTCGAATTTCACCGCTTTTGTTGAAAGCAAACATATTCTTGCATGATGGAAAATAGTGACAACAATAACAAAAATGCGATATCAGGTCCAGGTCTAGCCCAGAACGAACTCAGGGTTCGGTACAAATCTAGCCCCTCTCCGGAGCTGGCATACAGACACATTCTGCAATCCAAACGGATCAAGCAGATGGCTTCATCGAAATGCAGATACCTCGCCAGTCAAGAGCCCAGACCTGGCCCGGTCCACCAAGTCCTCCACCCCCTCCCCTCGCCACCTGTTTTCAACGGCGGAAAGGTAGGTACCTATTTTGCGACCTCTACGAGCCACCAGTGTTATGAGAAAATGGAGATTTGGATATGACAAAAGGGGTCAGGCTACAATTTCATTTTTCTACTGGCTCTTTTGACGTCGCTCAACCGAAGACGATGCCAAGATCTCTACGCCCTTGACCCATGGGGCGGTGACCACAACCTCTTCTGCCGTAGAATGGTGTTCTCATCTTACTATTCCCTGCAAGATACTGTCTCCTGGAGGCCAAACCCTTGCGGAGAGGAGCAAAGATTTACCTTGGCGCAGCTGTCCTCCTCTTCCCCAGGTACCGATGTCAGTCAGATTCCTCCGAATCCGTTTGAGTGGCCACCGTCTGCAGTCGTTTTATCTCTGTCGCATGTCAGACTGAATTCCTTGCCTACCTGTGGCCAGTTACGAGGCACTACCATGTTTGAGGACCAGAACCAGTTCTAAACATGTCCTGGAGTCGCCTCGGGCACCCTTGGCCAGAAGCCGAGGGCACATGATGGAGTCACGACCTGGATAATAGTCTCTGTGAATTTAATGCATTCTTAGTCATCACAATCACAGCGAAGTGGTCGAGGTGTTAAAGCATTTGGCTTCCACCCAGACGGTCCGGGTTCGATCCCCGGTCGTGTACCACTGAGCTGAAGTGTTCGGATTCCACTTTTATTTAAACTGTAGGTCCCGAATCTCCCTTGCTCGCACAAGCTCTGTTTTTGAGGGGTGTTCTCCGAAAACCTGGGAGTTTCGTAAAAACAAATTTTACAATTTTTTTTTTTTACAATGGTATAGATGATGAGGCGCAGCATATCAAACAGATAGGCAGGATTCAATCTCGGCCAGCAGTCGTGTTTTCTAGACATGATTTATTTTTCCTTTTCTCCTGTTGGGATGAATTATCCCAAAATTGGAAGGATTGTATATTCAGTATTGAGTGTTGATTTTCTCATATAGGTGAAATTGAATGCATGTGTTGCATCCATTTTTTTCCAATAGCTAAGTTTTAATGTTTGCAACTCCGGAGTAAACGTACAATCCCGGGATGCCAGGATCAAGGAAACATAATCCTGGGATCTCGGGATTCCGTTATCAGGATTAGAAGTTGAGTGGAATGGTTGAGTAGAAGCAACTTATCCGTGAAATTGGACTATGGCATTTGAGTAGCATATTTAGTCATATTATTTCCTTTTGTGTCTTCGATAAAATCGTTGTTATTTTCATTATGAAAAACCTTGAGGTATATTGTAGAAAAGTATCGAATACATAAATACTCATGTAAGAGCAGAAAAATCAACATCAAATAGTGAGGAGAAAAAAGGCTAATTACATCATTGAACTGATAGCGTAAAAATTGATGGTATTATTTACAAATTGAGATCTGATCATTGCGCAAATGGTATCGCTGCGGAAATTACTCTTTCAGTTTCAATGGCTAGTTGGCTTCCATTCGAATAGGACCATATAACAAATTGATTCCAAGGCGCAATCGAATGGAGTGCATTATATTTTTCCCAATTTGCTTCATTTAACAGTACTTCCAATGTTTTTTTGGTTGAGGTAGAGGTCGAGTTAGTGACGTAAGGGGAATCCTCTCTTTCTCATCATCTTGTTCATCAATTGCCTCTGGATCAATTCGGGAAACGTTTTATAAGTCTTACCAGTATCTCCATAATTATTATTTTTTTTTTTCAGAAACTTCGAATAGTGCATTTGACTCTTGCTGATTAGGATTATGAAATACAAGAGAATACCTGAGCAACAATTTCGGCATTGGGCAATTCTAACTTCTAGTGCACCATACAAATCCTCACTAACGGTTGAGTCAAACTGTTTGATTAATTTTGACATGAATTTCAGTGCTATTAGACTGGTGCCTGTGATTTTTGTGAAATAGAAAAAAAAATAACAGGCAAGTACCAGGTGGAAAATGTTGTTAAGGTTCCAACTTTGAGAAAAAAAGTATATTTGAACACTAAAACTCTCAAAGTGGTGAAATAGGGATGCAGTGTTCAGGGGTTGAATAAGGCTATTTGCGATTTGCGGTGAAACGTGACCTTCTAGTGGAAAATGTTTTCTGGAAAAGTTTCAAGATAAAAATAAATCCATAACTTTTGAATTCACTATTTTCTGACATAACCCCAAATTAACCGTCCAAATGGCGAAAAACCTATTTTTCAATAATTAATTTTTTTCTCGCACATTAATGATTTGATTAAGATAAAAATTTGTTGAAATATGTCTCTTCTAGTCTCAAATGAGCATGATTTTTTCGCAAATCAGAAAACGACTAGTTATCGAGTTATGTACATTTTTCAATATATTCCTCGAACAATTTTCTTGATGTTTTTTGTATTTCGAACGTCTATTTATAAGTGATCATTTCAATTGTTAGAATGTCTACTTTGAAATGGTCTATATAACTTGGTGGTTTATTGATCGCTAAATTGCTCAAAATTGAGAAAAACCGACAAAAAGTCTCTCTGAATCATAATATTCTCAATGATTTTGAATAGGTCAATAAAAATGATATTCGTGAATTAATTTTGTAGTGTAATTAGTTATTCAAATATTTTATCATGAATAATTTAATACAAAATACCTTTTGTTATAAAAATAATGAAGAAAATCGAAAATCATTGAAAATATTGAGAAAATGATGATGCAGAGAGACTTTTTTTCTCAATTTCAAGCGGTTCAACTATTAATGATCCACCAAGTTACAAAGACCATTCTGAAGAAGACATTCGAGCAATTAGAAAGATCAGCTAAATAGACAAAAAACATCAAGATAATGGTTCGTGGAATATAAGAGTATTTTTATCGATAAATTTACATAATTCGAAAATCAGTCGTCTTCTGCATTGCAAAAAAAAAATTATTCAGCACCAAAAAAGACATGTTTAAAAAAAATTTCATGTGGATTGAATTATTTATACGCGAGAAAAAAATTAAATCCTGAAAAATCGGTTTTTTGCCAATTTGACCGTTAATTTGCTGTTATGTGAAAAAGTGGTGGGTACAAAAAATTTGAATTTTTCCATGATCTACAAGTTTTTCAAAAAAAATTGTTTGCTAAGACGTCACATTCCGCCGCAAATCGCAAAAAACTGTTTTCAACCCCTAAACTTCATCCCCATTTCACCATTTTAAGTATTTTCATGTTTAAATATTTTTTTTTATTCAAAGTTGGAACCTCAACAATAATTTCTACCTGGTCTCTGCCTGTTACTTTTTTGATCGTATTTTTGGCGTTTAAAATTCGTTTCGGCACCAGCCTAGGTATTAGCTCTATATAAATAAATGTGCATCACGCCGGTACAATGTCACCACTGTGAATTTGAGTTGTTCCAAATCACCTATAACTTCATATTCTCATTCCAATATCGGAAGTGGAATTTTTAAGTCGATCACTGATTGCTTTTCGAACGCAATATCGAAGAAGATTAAAACGTTCTACCTAGCATTGATAAAAGAAGTTTCTATCAGTTCCATCGTTTTGAAATCTATTATTAGTTTCAGTTCTCGTCCGAATTCTTCTTTTGCTTATTTTTGTATTATATAATATTTAATGAGGATTTCAATAATAAATTCACTCGACGAAAACGAAACCCCGAATAAAACTAATCCCGAAAATCCCCCGATCCAATCGAATTAGATACAGCTGGATTTTCGTTATCAAAATATCGCAAGAATCCCGAAATTTCCAGAATTGATATTTCGGGATTGCAAACCCTACTGCGTTTATACAAAAAATTGTGTGTGCATAGACAGAATCAGTTAGGTCATAATCATTCCCTTGACGGGAGATCCATATTCAAGTATTCAATTTTTTTAACATGGGAGTCTTATGAAGGTTCAACTTTGAGATGAAACTACGCTAGGTATTTGAAAGTGAATGTAAGTATAGAGACATAGAATATTGGGTGCCTTCGTCATTAGTGCGTGTTTCCATGTCAATTCTACATCAAAATCTACATCTATATATCCTTAAATTGAATTTAAAGCCAGTGTTGTTCAAAAGATATCAGTATGTCGTAAATAATTTCTTCTGGACGTCAATGAGCAGTAATCGAGGACATTGAGATTATATTATTTGTGTTGTGGTTGTGAGTAACGGCTTCAAGAGTCATCAAGCTGTCAGCTATATTTCATTCTACACATTATTCAATTTACCACCAAATCAAGAAAATTTTAATCTCTTACTTGATATAGTCAAACAAATCGCTGAAAATAATGGCTATCTACTCAATATCATCAACAGAATATATTGAAAACATTCATTGAAATCAGTTAACAATAGTTTACTACCACTGAAAAACCCTAAAATCAATTGTTCATTCATTCCATTCCTTGGGAATGTATCCTATGACATAAAAACATCCTCTGCCGCTACAAGGATAATATCAGCATCTTATACTTTACCATAGACAAAATTGGTGGTGAATGATAAACACAAAATATGAGATTCTGTTGTCTATTGAATGTCTTGCTCCCTTCCTGATTCCAATTCACAATATATTGGCCAGAGTTGTCATAGAATCCAAACAAGGGTATTGAAACATACTTAAATCATCTAAAAATCTACAAACCCAGCACTCTTAGTATGTAATACTAAAAGTTCATTTCCTAACGACTTTCTGAATTCTAACTACCACTCTGACATTAATCATGATCTAGAAATTTTATACTTCTGTCAAGAAGGTACATTGTAGAACCTACTTGAAATCTTCGAAATAAATCGTTATTTGAAATATGTCAATACTGTCTCTTTGAAAGAACAAATTAATTTTGAATGAATTAAATTTCTCAATTTTTCAAATATCTAAACTCTAATACTTTCACTAAGTTGCTCTCCAATGTCACGATCCTTCGATTGATCTTAGTCTTTTGCATTTCAATTCATCACAGAATGATGTACATGTTACTTTTGTCCTATCCCCTAATATTGGTCCATAACTTGACACCTGACATGCACATATAAATTGTCATTCCATTTCGACAAGATTTGTCTAACCGGGTACATCCATAAAACTTAAATCAATTTCTTCGAAAATATGATGTTTTTTGATGACTGGTGAAAAGGCAAAGAGCCATAACATCATATGAAAACATGTGTCTTCGGACCGTGCATTACCTTGTGTAATTTTAAAATAAATTCTTTTCATTTGACTATAACCACGCTTGATAAGTAATCTTTCTCTTTGCTACCAATACCACTATATCTCAACCTCAATTCTAGGTCATTGGACATAGTACAACCATTTTTCTTATTTAAGTTTCCTCATCTTTCAACATTTAAATAAAAAAGGATTTTTCTGCCTACCTCGTATTATGATGTATGTTTAATGTTCTTCAATGCAAATGAAATCTATCATTAATAGGGGTCATTAATGAACGATTTGATAATGATACATGATTTCGAGATATCGTCCATTAATGACTCCTATTAATGAACGATTTGTCATTATCTGTCGATTTCTCTATCAATGCATGATTGTTGCATGCAACCAAACATAAACGATGTTATGGACGCTAAAATGAATATTGACGATAAATTTATGTTGCGGAAACGGCTTTAGTAGTGTCTTTAACTTCATTGCCAGAAAACAATTAGAAGTCCTTTATTTCAACTAGAGTGAGGTAGATGGAAAAATATGGTAATCAACTCTTATATTAACTATTAAATGAACACGCTCGCTTCGCTTACGCGTTAAAATATCTCGATCATTAACCACCTTCATCAATACACTAGTTGATTAAATAACTATTTTTCTCTCCATGTAAGTAACTCTTGGTCCTCAGTATATCATGTGAAATGTTTTTGTGAAACTTTTATGAGGCTGAAGATGGATTCTTGCTGAATCCGAAACATGCACTACCCAATTTGAAAATTGTTATAATTAAAGTTGTGGAGATGATTTTGTGATACTTCTTCCCGATTTGGCTATACCACTACACTTTGAGCTGAAATCGACTTCTACCAAAGTATATAAATGAATGCTTGTATACAGCTGAGAGATATGTTTTATCACTTATCTTGTTGAATGAAAATGACTTTATTACTGTGAGATGATTTGTTGTTTTTCATTGAAGCATATTTTCTTCTCCTTTGTCAGCTTTGGTCGTGCACAATGGAAATGAGGTTGATTCTCCTGTAAAAATAGTATTTGTTTCAGATTTGGAGTAAGTAGATGGTAATTTCTTTCTTCGCCTTTAATATACAGAAATGTCAACACATTCAAAATTCATACTATTGTCAATGTTATGAGCAAATATAGTAGGTCCATTTCCTTTTAAACCATCTTTGAAGTGACAACTACACATACGACTATTTCTATTAGGTTTTTTATCAATTCGGCTAAAAATCCATGTTTAAAATAGTAATATTCTTAATCCATCTCATGAATGTATTTGATACCGATCATGCCAAGTATTGTATCTACATTCTAAAATATTTTTCATTTGTTGGCATGTATGGTCAGAACATTGAATTTTCCGCCAAACCACCTCCACTAATCAGTAATTTAATATTCATTGATTGGTTTGAACACATCCAATTTTGATTTTATTGAAAACATGAACAGGATGTTTCTTTGAAAGTGGTTGACAATGTATTAGTGTTAGTAGAAATCTTCTGAACTTCCATTGTCTAGAAACAAAGAAATTAATTCTTTGTATGTGTTTTTGAGTCACGACGTTTCAACAGTTAAAATCTGCTGTCGTTATCAAGTGTGTGAATGCGACAAGGTATTTCGGATAATCATTATATAGCATGCAACTACCTGTTACAAAGGTAATCAGGATCTTCTTGGGGTCTCTGTCGGGTCATCAATGTTAATTAATGTGATAGCGTGCCGTTCCGAACTAATAAAATTTTATTTCGGAATTTTTTCAGGTACAACGCCCTTTTTCTGGCAAGTATTATCATTGATGACCGGTCTTGAAACAGAGTTTTATCGAAATCTCAGTCGATCTAGCTGAGTGACAACTAGCTTCCACGCATTCCGAATGTCTATGCTCGCCTGACTGAAGACGTCATTATTCAGAATATATGCCGACTCTATGAACTTTCATACCAATGTTGTTCTTTATGGATAACTTTGGCTTCCGACCATGCGATGCTATGCTGATTAGACCAAAATGAATAGGATGTTCATAGTCAGTTGTGGAATCATCTGCGACTGAAAGACAAACTTCAGAGGTTATCTTGGACGATGGAAGATAGCGACTGGAAGATGGTGACAGATTTCAGGTGACGATTTTCTCGTTTACGCCTTTGAGACCAGTGAAAGATATGGAAATTCTGACCGAAATGATGAAAAATTTGAGCGGTCGCCGAGTTAGGTTTGAGTAAGGTTTGAACGTGAGTGGGCCCGTATCAGGCCCGCCACTGCGGCTAATGGCCTATTGTGGCTCACCCTATAGTTATATTTCTCCCAGTATATCCAATCTCTTGACGAAATTCGGTGAACCAACGTTCATTTGCCCTACATAGGTTGGTTTCATTCCGGACCTGGTCTTCTCTTTCGGGAAAGACCACAGTGTAGGACGTGTGGAGGTTGATAGGTTCAGGCATGATGTCTGAGGGCATTCCTAGAACGTTGTGAGCTATTAGGCCCTCTAGCATGCTGCCTCCTCTCATGACACATGCCTGCGGAAGACTAATGGCCGCTTGGTAGAGTCTGTATGTTGCCCATCTTGCCTCTCTCTCCAGAACTATGTGGAGAGGAAGTAATCCAAGGAGGGCTTCCATTGCTGCCATTGGCGTGGAGCGAATGCTTCCAGTAATCGCCAGGCACGCTGGTTTCTGTAGTCCGTTAAGTTTAGCAATGGCTATTTTTTATGACCCTTGCTCCACCAGACTATAGAGCCATACGTTATCATTGGAAATATGACGGTCACGTACAACCAATATACATATTTTGGTGACATGCCCCATGTTTTGCCACATATTCTGCGACATGTCCATAATGATAGGCTAGCCTTCTGGATAGTCTTTTCCAAGTGCGAATTCCAATTTAGTTTTTTATCCAGGGTTATTCCCAGATATTTTGCTTCACTCGCAAAAGGAATTGTTTCACCATTGATGGAAGGAGGTATTAAATGTTCCAGCTTCCTTTTCCTGGTGAATCATTTTGAGGGGTATAATGGACATTTCCTTCCTCTCACACAATTTATATATGGTATCCAATATATCCTGAACGACGTAGGAGATCGTCTCTTCGGATTTATCGTTTATTACTAGGACCAGATCGTCAGCACATGCTTGCAGATCTACCTCCCAAAGCGAAAGAATGGCCAGCAGATCATCCACCAGCAGTGACCATAACAGTGGGAAGAGGACCCTCCTGGGGAAACCCCCTGGCTGGCTGGTAGCTGACACTTTCCCCCTGTAGAGAGGTCGTTATAGTTCTGTTGTGAAGCATAGCTCTTATCCAGTCACAAGGTACTGGTTCAGTCCCTCTAGAGACAGTGGCCTCATATAGGAACTGAGGTTGTGCATTGTTAAATGCTCCTTCTATGTCCATAAATGCAGCGACTGCTACCTCCTGGTGTTCCAAATATTTCAGGTGACGATTTTCTTGTTTATGCTTTTGAGACCAGTGAAAGATATGGAAATTCTGAACAAAATGATGAAAAATTTGAGAGGTCGCCGAGTGGCCTTCATATAAAAATTCAATTCAGGCACTTAACCCCACTTCGATATCCGCAAACCTTATGCCACTTTTTTATGGGACAATCATGATGGAAACTTCCATTATTTCAATTGGCAGCAACGAGAAAATCATCATTTTTTTTAACAAGTGAACTTATGCCTTTAATTTTATCGCTTTTATTGTCTATCTTAACATGCCGTTGGTGTACATAGCAGCGGCGATAAAATCGTCACAAGACACATTTATTTTTCAATAAAAATCGAATCATTTTTATGAAAACCACGCGGCGACCGCTCAAATTTTTTATCATTCTTGTCAGAATATTCATATCTTTCACTGGTCTCATAGGCATAAACGAGAAAATTGTCACCTGAAATAATAATAATAATGGGTCTTTATTTTTCTTTTACAAATACAAAAGTTACAGTAGACGATTACCCTTGGGAGGCGATGTTTAACATAGTTGTTCTTCCATAACCCTCCCCCCAGATACCAACCAGCTAAAAAATCAATACGTAACAGGTGCTAAAGATAAGGATAATATTAACCAAAGAATTACTATTATTTACTAACAAAAAAATATATAATAAAACTCCAACAACAAAAACTACTGATTTGTTCACGAAGACAGTAGGTGCGATTTCTTATGTTTTCGGAAAGAGAAGAGAAATGAAATCAGTGGCCGGATCCACGTATGGATCGTAATTCAAAATTTCCGCCTAACCTCACTAATGCTGTCTATCTCGAACACAAATTGTCTCTCTCCAAATATGGGCAATCAATAGAACATTTTTTTCCTAAAAAAAATACTAGTAGAAAACCGACTGTGCCATCACATGGAAGACAGTCTGTAGTTATATTGTGTTATGTTTTTGACTCGCAACTGTCATTTATTAAATTGTTATAAAACAAAAAACGTGTTTTTTCCATTTTGTTTTGCTTATAAAATAAAAAGTTTTGGAGCAATCTGGCTGCTCCTATAAAAATAATTGTAGATAATACAAACAAAATGAAATTCTACACGACCCGATCAGATCATAAGTAACGGAGGATTTTTTTTTTAAATTCCTTACTCCGTCATTCTTCAAGAATTAGGGTTGGTCCGTATCATGAAAGTATTGAATCATGTGTACTTTATGTCTGCACAAAACAGGCTCTGACGGATCATTAGTTTTGGCATAATTGCAATTTGAATCTGTTTGCACAATCTTGCAGCGTGCCCGGATGCTCTAGTGATAGTCCAATTGTAGTTGCTGAAACATATTTTGAGAGTAGAAGTACAGTAGCACAAAATGGATATTCTCATTTTGCGCTAATATTATGCGAAATGGGAGCAAAATGCTTGCAAACATAACTGAAAACGGCCGAGCTGGTGGAAGCGGTCGAGTGGTAGGAGAGAGCGGGAGATGAGGGGTATCGTATTATCACGTAACTCGATCATTAGAAGAATTCCCCTCATCTCTCGGACTCTCCTACCACTCGGCAGCTGACGCAGGTTCTGACGTTTTCACCCATTTCGCACCATTGCGGCGCAAAATGAGATTATACATTTTGTAGTACTATACATCTACTGTCATAATCTGTCTGGAAAATTGAAATCGGGATATCACTAGTAGACAGGTGCATATAATTTTTGTGAAAAAGACAAAAGAAACAAGCAAGGACCAGGTACAAAATGTTGTTGAAGGTTCCAACTTTGAGAAAAAAATTAAATTAAACACAAAAAGCACACAAAATGGTGAAATAGGGATGCAGTTTAGAGGTTGAAAACGGTTTTTTGCGATTTGCGGCGAAACTTGACTTCTTAGCAGAAAATGTTCAAAAAAAATTTGTAGATAATAGAAAAATCAAAAACTTTTGTAAAAAAAAATTATAGAAAAATGTCTTCTTTGGTGCCTAATAAGAATGATTCTTTCGCAATTCAGAAGATGACTAGTTTTCGAGTTAGGTAAATTTTTTGGAAAAAATATCCTCATTTTTTACGAACAATTTTTCTAGCGTTTTTTGTATTTCGAAAGACTATAAGTGGTCATTTTAATTAAAATTAAAAAATTTATCGTTAAAACGCTTAAAATTGAGAAAACCGACAACAAATCTCTCTGAATATTGATTTTCTCAATATTTTCAATGATTTTCAATAGTTGTGTAGAAAAGAATAAAAATTATATTATTGAATTGATTTTGTAATGGTATTCCAATATTCAATTATGAATAATTCAAAATAAACTACTCTTTCATATCAAAAATCAAAATGGTTCTTCATAGACCTTCGAGATACAAAAAATGTCAAGACAATTATTCGTGGAAGATAAGAGTATTTTTTTGGAAAAATGTAAATAACCCGAAAACTAGAAGTCTTCTAATTTCTGAAGAAAAAAATGCTAATTTGGCACAAAAAAGAGACATATATCTATGAATCTTCATCTGGACTAAATCATTTATACGCGAGAAAAAAAATATTGAAAAATCGATTTTTTTTGACGGTCAATTTGAGGTTATATGAAACAGTATTGATTAAAAGACTTTTCGATTTTTTCATTATCTCCAACTTTTTCATTGGACGTATTTCGCTAGTAGCTTACGTTTTGCCGCAAATCGCAAAAAACCCTAAACTGCATCCTCATTTCACCATTTTGAGCGTTTTCGTGTTTAAACATTTTTTCCCCTCAAAGTTGGAACCTCAACAACATTCTCCATCTGGTTCTTGTCTACTACTTTTTTTCTACAAGTATTGAAAATCATTGAAAATATTGAGAAAATCATGGTTCAGAGAGACTTGTCGGTTTTTCTCAATTTTAAGCGGTTTGAAGATCAATAAACCACCAAGTTACATAAATCATTTGAAAGTAGACATTTCAACAAATAAAATGATCACTTATAGACCTTCTAAGTACAAAATACACCAGAACTATTGTTCGTGGAAGATAAGGGTAAAAATATAGATAACTCGAAAACTAGTCATTATTAATTTTTCACCATTTTGACAGATGATTTGAGGTTATGTTGAAAAGTGTTGAATACAAAAGTTTTTGATTGTTTCATTATTTCCATTTTTTCCATCACTCATTTTCCATTATGAGGTCACGTTTCGCCGCAAATCCCAAAAAAACGTTTTCAAACCCTAAACTACATTCCCATCATCATTTTGAGTGTTTTCATGTTTGATTTAATTTTTTCCTCAAAGTTGGAACCTCAACGACATTCTCCTTCTGGTCCTTGCCTGTTACCTTTTTTCTTATTTTAAACAATTAGAATTGGTTTTGACACCAGCCTATTATAGAGCATCCAGGCACGCTGCAATATAGTGCAAAAGAAATTCAAATTGCACTTGTGCCAAAACTAATGATCCGTCAGAGCCTGTTTTCAGTTTTCCTGGTTTTCCTCTGTTACTAATGATCCAATCCGGTCGTAAAACATTCCATTTTGTTCGTATTTCAATTATCTACATTCTTTTCATTGGAGCAACCAGATTGCTCCATTAATATTAATTTTATAAGCAAAACAATTTCAAAAAATAGTTTTTTTTATTTAAATGTTTATAACAAATTAATAAATGACAGTTGCGAGTCGAAAACATAACAGAATATAATTACGGACTTTCGTCCATCTGATGGCATGTCGGTTTCCTACTAGTGTTTTGTTTGGTCTAATATTACCGCGCTCCCCTTCGCGTCGCGTGGTAACTTTCTTTGTCAAGCTGAATCTATCACTTTGCGCTCTAAAAACACAAAAAGCTGTTGGATGGAATGATCCAAGGTATTTAGGAATTCATAACAACGACTCCAATATAAAGAAAAATGCAATGTCATGAAACGTTCTTGAATAATACTGAGAGAGCCATGTTATTCTACAGGCAACACCTCCTCACAGAAGTAGACAGAAACTCCGTCCTCAAGATAAAATCTCGCGCAGTAATTCCTTCGATAGAAGCCTCCGATCACTCGTCCAATTATGTTCAATTTTTCTGTCAAATACAACATTACCAATCGATCCGGCTCTGGTCGCCTCGGATGGTAGATGGAAAAGATACCACAAGGTGTTATTACCTCCACTAAGCAGGTGCCGAAAGAGACTGCCTCACGTCTGCTTATTATGAGTCCCATTATGTTGTTTGCGGCTGCTTAGTCAGACCAACGCTCTTTCAGGACCGCAGTTCCACTCGTCTCGCACTGGCGTACACTGTAATTTCATCACGGGCAATAATTCAAGATGTTGATTGTTGGGAGCGTGTAATTATCGAGATTACGGGTTGGGCGGACTATGCAAATAGTAGACGGTGATTGGTGCGATGGGGAGATCAAAGTGAGAATTACATGTTCACTAAAAACTATATACTACTAACAAGAGTTTTAAACTCATGTGTAGATGGGGAGCAACAGATTCCGGGTTGGTTTGTCGAGAGGCGATCGTGCCTATCAAAAACAACGGAGTTATTCAGATCCAAAGAACTACACGCTGATAACATTATTCAAAAACGAAAGTTAACTAGGCGAAAAAGTAATATAGTATAATAGTATAATATTGTCGAATATACAGAGCGAACCAAGGAAAATCACAGATGAGGACACTTTGACATGGGAATTTCACAGTTTCTTAAAAATATGTAATTGTTTAAGAAACTGAAACTTGACAGACACTTACCAAAATTTGAACTATCAAGAAGTCTAGTTCAATTTATTAAGACTTCACCTATGACGTAGTCCACTACAGAATATTTTTTAACTGTGGGCTGCTTACAATGTGGGCAGGCTCAGGGCGAACAACTTTTTCACAGTTTGACATATCTACAGTATACAAGAGAACCTGACGCCAGTAATAGAAATGAAGCTTTGAACACTCAAGACTGGTCCATGCATGTATACCACGATAAGTTTAGTCGACTTGTATATGAGAAACCACTGCAAGTATTTTTTCCGCCTATTTCACGCACATGTTGAAAAAAACTAGTCAGGAGTTCTAATCAAGTTAGGATTATCGATAATACCAAACTTGACTCTTGCGAAAGTGTATCAATTGAAACATGACGGATGGAAGAGTAGCCCTCCGTCCTGACCAAGTCTACACTGATGATCGGCACTATCACCTTTTTTTGATCAACATTTGCTAGTTGTTACAGAGAGCATTGCAAAGTGTTGTTATAATTTTATTTTTCGGCAACCATCCGAAATGTTCGAAATATTAAAATTTGGAATCGTTTCATCCGGTTAACAGATGGGTGAAAGTCGATCTCTCTTCGTCTCTTAAACTAAATGCGTCTCATTGATTTGTTACTCTACATGATTGCCGAAAAAATAGTGTACGCAACACGTCCGAACAGTTTTTTTGGACTCGCAGACTTCCAGGACTCGCTAACATTCGTCCTAGAATTTGGTGTACTCGTCCAAAAAACAGTATTTTCCGGACTTGTTACGTAAATTACTATTTCCGTTAACCAGCTGTCGTCCTCCTACGCACGGCAGCCCTCAGAAGTCGAAACTTGTGCGAGCTGAGGGTTAACGAGTTCTTACCTTTTTACGTGCGATTCCTAGCACTTTCTCGGGTCATCAGAAAAATGTCTGCAGTCGCTAGGGTTTGAATCTTTCGACTGGCAGTCAAAGTGATTGAAACAATGTAGCTTTACCACTCGGCTACCTGGTTGTAGAAAGGCTTTGCTAGGTATCACGCAGAGATGATTCGGAAGTCGTAGGAGGCTGTTGGATTATTTCCCGTTCAGTGCTTGTCGATGAAACTCCTATTGTATAGGAAACTTGCAAAAGATTTGCTAAAATCCATTCTCACTGAGGTAGGAAGTCGCTAGCTGCAAGGAGATCATACTCGCCGACAAATCCATCACGGACTCTGTGCAGTATAAACGTAACCTCTCGATGGCTTGATACGATATACGCAGTGCATCTGACTCATCATCGCATGAGCTCATCATACATTTTCTTAGATTCCTTGCGGTATCCGATCAAACATAGCAGGTCCCAAGTAGCACACCTATATTGGAATATTGGTCGAAATTCTGAACATTACAGCAAAATATATGAAACGTAATATTGGCGTGAAATATGAACATTTGGCAAAATCAAGGAATATTATCGAAATATTCTCGAAGCAATATTGGCCTCAAAATATTCAGCGATATTAGTACAATATCGCTGGTACAATATTCTGAAAATATTGGTAAAATATTCAAAAGTTATGTTGGCGAGAAATGAAATATGAATATTTCGCGATATCGGTTCAATATTACTTGAATGATATTGGCGAAATATTCTTCGAAGCAATATTGGACTCAAAATATTCAGCGATATTGCTACAATATCGCTGGTATAAAATTATGAAAATATTGGAAGAATATTCGAATGTTATATTGGAAAGAAATGAGATGTGAACCTTTTGCGATATTGGTCCAATAGTTTTTAATCGTTTTGAAAATAGTATCGGTAAAATATTCTTGAAGCTATTATAATACATATTTATAATTATTTCCGGGGCCCACAATTCAAATTAATGTGGAATCTGAACCACTTCAGCTCAGTGACACGCGACCGGGGATCGAAACCGGACCGTCTCGGTGGAAGCCAAACGCTCCAACACCACGACCACTTGATAGCAATGTGAAGTCAATATTGTTTTATCGATATTGGTAAATATTATCAAACCAATATTGACCTTATATAAATTGATATGATTCGTTGAATATTGACCTAATAATATTCAAACGATGTGTTATTGAACTTGAATGAACAATATAGTTCTTTATCTTTAGAATCGATGTTCATTGCAATATCCATTCTATATGTTGAAAACAATATGAAGACAATATTGTTTTATCGATATTAGTAAATATTATCAAACCAATATTGGCCCAATATAAGTTCATACAATTTGCTGAATACAGTTGAAATAATAGTCAACAAATATTCAATTAAACATAGATATACAGTATGGTTTTCATTCCTAGAATCGATATGAGTGGAATATTGGGGTTGCAATATTTATTCTAGATGTTGGAAATAATATGTAGATAATATTGATTCATCGATATTGAAAGTTATTCAACAAATATTGACCTAATATTATATGTAACCATCCACATTCAGAATGGGTTGAACCAATATTCCACCAATATTATATATGTTTTTTCAATATTCATCCATATTGGATAAATATAATTTCTACATTTACAATATATTTATATTCTCCCAATATGAAACCAGGATCCAGTCAGTCTGAGGTGGTACCTGGGAAATCTTCGGAAGGGGCAAGATTCCTCCTGAGACCTCTCCATTTCTGCATCTCCCAACCGATGGCATGAGATGACGTCACTCATTTCTTCACATGGATGACCCCAAACTACATGCCTCAGAAGAAAAAGATCTGCATCAGCCTTCCAGGGTGGCAGAAGAGTACACGCTTGCTATCGAAATGAAATTCGGGATCAACAAACCTACCACGGTTCATCACAGAAGATGCGAGGGATATGGAGACGATGTCCAGCTCGTAGATAGAAGCATCCTGCATCATAATAATGCTGGAGAGACGTATATTTACCTAGGAGTGGGACAACGCCACTCGCAAGAGTAACATCCAATTTTAAACTCTCTTTGCGGCAAGTATCCGCATAAACTCCAACAGATCTGTCGGAAAAAATCAAAGTAACTGCAACTAATATTCTTGCAGTTCTGATCCTACTCTTCTCTCTTGGAATGGTAACATGTACTCAAGAAGAGCTACGAGAACTCGAAGTGAAAATCCGCAAAATGATGTATCGTCGTAGAAGCTTGCATCCTAAATCGTCTTTTTCTTGATTTTACTTTCCCAGTCAACATAAACTCCATGGAATCTTAAACTTGAAGTTCAAGGCAGTACCCCGAGCCCGATTAACCCCGATTAACTTAATTTTGTATTAAGCACCAAACGGATGGATCCAAACTCTGTAACCGAGTTGGAAACCGTTGAGCCGAAAGGTCATACCAAAGTTTCGGAGACTCAGTTTTTCCTGCAGCTGCATAAGGAAAAGCGAATGCCTGGGATCTTCTTCAAGTACATTGAAGACCTTGACTTAAACAAAAATATTACCTTTGCCTTCCTCTGGTGAAATTGGTTGAAGTCGGGGATCAAGGGGTCAGTACTGGCCTACCAGGATGGTTCATTCAACACCCTCCTATTTTGTAGCCGCGTGATAAGTGAAGAGGTCCAAGACACTAGATGCAGAACGTGGCGTGCCGCCTGAGACCATAATGCATTTGCTGTCAGCTTATCAAGCAAATGCTGCTCAGCCTATATTCACCGCCATAACGCGGCCCTACATGCGTTATGTTCCAGAGGATTTGTGTCCGTTGTGGAGAATGAAAAGTGTCGAATCTATTGAAACTACATTCTCCCTTCCTCAGGCAGATATAAGCCAAAATAGTACAAGAAACGAGGAAGCGGCCCAATGTTAAATGTGCAAAAATTAATATCCGAAAAATAAAAATATGAGCGTATAGAAAATTAAAATTCAGGATGAGTTTCTATTTCATGCGACTCGATCCTGATTACCGAACATAACCTAAAAAATTGGCAAAGTTACGAAAAACGGTTTTTTGTTGATAATTAAAAAACTACAGCTCAGATCAAAAAAAGTTGAGATAGGAAATTGTAGGCATTAAAAAGATCTATCAATTGAATGACGTATAATTTTTTGGTATCCTTGATACTTATCGAGTTATATCGGAAAAACTGTAAAAAATCGAGTTTTCTATAACTCGTTTATTGTAAAGTATTGAAAATTGTTATATACAGTTTTGTGTAGCCTATGGCAAGCCAAAAAAGTATTTTTTAAAAAAATTGATGAATATTGATAATTTTTCAAAATATATGAAGTTTTCTCAAAAAAGATGCTCTCTCAATATGGCTACTCTTGCTCGGGAAATGATGCTACAGTAACGATTCAGGGCTTATTTTTTTCTGTAAGAGTTGTACTTTCATATTATTGAATAAGTATATTGATTTTATATATTTTAAGTGTCAAAAAATTACTTAAAAAAATTACACATTTTTTTTACATGTTTTTTCTAAATGAATTTCTTAATTTTGATTTTATAGAAATGACTTTTATGAAAATAGATTTCTAGCATGACTTCACGCATTAAACAAAATTGAATTCCTAAGATCACTTAGGAGCCGAGATAATTTTTTTATTTCAAAAGAATCTGGAAGACTCAATAATCATCGTATAGCAGTCACCTTCATGGATATTGAGGTTGAATACCTATATTCTTGATAATAAAATACTAGGATATGTCTAGTTCATTTGCAGTATTATCAATTGGTGAACAAAGTGAGGCGTGCAGGCGCGGATCGATGCAATTTTAGCGGGTGGCGCAGTGGGGATACAAATACTGTTGACATCAAAGACACTTTCGTCCTGACAGTGTTATTGAAAAAGAAAAGAAAAGTTATTGGTTCAATTTCAATTTCAGGTACTAGGGTACATTGCAAAAGAAAACGTACGTGAACAACAAGCCGAGATACTCAATATTTTTCAAGCACAAGCCACTTTGAACGCACGAAATAAGTTTTCAGTGCTATCCCCACTCAGCCACCCGCAACAGCTATCGCGATCCTCGCCTGCACGCCTCACTTTATTCATCAATTAATAATGCTGCAAATGAACTAAACATATCCTAGTATTTTTTTATTGAAAATATAGGTATTAAACCTTAATATTCATGAAGGTGACTGCTGTACGATGATTATTGCGTCTTCCAGATTCTTTTGAAATAAAAAAAACTCGGTTCCTAGTGATCGTAGGAATTGAATTTATTTTCTGAATGTTCGAAATCATGCTAGGAATCCATTTTCATGAAAGTCATTCATATAAAAACAAAATTGAGCGATGTATTTAAAAAAACATGTAAATATTTTTGCAATTTTTACCAATAAAATTTAAAAAAATCAATATACTCATTCGATAATATAAAAGAACAACTCTTACAGAAAAAAATAAACCATGAATCGTTACTCTAGCATCATTCCCCGAGCAAGAGTAGCCATATTGAGAGAGCATCTTTTTTGAGAAAACTTCATATATTTTGAAAAATAATCAATATTTATCAATTTTTTAAAGAAAGACTTTTTTGGATTGTCATAGGCTACACATAACGGTAAGTAACAAGTTTGAATACTTTACAGTTAACGAGTTATAGAAAACCCGATTTTTCACGGTTTTTCCGATATAACTCGAAAAGTATTGATAATATCGGAAAATTATAATCGATTCAATTCATAGAACTTTTAGATACCTACAATTTCCTAATCTGACTTTTTTCGATCGGAGCTGTAGTTTTTTAGTTATCAACAAAAAACCGCTTTTCGCAAATTTGCCAAATTTTTAGGTTATGTTCGGTAATCACGATCGAGTCGCATGAAATAGAAACTCATGCTGAATTTCAATTTCCTATACGCTCATATTTTTTTGTTTTCGGATATTAATTTTTGCACGCACTTTTCTCTATTGCTTGGACTAAAAAGTCTGATATGGTGCTCCTCGAACAAAGTTCGACGATTTTCGTCATAGAGTATTCGGCTCCTAGCGAAACGAACATCATCGAAAAAGAGGAGAACGAATGGACTGAATATCGAGAATATCGAGAATTACTCTTTTTGGTGGAATGATGGACACACAGCGGTCATCCTTGCTTCAATTTGTCTACTCAAGGCACATGATATTCGGACCCCACAGTCACTTACCCTACGGACGCGAAGAGGAGTTATTTGAGTAAAATACACCAGTGCACCATCCGGATGTATCAGAAATTCGGTGAGAGAGACTGACAAAAAATATTTACATAAGTCTTCATTAGGACTACTCAGGTACACATTTTGTGTAACTAAATCATCTGAAAAGAAAAAAAAATGCTCTTGAAAGACGGAGTTCAATGGCTGAGCAAACTGAGGTACTGTTCTAACACTCGACCTTGTACCCAGTGGTGGTTCCACGGCATCTGGTGAAGTCAAAGTTATTAGGCTAGCCTTACTTGATCGATTTAAATATTGATTATGTGAAAGAAATTCGTTTTCTCAAATAGCTTTTGGGTTTTTAACCCTTCACAGTCTAAAATTGTAGAAAATTTAAATTTGAAGAAATCTATGTAGAGTGGACAAAATCAGTTAATATGATAAGTTATTGCGTGTGCAAGAAAGGCTGTGGTCTCAAATAAAATCATTAAATTATTTCAGTACCTCATCGTATTCTGAATTTGCAAATTTGAAAAAAAATCAAATCAACTGACAAATACTATTAGCTTTTTTTAAAAACCTTGTTGTTTCCGCCACAGAGACTATATCTGTCTTAGTTTTCGAAACTTGCTGAAAATTCTATTTTCATTAGGTATGGGAAAAATGAGATATTTTTTATCCTCTATCACAGTTGTCCATTATTCCATCAATATCTAATCCATTGAAAGGATGTATCTCAGATCTGTCTGTAAAGATTAGGAGGGATTTGAGATATCAATAGTTTTTGATAAAAACACCTACTATGAAGAAATCTATCATTCATACTCAGCCAGCCAAGTTACTTTGATTTCCCAAGTACACGGGAAAAGCGCCTCAATCAAGTCAGTCTGACAGAAGGATTTTTTTTTTTGAAAATCTCAAATGTCTCTAAAATGTCAGACACGGGCAACAGATTAAATCAGCAAAGTCTAGTCAATTCAAATATTTTAGTAATTGCAAGACTACAAATAAAAAATTTAAGAATTATTACGAACGCTCCATGGTATGTGCGCAACGTTCGTACACAAGAAGATTTGGGTCTTATCACAATCGAAAGTGAGATTAGAGCGCAGTCTCAGAGGTGATTCGAATGGGCGGAAGCTCACTAAAACCTGCTCTTAAGGGCCGCAGTAAATTATACTATTGACAACCCGACTCTTTTCAAACAACCCAGGCATTCTTTGGAATGACGGGTTACCCACAGTTACTAGTTGCACTGATATTAATAAGAGAGTTTTCATCAGTTTCAAAATTTCTTAGAAAATGAATCGTTTTGAGCAGAAGCGAGAGAGCACCGATTTCCCCGGACTGTACTTCAATTCCTCTTCTTTGTAATTCAGCGGTTCTTCTTTCACCTTCGAGATAAATGACATTAGACAGTTTTCATTCATTTGGTTTGTTTTCCAATAAACAGATAGAGGATAATGATAGTTTGGATTTTTTCAAATGTAATATTAGTGAAAATTTCACACCTCACTTTTAAAGAGAGCCAAAACATTCGTTCTTGTTTAGATGCCATGGCAACCCAAAAAATTTCCGGAAATTTTTATCCTCCTGGGTACCCTGGCCGAAATTAATAAGTTGAAATTTTCTTGTCAACTATTTGACAGGGGATAGTTTATATTTTGCTTTGATGTACGAATGGAATTGTATTTTTCATTTGAAATGAGATAATATTTCATATTTATGTGTCTGAACATTTTCTTCACGATAATCGCAGAATTTGCAAATTCTGAAATCAAATTTCAGAAACACTTCAATACACTAGTTGTCTACGTGTAAATCAAAGGCCCCGTGGCGAGTCGGTAAAGTGTCCGCCTCGTGGTCGCGTGGTCACTAGTTCAACCCAGTGGAGCAAAAACATTTTTACTTTTTTTTTTTTATTAAAAAAATCAAATTGAAATTTTGTTAAGTGTGTTTTATATATCTATATTTTCATGCATCTTTTTTGTACTATGCATATAAATAGTTCAGGTGAAACCATCGTTAGTTATTTCTTATGAATTGTTGGATCATTTTCATTTCTCGGTGTGAAATTTTCTTACCGAATCTCCCTCGTGCTTGAATTAATTGCCGTAAATTTATCTCGTATATGAATTTTCAAAGAAAATCACCCTCGTCGCTTCGCGACTCGGGTAATTTTCAAAAAATTCATGTTCTCGAAAAATTTCCGGCAATAATTCAAGCACTTGGGAGATTACAAGTGAAAATTTGTTAAAGGACCCCGCAAACTCCTTATGGAATTTGGGTCCCGGTGGATTTTTTTCAATTTTTGGTATGATGTAGTCCATGTAATTCTCAACCAATGTTACCATTGCGCCAACCCAAAAAAATTAATAGTTTTGCTGGTAGGGGGCGTTGAAATCACCCCTAGCGCAGAGTAGACTATTTATTTTTGAACCCGGTAACAATATTTTTACTTGTTTCATTTTTACTAATGTTGCACAATATTGTGCTGTTTTATAAAAAAAATCTTAGCCCCTCCCCTTTTTCCCCCAACTCCTATTACGAAACGCAAAAAAAATATTTCTTGAGTGCATTTAAATGAATTGTCGAATGTTTAAATATGCCTAAATAAGGGAAATAGCAATTTGTTATGATTATCCCCCCAACCCCCAAATGACACAAAACGAAAAAATTTCGGTGGATTTTTCTGAATTTTTGATATGATAAAGTTATTTTGAACAGGAATAAATTGGGTGACAAACCCTGAAAATGAATAGTTTTTATACTAGGGGGCGTTGATATCATCTTGCTCAGAATAGACTATTCATTATTATAGGCGGAAATAATAGCTCTACGTATTTTAGTTTAGATTATGCTGATAAATTGTGTAATTTTTTATAAATTGAAAATCTAAAACCTGTCCCCTTACCTCCTTACCCTTACCCCCCTTAAATTGAGGAAATCGTACAGTTGTTTAATTTAACCTTTCCCCCCCTTCAGAAAAATATTGGTGGAGTTCGCTGACTTCTTAGTAGGGCGTAGTTCATGTTTTTTGAATATAAATTAATTGGGCGAATATCTTGAAAATAAATAAAAATTAGACATCCACACTTTGAATTTGAGGTGGTGCCTAAACTAATTTTTTTCGTGTTCTTAAATAGGGGTTGGAGTAAGGGGGAGATTTTAGATTTATAATTTATAAAAATTTACACCACTGTTCGGCATAAAATAAAACAAAAATACTGTAAATTGTTTCCGCCTATAATAATGAATAGTCTATTCTGAGCAAGGTATTATTTCAACGCCCCCTAGCATCAAAACTATTCATTTTTTGGGTTTGTCACCCGATTCATTTCTATTCAAAATAACTTGAACTGCATCATATCAAAAATTCAGAAAAATCCACCGAAATTTTTTCGTTTTGTGTCATTTGGGGGGTGGGGGGATAATCATAAAAAACTGCTATTTCCCTTATTTAGGCATATCTAAACATTCGACGATACATTTGAAGGCACTCGAGAAATATTTTTTTGCGTTTCATAATAGGAGTTGGGGAAAATAGGGGAGGGGTAAGAATTTTTTTTTATAAAACTACACAATATTGTGCAACATTAGCAACAATGAAACAAGGGAAAATATTGTTACTGTGTTCGAAAATAAAAAGGGGTGATTTCAACGCCCCCTAGCAGCAAAACTGTTCATTTTTTTGGGTTTGAGCAATGGTAACATTGGTTGAGAATAACATGGACTACATCATACCAAAAATTCAAAAAAATCCACCGGGACCCAAATTCCATAAGGAGTTTGCGGGGTCCTTTGTTTCAGTAAAATTTTGTAATTTTATTTCAACAATCTTCTAGGTTTTAGGAGAAAATCTCATAGAAACAGAGCTTGAGCAAGCAAGGAAGATCCAGGACCTACAGCTCACGTAGAAGTGTATTCCAAACTACTTGCTCCATGACAGATGGTGGGATCGAACCAAAGCCTTCTGGGTGAGAAACAAACGCTCTAACACCACCACCACTTCTCCCAATCGAGTGGTGTGTCTCAATGTTTATGAAAACAATTTGAATTATTGATCATACTTTGCGTTACTCGAAAATCAAGTTCATAGGGAATTAGATGATTTGCCACAAGTGGAAAGCACAAGAGCCTGGTACCAAATGGATAATGATTCATCTGGAAACACCAGTGTTTTTGGTAATATACTGGAAGCAATATTTCAAGAAAAATGATGAGGTACCACATCATTCTCTAGATTTGAGATACATGGACATCTTTTTATGGAGTTTCGTCATAGTCAAAGTATTCACGCAGTGGCTACGAAGATGACACGAGAAAAATAATGAGAGCAGTAGTAGAGTCCTTGGCATAGGATGAGCAACTAACAAAAAATTTAATTAAATGTGCGAAAGATCAACAAATCTTTTAAAAAAGTCCATTCTGAATACCTATCGAAGTAGTGATATCATCCTAATATACCATCACTGGTTTTATCAGTTATTATTATACTTCTTGACCTTACGATATATTTTCAATATCATTATGGCCAGTAATTGATGTGACTCCTGGTAGATTTACAAATTTTCATTTATTCCAAAATACGATTGTGAGTTCTCATGAAGTTAGCAATTTATGGACGTAACATATTTCAATAAAAAAATGGGGTTCCATTTGAAAACATTGAGTAACCACCTTCTTTAACTGGCTTGAATGATTATACTAATTACTGAACACTCTGTATAATGATTGAGATGTCGATAAACCATGCGTACATTGAAATATTTTCAAAGGAGGTACATGAAATAAATTAGTGTTCAGTGGCCAGTAATATATTTTTTTATAAATGAGAGCTTTGGTCCTAATTTGGGTCTAATAGGGAATGCTACATATATTGATTCAAAATTAAAATCTGAGAACATACAGGGGGTAGCAGTTCTAGTGAAGATAAGAAAGTGGCCATTGATATCTGCTATGACCGAAATTGGAAGGGGTCAAAATATTCTACTCTAGAAGAGAATTGTCAAAAACTTGCTGTTCAATACTTCAATTCGGATTATTTCTCTGACAAATAGTGATAATATTGTAAAAGCTATTAATTCATGGATTTACTCAAATATAGTATCTTTTTTTACCCTAAGTGAAGAACATTTTTTCTGCGTACAATAAGTTTAAGAAGAAAATTGTTGAAAAAATAACTCAACAGCTAAAAACTACTGATGAAATGAAAAATACTGACATTAACTATAATACAGTATAGCTACTCAAATCAGGTGATCAAATGGTCAGCAATTTCGAGTCCAATATTCAACCTCCATCACTAATTATCATCCAATTCTTCAACATTGCTCGGTGTGTTGAAGTAAATTTTGAATGTAAGAAACTCCAATGAAAAATATAATGGCTATGGGTCTGGTGATTTAGCTGGCAGCTTCGGCGTATATTCTGTCTGTGTTAGAACGTTTCATACATAAAAAGATCACTATTTGCAGATAATGCAGTGGTCAGTTGTCTTCTTGAAACCACAAAGGGTTTATCCAGGATAATTTAGTTTGTGCAATTTTTAACCTTCTTCGATTGTTTTATGGTGATCCTTACTATCCACTAATCGTGATCATTAACTGGTCAGATTTATTACTCAACTATGCTCTATTCTAGTCTACGTTTGTTGGGTTTGATGTTTCATATTTTCTTCGAATACGTTTTGGAGTAACTGAATATCTGAAATAAAAATGTTGAGTGAAATTATTAGCGAATACAGGAATGAATGGATCAGTTGCGAAATTGTGAAAAACGCCACTGGTCTTCTCACACGCCATGTGGTTTTGGCATACCTGCACCTATCAATGTTTACCGGAGAACACTTACCTGCCAAGTTCCTTCGAAACAACCAACGTGTTATTATAAATTATTTTTGAAGAACGCATCAGTCTTCACATATTATCGCAATAATTTCTGAAGTAGACTTTTAATTTGATTTTCAAATTATAGCAGTGGCAGTCTCGAAGTTATTTTAAATTGCCGTTACGATTGTTATAACATGATTAAAAGGGGATTATGGGAAAGATGACAAATGAGATAAGTATTGACTCATTCTGTCATTTGGCATATCATTGAAGAAATGAAGAAAAGGCCGAACTTTCGAAAATACTGATATTCTTACGTTTTTTGTTTCGAATTTTTCGTTCACAGCCTGAAAATTAAGAAATGTTTAATGAAGAAAATCTATAACACAAGTGTAGACTGTTGATTGCAATATTATTCAGTTTTGACAGAAGCTTTTTATATATTCTGAATTTGCCTTTGAAAATCCTGAAAACTTTTAAACTTTTACACTTCTTTTGGTTTTGTCCCATTTTGACCAAGAAAATTTTAAGCTAGTTCTCATGTTTAAGTCTGCAATGTATTATATGAGTAAGTGAAGGAAAAATGTATTCATTTTAATATTATGAATGGGAGGGGTGGGGTATTCAGAGATATAGGAATGACGATACCTATTGAATTCAGTGGCTGTGATTCCACCTCGTGCTTCTGTGTCCAAGGGAAACTCAAGTTGTGTCAAATATTAAGAAAACATGTACACCTCAAAAGGAAGCTGCAGTGTTTTCTAATCCAGCGGCGACACCTGCCCAAGTAGCTGAAGCCTGGGAGAAAATCCTCATCGAACTGTAGGGTGGGGAAAGGTCCAGTTGAACCATCAATGACCTGCGCTACCAGCTCTACACAAAGGCTGCAGCCAAGACCAGTTTCAACCTAGCTAGACTTCCTCCAACGCAAGATGCTGCGAATCTTCATTCATTTCGCACATAACACTAGGTGCAGCAGTAGCTGGGACGTAAAAAGAATCCGCTTGGATGGGGATGGGTTGCTACAGCCCGAAGATGACGTCACGGAAAGTAGCCTCCTCGAACCTGCTTAACAGGATTTCCTGCAGTTGCAAGAAGAGTTGCCGAAATCTTCGCAGCTCCAGGAGAGCAGGATTGAAGTGCTCACTCATCTGCGGAAACCTGCCCGAAATAATGGTAGGCGACTTGAACTAGAAAACTTGCTAAGTATCGACAAGATCTTGATTACGAGTTGAAATCTAACCTAAGATACGCACAATTTCCAGCTTACTAACCGAACACTGCGCCCTAAAAAAACACTTGCACACTACATGAATAAATAGGGAAACCGTGGAGTGTAGACTATGTAGAGTCGAGGAGGAAAGCCTCGCACACCATCTTCGAATGCAACGCGCTGCACAACAGAACATTCGGACAGGTCAACCTAGAATTAGGTTTGAATCCGAAAAACCTAATAAACCTGTTGAAATAAACAGACCTTTTTATATAGGACCCACTGACTACAAAACAATACAAAATAGTCATGAGCAGGTTTAATGGTGGCCGGAAGGTCAGAACTTCGATTTGTCGGACCCGGTTCGAATCCGGAGTATGGAAGAATTTCGCATTATTTTTTGTTGTAAAGCAAGTGCAATGTTGCCTGGATGCCAGTCTCGCTGTCTGGTGTTTGCTTGAAGTGTGCACCGACCACCCAGGGTGGTGCTGTAGGTTTTCCAGGTTTCCCTGCAGCTGAAAACTGGATACGCCACCAAAAATCAGTAAGTAGCTACGGAGCGCCAAGGAAAATCTTAAAAACAACCGTCCTCTACCCGCACAGGCTACGCCTTTGGGTGCACCATTTGAGTGTTTATGAGAAATTATTATTTTTCATTCAACTTCTTCAGTCGGGTCCTGTCTCTGAAACACCAACATATTCGAAGGGTGAACTGGCCTCATCATTTTCCTGAAAACTACTTTCCAAACTATGAAGTAAGCAGCTATTGGGTTCAGGAATCGTGTGCCCTGAGCAGACGGAATGAACCAAGGATGACAGTCTTCTGCATTCTTCCGGCTTTGATTTCTAACGTCTTGCATTATGCTGGTTTATTCTCAGGTTCAAGATTAGCAAATTCATCACACCGTCAAGGGACTCCATTATCAGAACAACCATTTCAACAGAATGGTCTGGGTAGAGTGTGTGGAATCAAGATATTTCTTCTGTTTTTCCTCATCTTATAGGTCGATATTCGTTTCGCCAGGAGCCAAAAATTCTATGACGAAAATCATCTTACTTTCACGGTCGAAGAGTACTATACCAGGTTTATCGTCTGGTATTTGCCCGAGGGTGGGAAATGAGTAGTTCCAGTAGATTCACCATGGACTCAATATCCCCTGAAGCGTGAGCTGAGACCGCATAAGACGGACCTGCTGACAGCTAACGCATAATGGTCTCATGCAACTCATGGCATGCCGTGCATCTAGTATCAGGGACCTCTATACCCATCATACGGCTACGGTAGACCACGGTATTGAAAGCACCATTCTGGCAGGCCAGTATGAATCCTTGGAACTTCAGCCCACTTAACCTAAGAAAGGTGTAGTTCAACATTTGGATAAGCCGAGGTCTTCGACGTTTCTGAAGTAGACACCATGCATAGGCTCATCCCTATGCAGCTGCAGCAGAGCTGTATTTTCCGAAGCCTTTACGTGGGATTTGTGTAGAACGGGTTTCAACTCGGTGACAGAGTTCGGATTACGCCGTTTGGTGTCGAAAATGAGACCGAGTTCGTCAGCTGCACAGACATCTGCATTGAAGAGGAACGCTCCAATACCTGCGTTTAACTAATGCCAGCAGAATCCAAAGCAACGGACTCTATTTCGATGTTTGTTATTACCATCAGCAGATCCTTTCCATGGAAAAACCATGTGATGTCCATTGCCTACTGTTCCTTCAATAAAACCTGGTTTTCTGCTTCGTGCCAGGTATTTCACTTCCAGTGAACTGATGGTGGTTTATAAGGCACAGTTTCGACCTGTCCTAGAATTATGTTTCCATATAAGGAGTGTAGCCCCTAAACATAAAATAAAACTTATATATTATGTCCAACAGAATCATTCATCTAGTCAGTGATGCTTCGATTAAAAGCTAACTCACTTCTTTGGACCACCTCAGAATGGTCAAGGCAAAGTCACAATCCAATCACATTTTTTACAGCCGCTTGTTTCGCGGCGATTAACAAGTAGATAATTCAGCAGAAACTCAGCTTTACCGACTTTTAGGTTGACTGGCAACTATTCCGCGTAACAAGCGGCAATAAAAACTGTGCTTAGAATGTGACCTTAGCTCGAAATGTGAATAACGGAGTCTAGCCGTAATATGTCATTGGTCCGTCCAGCTCATTCTTCACATAATTTTCTCGTCACTTTGGAGGCATCCCAAGCATCTCTTAACCTTGACTCTTTTTTCGAACTAACTGCAACGGTGTGGAATTCTGCTACGGGAGGTGAACCTTGAGGCTTAGAGCCTGCAGAAATTCAAAAAAACACATAATTATTTTCCTTTGGATTTCACGATTTTCTCTGGACATTACACGATTTTCCATTCTGTGTAACGTGGAACCAGAACATAATTGGTCAAATATCAACAATGCATTGATGACACTGAAGTTCTTTTTTATTGGCATGAGCAATCACAACCTAGGCAAAGTAGAGGGGGAAACCACTGAGGAAATTGTGTACACTAATTCCGAAAAAATAATTCCGCTAATACCCTAGTGAATGCCAAGTGATACCCCGAACAAATGCCACTAATTCCATTAATACCCAACGAATAAAATCAATAGAAATCTGAATTTTCGTTTTTTTTTGTCCAGTATTATGCGAAATACCTCTTTTTTCAATTTCACAATTGTGATTCCCGCACAGATGTTTTCTATCATCCGCAAATTCCCGATTCCATGGGTTGGGTACCTTTTTTTGTCCATGCACGAAATAATTTCTGTAATACTAGAGTAATACCTCTAATTCCCGACTAATGCCCATTCATTTTCGACTTATACCACTAATTCCCGAGTATTACCCACTAATACCCAATAATTTTCAACTAATACACCTAATTCCCGACTAATACCCATAATTTTCATCTAATTCCAATAATTCCCCACTAATACCACTAATACCCAAGGCTTGTACACCAAATTCCCCAGCGGTTTCCTTCTCTGGCAAACTGAATACTTCTCCCAAGTTGATGGACTGCCGATGGGATCTTCTCTCTCTCCAGTAATCGCCAACATATACATGGAGTGGTTCGAGGAATTGGCTATCAGAGAGGCGAAATACAAACCAAAACTATTGCTAAGATACGTAGACGACACCTTTATCATTTGGAACCATGGAGATGAACACCTTGGGGAATTCTTCGCCAGAATGAATAACATGAGGGATTCAATCAAATTCACAATGGAAAAGGAAACTAACAGTACCCTATCGTTTCTCGATGTGAAAACTGAAAGAACAGACACTGGAATCCTTACCTCTGTTTACAGGAAGAAGACACACAGGACAGTACCTCAACTACGGCTCTAATCACCCAAACTCCACAAAGAGGGGAATCGTATGAACGTTGGTGGAGAGATCAATGTCTATTTGCAACAACCAGGAGTCATTGGAGGCGGAAATTAACCACATCAAAAAGGACCTACGCCGAAACGGATACTCCGAGAAGCTCATAGGAGAAGTTCGGAAACAACTCGAAAAGACCAAGACAACCGAAGAAAGACCACAAAACCCTGTTCTCATTCTTCCCTATATCAGGGGTATCTCCAAGAAGATCAGAAGGATCGGAAATAAATACAACATCAAGAGTTGCTTTCAATCCGGCAGTACCTTACGAAGCTTCCTCATCAAGACGAAACCAGAGAACACAACAGAATCCAGTAAAAACTGTATTTACAAAGTCCCATGTGAATGTGGAGATTCCTATATCGGAGAGACCAAGAGGCCATTATCAGTAAGAATAGCCGAACACAAAAAGTGGACTCAACGAGGGAAAACATCAAAATCGGGAATTGCTGACCACGCCTGGACAAAACACCACCGAATTCTCTGGGACGAAGCTAGTGTTCTTCATAGAGAGGAACATTGGTTCAAACGGAAATTTATGGAAACCACCTACATAGAAGCCAATAGTGCCTTCAGTCAACCAAGCGTGGAAATTAAAAACGTATGAAAACCGCTCACGGACCGTTTTGGAGGGAGAAAAAGCGCGAAACCAAGCGCGCCACAAGACCGCGCATAATTACAACGTAATTACGCGCTAATTATAGACCTATAAAAGGTCGCGTAGCATCTGATTTTGTCACTATTCACCAGAAGACGATTGAGGATTCAAGCAATTGAAACGTTGTGAACAATTTGAAAGAGATAGAAATATTTCAACCATTAAGATGATGGACGTCCGAAACATACGTAATCATGAATACAGGTCGTTTTGCATACAAGCATGATGTTACATAACTTTTCTTTCGACATTGCAACTATCGCCCACATTCTCTGCTCTAGCCAGCACTCCACTGAGAACTCCTCGACTAATAAATATTTCACAGACTGTTTCGCTAGTACTTATTATCCGACAATCTGCGCTTTATTCCGTTACATCACTTGTAACATCCAACTTTTTCAGCATCTGCAGAAAAAGGATATGCCTTATCGAATAGCTGTTGTGAGCATTGAACATAAACATTTTTACTTCATCAGATATAAAGCACATGCCGCAAGTAGTTGATATATTTCCTAATGAATGTTTTTTCACGTCGCTAGATACTTTATTTGCTAAGTATTTTAGAAGTAGACTGTATATTTTCATTACCTTGAAGTTGTTTTGCGAAATTCTACGAATCGTGGAAACATCGACTTGGTTAATGTGAAAAATCCCATAGTCTGGTTAAACTGCGTTTATCTTTGGTAAAGAAAGGATGAATGAATTTTTCTGGTTTTGACATTTTTTAAAACTGACGGGAATGTCATGATGTTCAGCTTTTCACCAGTTAGGAAATGTTTTACTTTTCCAAACTGCTTAGGAAAAGTTCTTTACATCATGAATAAGGAATAAAATTAATTATAAAAACTAAGGAGAAGTGAATAAATATCGTTTGTCAATTTTGACATTGAAGTTATGTGTGGGATCATTAGTAACTATGGAAGGTTACCTACACAGGTATTCACTTGATTTTCCAGATTTTCTAAAAAATAATTCATATTCATGTTTCATTAATGTTCAGATACTCAAAATTAGAAAAAATCTTGTATGTAGCATATTACGAAATAACATTTTGTGTAACAGAATTAAGCTTTACATTATTAACTATTCTCAGATTTGAATTACATTTAGATTTAACAATATGTTATTATGATATATGAGTATTATAATAAAGAGCATTTTTTTTCAAGTACTTGAAATTAAATCCAAACATACAAAATTCTTCCAGCTGTGTTTGGATAGTCTTTTTTCCATGGACAGTACTTCTTATTTCCATTTGAATTACTCGAAATGGTACTTATAACATTATGATTAATAGTATTTACGAGTATACGAGGAGTATAGTTTCCTTTCCAACCAGACACCAAAGTAACATCTTATTCCTATTGAAACAGAATATTCAAAATTAATTTATCTACAATTATAATATGGGCAAATTATTAAGAAAAGAAATGGAAATTGGAAATTACAGCAAAAATTTGCAAAATTTTTGTCAGTTCAATAAATAACCTCTGAACAAACAGGATGCAGAAATATGGAACTCTTTATTAATTTGAATTTGACAGTACCTATAGGAATAAAATTTTTAAATTGAATTAAAACAAGGAAATTCAACAAGAATTTAGGTTAGTGAATACTAATGTTAGTAACATAATATTATTGAAATGAGAAATTGATCTGAAAAGCAAAAAAGAAATTCGATAATGCAAAATTTAAAAGAAAAAGTAAACCAAAAAGAAAAACTCACAAATTTAAGCTGGAAATCCAATGAACCAATTTCAATTCCTCTAAGATTTATTTTGGTATAATTTTCTTCATCATATATGAAATTATTATTACTGGAAAGCCCTAGGAATCCTCTATGTAGCGTGTTCATACGCGTTCCGACTGAGCTGAAGCTGGAACTGAAAGTAAAGAGGTAAGACTGAAAATAGCAGAGGTATTGTCACCACGGCATTTCTATGAAAAAAAAAATTAAAATTCTTTTTATTTTCTTGATAACAATTTTACTACAAATGTACAAAGCTCAGCTTTTTCAGCAACCCACCCCTATTAACATTTGAACGGTTTGAAGTACAAACATGAAATAAAAACCATTTCAAATGGTTTCACCAATTCTACTTTTTGAAAGGAAGGGAATTGTTATGGTCTGACTGTGGGCGCGGGGGTGGGGACATCCATTTAAATGGCATGTGGATTTGGTATTGTTTATATACTACTGAGTGAAATTTAGCTTTAGGGCAATTGCCTGAAAAAAGTCACCTGAGGGATGGAAATGCACTTTAGTCTGGCCAACAATATTTTTTTAATTTAAGGGAGTTCCATCGTATCGTTTTCGTAGAAAACTCCTCAAAAGTAGAGCTTGTTCGAGCAAGGGATATCCGGGACTTACAGTTTGAATAAAAGTGAAATCCGAACCACTTCAGCTCCGTGACAGGCGTCCGGGAATCCAACCCGAACCGCCAGGGTGGAAGGCAAACGCTCTAACACCACGACCACTCCGTGTGGAAAGTCATTGATTATTTTTTACACATCGAAAAGTGTTTTAATTATCAAGTGACTATCTTTTAGAGGACGTATAAACTTCCTCCAGAACATAAAGGCTCGAAAGGTTTTTTGGCGTATCTTTTCTTGATGTAAATAATAAAGTGTGTAAACTTGATTATTCATTGTCTTGCCTGTCAATATTTTTTTTTCAAGAGCTTGTCATGAGATCAAACAATGCGAAATAAAATCTAAATAAAATTGAAACAGCAGAGGCATCGAAAAACGTTAAAGTCGCCATTTACTATTGATGAGAATAGTAAGAAGAAATCATTGGGAGCTAAACAAAGACTGTACGGCGGATGACCCATCATTATAATGTTTTGACTTCTCAAGAACAATTTTGTATGAGCTGATGAGTGAGAGCTTACTTTGTCGAGGTGTAGAATGAGTCGTCTTTTGTCATTGGTTTCCCTGATTTCTAACACTTCTGGCAAACAAATGTTGGTGCACTATTCAGAATTGACCGTTCCACGTTGCTCTACTTATTGGAACTGTTGTGACATGTCCAGTTATTCCGAAAAAAAAAAATTGTTTCGAAGTGTTTCGTCTTGAAAAACCAGTACAGTAAATTGTTGTTTAGTTCAGTAGATTGTTAAGATCGTATAGACGTCTTTTGAAGTTCTTCAACATTTCTTTGCACCCATCGATACGAGCTTTTTTGGGCGAAATTTTCATGCAATATTGAATATATGAGGTTGGGTCTGATGCTGAAGTATGCCTCAATCTCACGGTATGTTTCATGACCATCTTGCAACATCACTTCACGCACATCATCGATGTCTTTTGGTACAACAGCCGATTTTGAACGACCTCCACGAAATTCGTCCTGTAGCGGAGAGTGCGACCACGATTGAATTCGGAAAACCAGCGTAATACTCGATATAGTGCTGCATCACCAAGAGTCGAAGCGGGGTGATTGCACTGCTGTTGGTTTAATCCAGGTCGACAGTCATAGAAAATAACCTCACGAATATTTTCACTATTTACTTTATTTTTTGCGACCAAAATGAATGTTCCAAGTATCTGATGTAAACGACACAAATAGCACTAGTATGTGCGATCACCATTAAAAATGTCAAACTGTACGATAACAATAGCAGATTTGAGATATTCACATCAGTGTTGCTATTTCTCAAAAGTTAAGTAGAAATCTTCTTGTAATTTATAACAATTTATATCGAGCATATAGCATCAAGGATGTAAGTGGTGTGGTGCCAATAATAATAACAATAATGTATTGACCTATTCTTAACTTTGAGAAAATAATTCGTTCTAGCGATGAGAAAAAATTGTTACGCAATCATTTTTTCAATTGTTTTTTGAAATGCAACTTGCTCTAAACTTTCATAATATACGATAGGTGGTTGCTCCGATTCCAGAATACAACGGTCCAATCGTAGTTCTGTAACTATAATCTGAGAAAATGTTCTATTGAATTCCAATTGGATATACGTGTTTGGTTGAGGGTACTGTCAATTTTGCTCACTTTCAGCGTACCTACCTACCTATACTGAATATATAAGTACTAGTTGAAAAATGTTCTATAACTTAAACCAAATCAAACTCGGATAGGTCTCTTCTAGTTCCCTATTACAAACTCCAAACGGTTCACTTCCATTAATTGAATGAAGTCAACGAGTAATCAACAAGATGAGGTCACTGAAGAAGCAAATCAAGAGTATCTTGCACAACTTTTCACAAATTCAAAATTTTGGTGTTTAATTTCCGGCAGTTCTATCAGTATAAATATTCTCATTAGGTAAGTATCGTAGGAATACCTGATCAAATTCAGCAGCTGGAATACCTATCCACTGTTCAGCTAAGGTTACACCAATAAATAAACAAAATGACTTGATGGTACGATATGGAGCTGGTGACCAACCGAATTGTTGGTTGACATTCACTCTTGATTTCAACTTCGAACGTAGGGATTGAAGATTTGAAGTAATAAAAGTGTCACATCTTGTCACAAAATATGAGGAAAATATTACATCTACCATCCTTTTGTGCAATTTTGCTCTTAGAGAACACGTTTGCAAGTGCTAATTATGATAAAACAGTGAGCATTGTTCTTCATTTGGTTGGGAATGACCACTTGCATATATGCATGTTTCGAACTTCTTGCCTCCCATTAGATAGCATTAGAGTCCTCTTGACTTTGATAATAATCAGAGCTTTATCGTCTTCTCCCACGGATATAGTCAGACAGTCGCAGGGCCACCCGCGAGCAAAGCATAACACCGGTGGCACTTTCCTACAAACTGAAAAGTAAGTGGAAATTATCTTACAGAAAACAGTACTTCCCCTTACGGACATTGGATTAGATTTGGGAGTGCATGTATGCAGGTGGTCATTCACAACCAAATGAAGGAAGAGATATTCAATGCTTCATTGAAATTAGTTCTTGCAATGGTTTCTTCCTTGAAATGAACGTTTCACAGATGTAATTCAATTTCCGTAAGGGAAAGTAGTTGTTTTCTATCAGATACTTGCCAAATATTTTCCACTTTGAGAAATTTGTCGAGGGAAAGGTATTCGCACATGTCAAAATTATTTGTTTATTTTATTTAAAACACTCATGCGCAGTTATCAAACTTTGTTCGACTCAATCAAAGTTATTAATTTCAAATAAAACATTTCACCTCCCACGTCAAATTTCATGAAAGTTACGTTTCAATACATGAATACTATATTTATTCAGCTTTCATCAACTCTTCAAAACTTCTTTCGCTTTGAAACAAACGGCAGCCTCGATAGCCGCAAATTCTACGAAACTCGCATTCCATTATTTGAAGGCTTAAGTCAACTACAACAACTCAACAACAAACCCTTCAAGTTTTGAAACAAAAGGATTGCTCCAATCTTGACCCGATCCAATACACGAACGAGATCACTCTCGTTTTTTTAATGCCCTGCTATTAAAGTGTTAACAATAGAATATCGAATGGCGTTGCTGGCGTGATTGAGGGCCGAAACTTGATCGATAAACTCCGATATTGTTGAGTAGAGTTTGGATTTGTAACAGACAGGGCAGGAGCGTAGCCGATTTATTCAGTTTCTTTGATTTTGTTCAAATATCGATGCTTATGTTTTATCTACATATATCATTTCCCCTAAGACAAACAAGACTTTTCCATTCAGGCAATAATTTTCATGTAGCATCGGAAATTATAGAGTTAAAAAATCTGGTCAGATTTTATAATGAACTAGATAAAGTTAATGCTAACTAGAAAGAGAGGAGTAGCAGTATAACGAATATATTGTTATGAAATGTAGTGTAAAAAAATAGAATATTTAAAAAAGTTCAAAATTCTTCAAAAACAGCAGAAAACCCTAGCAGATATATTTCTCTAATGTAAAGTACTTCACCTCATCAGCAGAACACCATAGTTTCTATTAAAAGCAGTCACAAACTCAGCATTTTAAAATTTTGTACAAAAGGACGATTCCAGTATAAGCCGCAAGAGAAGTCTTCCAAGAACAGCAGTTTTTTCTAAAAATAATTTTAAATTAGAAACCGGATATATAAACAAAATTATCTACAACCCGAAAGAAATCTGAGAGGGCACAAAAAGTATAGAAAGTTTTAAATTTAAAGTAAATTAGTAATCAAATGCAAAATTAAAATATAAACACTCAGTATATGGAATTTACTAGACGGTCAATTTTACACGTAAATATCAATAATAACCCAGAACCTTGGTTTCATATTGGGCCAATATAGATATATTGTAAATGAAAAAATAATATTGGTCCAATATGGGTGAATATTCAAAAAACCATATTATATTAACATTATTGGTAAAATATTGTTTAAACCTGTTCTGAATGTAGATTGTCACATGTAATATTGAGTCCATATTGGTTGAATAATTTCTACCAATATCGATAATACTATATTGCCTACATATTGTTTTCAAATAAATATTGCAATCCCAATATTCCAGCCTATCTATTCTAGGGATAAAAAACCATATTGTATTTCCAAGTTTGATAGCACATTGGTTGAATATCATTTCAAATATAGTCAACAAATCCTATTAATTAATGTTGGGTCAATATTGGTTCATGATATATGAAGACCACAGGGGAAGAATGATACATGTCCAAAACAGCTGATTTCGAGAATAGACAAATTTAAGGTTTGAAAACATTCGGGGAAAGGGTTAGAACAAAATTCAAAAAATAAAAATATGTGCAAATGCATTAACTCTTTATTAAATTGTATACATAAAATGAACTAAATTTTAAATTGTTCTATAATAAAAAAAAATTGAAATGTTTATAACGGTATGGACAATAACCATTATTCCCTACAATTCACCACCAACGAGCACTTCGTCACTGCAATTCCCGTCTTCTGTCTCCTCGTCATGTCCTACAGTGTTCCTTCTGTTTGTGAAGCTTTGTTTCGCTACTTTCACAGTGGTGAGGTTTTCATAAAATTGCCGGGATGCCGGTTTCTCCAAGAATGTTTTCAGAAACTGCAAATCCTGGTATTTGGCAGCCTGAATAGGAATAAGTGTGGTGTACAGGTTTTTCTTGGGAACAATAATTTTTCTCGAATTATTGTTTTGGGGGGGGGGGGGGTTTTCTTGAGTTCGTTTTTGATTTTTTTTCAATCTTCCCTTCCCCCGTGTAGCTCTGGCTGCAGAAGTTCCTTGAACTGTGGGTGGTTCGGTGATCGAGGTAAGGGTGAAGTTGCCAAAGAATGTGTTTTTGAAAGAAATGTTTGGCTCTTCATTGTTTATTTGTAGGATTCTTATAGGCCTAGTGGGAAACGGACATTCATTTTTGTAATATCCAGATAGGTGCTCTGTTCAGCTTACAAATTCTAATTCTTGGCCACAGTAAATTACTTTAAATGGGGTAGGTTTTACCCTGCTGTCACGAATAACCTCTCGCCAATCGTCAGGTACTTCTGTATAAGCATTTTGATTGATTATGGCCATATCTCTGTCGCATTCTAGATACGAGTGTCCCCTTATGGGGAAGTGAATAGTTACTTGATCAAGGCGGTGCTCCTCATTTACGAGAGGTAAAACAACCTTACCGTCGTATAGTTTTTGTTTTGTCCAGGACAAGAATCACAAAAGATATTGAGCTCTCGAACTTCTGGAGCCAAAATCTTGTATACGAAGTGGTAAATCATAGAAGCTACATCGTCACCTCCTTTTTTCGCTACGGATTCGTCATAAGTATAGAACACTGCTTGAGACGTAGACAATGTATGGATATTGAAACTGATGAAGTTTAATTGACGTTTATAGTAAACGTCATTGCATGTAATGTTTGGAGTTGGAAGGTTTTTCTGGTAGTCAATCGCAATATACTCAATATGTTTATTCTTCATGGCAAGTCGTCGTTGTTTCTTTATCAGGGAATAAAATTGTTCGCTCCTCTTTAAATGTAAAGTTTTTCCGGTTTCAGCTAATTTCAACTGTTTTAAGAAATCTGCTTTTTGACGGTCATCCAAAGCTTCCAAAAGTTGTTGTTTCAGGTTGGAAATTTCAACATTCATCTTATCGCACATGGCACACGTATCCTTACGTGGGAATCCAAAGGAAATATTGAATTTCGTTTCAAATATTTCACGGAATTTCTCGTACGAGACATTGTTGTTGGGGTTACCGTCTGAGTACAGTCGATGCAATTTAGCAATATTTGGCTCCACGTCCAAGTAAATTTTTCCCGTCTTTTTTGTGGAATAGTGGGACTTTCTACCTTTCAGAGAGCGTATTAATACCAGAATTTTATTGAGTGTTCCTTCCGAAAGTTTGTGAGGTCGATTCTTGTGGGTCCCCCTTTTGTCAATTGGAGCTACCCCTCTCATAGTAAGTGATTCTCGAATACGCTGAACTCGACCCAATGAAACTCCATGAAGTGAAGCAAAAGCCTTCCTATAAATAGGTTGGCCAATTAAACAACCTGCTTCATTGAGAACTCGAACTCTGTAAGAATAGGATGCACTATGTGAAAAAGAGTCATCAACGTTAGCTGATCTCGAACGCCGGCAAAAAACAGGTAGCACAAGTACATACTTTGGTTGTTGTGATCAGCAAGCTGGTTGAATTCACGTAAAAAGCTTTTTTTTTTCGGCCTCAGGAACCAATTTGAAGCACTGGTACTGTTTACATTGGCAATCCGGACCCCGAGCATGGCTAGCCACTCGCAATTTTTTGGTAACTTCAGTAATTCTTCCCGTTTTTTTCCGCTATTTCGACGCACAACACTCCATAATCTTAACATTGTCCGGCTCTTCTTCACCTAATGAACTCATTAACAGCGTTCAAAACAGTAGATAAAACAGAAAAAAGTATAGTAGTAGAACGTAATGTTAACAGCAGAAACCAACGCTACGAACTGAGACGTGCGGGACCACCCGACTTGAAGGTTACGGCAGCGTGCACGACTTGTTTGGACATGAACCATTGTTCCCCGGGCGCGCGGTATGGAATCGTACTTCCCCAGTATGGGATATATCATTCGTGTAATATATCACGACAACATCATTCTTCCCCTGTGATGATGTGACCAAGCACTAGTAACAATAAAAGGCAACAGCGTTCGCATCTCAATTTTCAGGTGAAAGGGGCAAACACCATTCTTCTTCTGTACTCTTCATATATCAATATTGATAAAATATTATTGTCTTCAACATCTAGAATAAATATTGCAATCCCAATATTCCCCTAACATCGATTCCAGTGATAAAAACTATATTGTATATTCAAATGTGATTGCATATTGGTTTAATATTATTTCGCTTATTTTGAACAAATCTTATTAACTTATATTGGGTCAATATTGGTTAAATAATATTCACCAATATCGATAAAACAATTTTGTCTCCATGTTGTTTCCAACATCTAAAATAAAATGAAATGTAAATATTGGCCTAATATTCAATGAACCATATTGAAATTATATTATGATCAAACCTGTACAAAAATCCACTGCTTATAAAACGTCTTTTAACACCTACGAAAATATATTAAACACACACACACACACATAAATTGTTTTCAAGACAGCTTACTCAGTGGTTATGACGACCAAAAGGCAGACTCTGGTGTCACCTTGATCAACCAAACGACATTTGATCATTCACCAAGGCATATTCACTTCCCCCAATATATCCAAATGATATTGCACCAATATCGGCTATTAATGCTCCAAGAATATTTCACCAATACTATTTTTGAAACAATATTTGACCAAAATCGCAAAATGTTCACATTTTATTTCTCGGCAATATAACGTTTGAATATTTTGCCAATATTTTCCGGATATTGTACCTGCGATATTGTACCAATATCGCTGAATATTTTGAGGCCATATTGCTTCTTGAATATTTCGCCAATATTGTTCAAGTAGTATTAGACCAATATCGCCGAATGTTCAAATTTTTTTTCTGCCAATATTGCATTTCGAATATTTTGCCAATATTTTCACAATAATATAACAATATTCTACCAATATAGGTGTGCTACTTGGGAAGAAACGAGGACAGAAATATCAAATCATGAATCAAAAGAGCAACTTGGTGAAATTAGAATAGACAGAATAAAATGTGAGAACTTTTATGAAAGAATTATGAATAAAATTTAATAAATAAATAAGAAAAATTGTCAATAGTTGTGAGTAATTGAAAGAAAACTGAAAAAAAGTGCAATATAAAACAAAAGTCTTCACGAGTGCTAAAAAAACTGTAGGGAGACTAAGAAACGGCAACCAAAAGGTTGATGATTAGAGAGAGGGTGCAGAAGATTAACAAGACAGAAAACAGAATTTATGTACCGGCAATTTGAAATTTTATGAAATAAAAAGAAAAAGCCCTTTCAACCAACTGAAACTGAGTACAAGGGGACGAAAAAGTTCCTGAGAATAGAGCAAAGTTCACTCACCCCACTTTAAAAACTCTAGAGATACCAAACCAGAGAGCAGAAGCCAGAACCAGCAGGAGACTCCATCAAACAAAATTGTATTTTTCGAACAATTCGTTATCCAAAACTAAACAAAATCTTCAAATAATATCGAGTACATTTCACAACATCAATTTTTTAACAATCCTGAACAGTTTTACCAGTTTCCAAGTAAAAACTTTTATCATTGAAGATCTCCGAGACAGTCACCGAAAAACTCTTCAAAACTTTCAAATGGTGTTTAAATTCATCAATAATTAGATTTACCCAATTTAGTAACAATCCATACAATATACTCTTCAAGTATAGTTTATGTTTCATTTATTGTAGATATAATTTTCAGACAACGCTGCCACTGAACTACTGTGACTAATATTTCGGCAACGACACGGAAACTGCAGAATTTTTGTATGAAATTATTACCATTCCAACATTTGAATAGAATAAGTTATTTAACGTAGGTCTAGATAAGTTTCAAGGTTAGAAATTTGATAAAAAGTACAAAAGTGTTCACATTTCACCTCATTGAATTAGTTATACAGAGTTAGTCAAATGTATGGAACCTCCCATTTTTCTCAGTTAATATGAAAGTTATCGAAAAAAGTTCAGATGAAAGTTTGAGGGTATTGATTTGGTGGAGTAGTAACGTCATTGGCATTTCTGTTAAATGGAACAATATGTCATGTTTAGTATTGTTAGAAAGCTTGTTTCTTTCTCATTTCAGTAGTACTGATATTATTTCAACTCTCTCGATAGGTAGGTACTGTCCATTTCGTATTTTTGTGCCCATCTCTGTAACTCACTTACCTATTGCTTAATTTGTTTAAATTTTTTCTCAGTCATGGAAAGTAGCCAGGTAGATATTTTGAGCAATATGGCAATTTGATTCAGACAGTGGCGTTTTAATGAAAAAAAATATTTTTTTATGTACTACATTGAAAGTTGTTTCTTTAAAAAATTTCACTTACAATGTTTACAGTTAACATTCACCTCATAAAATGAGTACGGGATATTTTGGTTCAGCTATTCCAGAAATTATATTTTTTATCTCAAATCACGGGTTCTAACGAAAAATTGGTTTTCAGGACTGATGAATAAGTAAATGAAATAGCCAATCTACATATTATGTTGTCCTTCTTTCAATTAAAAATAAATAGTAACATTTTGAACTATTGAAACAAATGACTATTTTTGTTTTTTCCTTCATTTGAGGAAAAATTCAGGATTAGGGCACATCAATTATTCAGGACCAAATTTTCCCTCGACATTTTCCTATAGAAAAATAACTCTGAATATCAGAATATCCAACTGGCTACATTTCCCGATCGAGAAAAATTTTGAACATATTAAGCAATAGGTAAGTGAATTACTGACGTGGACACAAAAATACGAACCACACTGTACCTATCTAGAGAATTAGAATATTATTGGTACTACTGAAATGAGAAAAAAGCAAGCTATGTAGCGATACCAAACATGACATATGGTTTCATATAAAAAAAATGTTGATGACGTCACTTCTTCACCACCAATGGCACATCTAAAACTCATTTGAATTCATAAAAAAGTGCAGAGTAAAATATCCTTCAACTTTTAATTGAACTCTTTTTCGATAACCCTCATAGTGACTGAGAAAAATGGGCGGGTCCATTCATCTGACTAACTCTGTATAAGAAAACAAATATTTGAGGTGAATTTACTATATTTATTTTCACAAAATCTATTACAATTACAAAATCATATTTGAAATAGTCTTCAACAACCCCTTTTCAAGAACTTTGCTTGAGATTGGGAGAATTTCATGTTTTGGCGCAGCGACTGAGGAGCTGAAAAGAAAAAGGTAATAACTAAAAGAGTAAGTATCTGAGAAATCTGAGGAAAAAAAAATTTGTATACTACAGTTTAGCAGCCACTACAAAAAGGAAACATAAATAAATTTCTTCATTCACATATTTTCATCAATTAAAATCAAAATCAACAATCAATTATAAATCAAAATTTAAATTAGTATCTAATTATATAACAATATATAGAGAAACACTAAAAGAAACAGAAAGGTCTGGATAGATGAAAGACAAAATAATTCTGAAAATGAATAGAAAACAACTTGGCAACTGATAAATCAAATGAAAAAATATAGGTATTTACTTTTCCAGTCACAGAACAGCAAGTAGTCAACATTGTTCATCGGCTAAAAGCTAAAAAAACTCATATTCCAGTGGTCCTGACCCCAATACGAACAACCTACTACTCAAAAAATGTAGCACGGAAACCAGTTGTCCCCTAATCTTTCTGATTATCAACTCAACAGAAAATCTTTCCAGACGAACTAAAATTAGCATTAGTCAATCCATATTTTTAACGAAATTGTCCTCCCAGTTGAAATTTGTAGAGGAATAAATATTCTCTCAAGTATTGGTAAGATCTTCGACAGTTTATCTCATTTCTGATGAAAAATAAATTGTTGTCCGCTAATCAACATTAGGCTGGAGCCAAAACAAATTTTAAACAATAAAAATAAGAAAAAAAGTAATAGGCAATGACCATCAGGTGAAACATGTTGTCGAGATTCTTACTTTGGGAATAAAATATTTAAACCCAAAACGCTCAAAATGGTGAAATGGGGATGCAGCTTAGGGATTGAAAATGATTTTTGTGATTTGCGGCATAACCTGACCTCCTAGCAGCAAAATGTTCAGTTTCAAAATTGTAAGTGATAAAATATCGAAAACTTCTGTATTCAACACTTTTTGACATAACCTCAAAAATAACAAATAATTTTTTTCAGTTCACACTAAAATTTGTAAAAATATATCTTATTTCCAGTCGGATAAGCATGAGTTTTTCGCAATTCCGAAGACGACTAGTTTTCCAGTTATGTAAATTTTTAGAAAATAATACCCTTATCTTCCACAAACATTTGTCTTGATATTTTTTTTGTATTTCGAAGGTCTATAAGTGATCATTTCAATTGTTGAAATATCTTTTTTAAAATGGTCTGCGTAACTTGGTGGTTTATTGATAGTAAAACCACTTGAAATTGGGGGATAAAATTCTCTCTGAAACATGATTTTCTCAATATTTTCAATAATTTTCGACTTTCTTCATTGTTTTTATAACAAAAAGTACTTTATATCAAATTATTTATAATTCAAATATTTGAACTCATAACCGGTTTTCCTCCATTTTGACTAGACTAGAAAAAAAGTAAGGTTATTCTGGACTTTCATTGTCTAAAAAAGAACAAAGAAAAATTCAATTACCTGCAATTTTTAATCACGACGTTTCAACTGTTAAAATCTACAGTCGTTATCAAGTGTATAATGCGACAATCTCAAGGACACTTCTTATATATGCTGTGGATGATTTTGTGTCATTAGCCTAGGGGTAATTTGGCGGTATTCAGGTAAGCTTGTTAATTACAGTGCCAGGCCCCACCGGTACTGCATTGTTAATAAATTCTTATGGCAATTTCAATTGATCCATGCCACTAATAAAGGGTTTCCACACATTACGGATGTCTTTCTTTGCTAACTTGACTAAAGACTTTGTTGTTCATAATATATGCACTCTCTTTAAACTGCCTTCCATACCAGCCCGCTTCTTTATGGATGACTTCGGCTTCAGTCCATTTTATGTTGTGTTGGGTTGTCCAGGCATGATCCGCTATCCCTGACTTTGATGTTTCTCTTCGTTGAGAGTTTCTCTTGTGTTCAGCGAGTCTAACGCTAAGTGGTCTCTTAGTTTCTCCAAGATAAACTTCGCCGCATTCACAAGGGATGCGGTAGATGCAGTTTTTGGAGTCAATGTCAGCGTTACGTGGTCTGGTCTTTGTGAGATAACTGCGAATAGTGTTATCTGACTTGAAACATGTCCGTATTTTGTATTTCGACCCAATTCGTTTTATTCTTTCCGATAGACCTCTAACATACGGAACGCACAGAGTGGCTCGTGTCGGCTAATCTGGTTTCTTGTTCTTATCCCCCCTGCGGGCTAGAACATCTTCTATATGTTTTTTGGGGTACTCATTTCGTCGCACATCTTTCTTGATGTTGTCCAATTCGATGGTAAGACTTTTATTTGTGTTACATAGGTTGTAGGCACGGTCACCAGCGATCGAACAACCCCTCTCTTTGTAGCACCATGATGGTTCGATTCGAAGTTCAGGTATTGTCCGGTATGAGTCGGCTTTCTGTATACTGATCATTGTTCTTTTGAACTTTCACGTCTAGAAAAGGTAAACCGTCTTGGGTCTCCTTTTCCATCGTGAAGTTTATTAGTTTTTAGACAATGAAAGTCCAGAATAACCTTTCTCAAAGTGAAACATTATCAACCACTTTCAAACAAACGTAAAAAAAAAGTGTTAGATTTTTTTATTATCTACAACTTTTCTTCCGAACATATTCCACTAGAAGCTCACGTTTCGCTGCCAATTGCAAAAAACCATTTCCACTCCTAAACTGTATCCCCATTTCACCATATTGAGTGTTTTCGGGTATATATAAATATTTTTTCCCAAAAGTAGAACCTCAACCACATTCTCCTTCTGGTCCTTACCTGTTACTTTTTTTTCACAAAAATTATAGTCACCAGTCTACATGGTTTCATGACAAATAAAAGTACTGAGACAGCACTGTATGACTTTCATGAACACAGAATAACGGCCCTTGATGAAAGAATACAGATCTGTAGACCATTTATATATTTTTTGCGTGCTTTTGAGATGGTAAATCATTAACTCCTCATTTGCAAAATGAACACATATGGTTATGGTATTAGACTTTTAACTAATAAAATCTATTTGTCAGACATATCATAATGTGTAATGATAAATAACATTCGAAGTAAACAAGACATGAAAAACAAGAGTGCCGCAGGGATCAATATTAGGGCCACTTTTCTCCTCATTTGTGCCAGTGAAGGTGCAAGGAAAGTAGAGGCATCTGAGACAACTAAGATGCTAGGATAATTCTTTGTTTAAATTTGTAGTAGACTACGGAAAAAAATGTTTACATTAAAATTTGTTTCGAATCACTGGGACTCTGTAGTACTAATAACTCTCTATCATGCAAATATATAGTATCACCTAAGATATGGCACACTGGATTGGGTTTCATCTACTGGTATCAATAGATTAATTTTTGTCCTTCACAAATTCGCAGTGAGGACTGTTATTATTGCTGGCTTAAGGTGAAAAAATACATGTAGCAATACTTTCAAATACTTTCGTATACTGACTCTTATAAGTGTATTTGTCTATGAATTGTACATATACGTTTATCAAAATCGTGATAAATTCAAGAAGAGTCTACAATATTTCTGTAACCCAAGAAATAGAAGCATACTTGTACCAGATGCACATCGTACAATGTCTTTTCAGAAGTCGCATCTTTTTATGCGTTGTAAGGTGTGTGATAATTATATTGAGGAAGCCTCCAACATACATATTTTGAAGTGTTGACTAAAAATACACCTTATTGGTAGGACGTTTTACACTTTCGATGAATTTTCTATAGAATATTTACACTATATGTTGAATGTATTTTATCGAATAATTTATTCTCTCTCTACGCTTCATGATGACGTTTTCTTTGTTCAGTTGCAATGTGTAACGTCCTAATATACTCTAAATGTTAAACAAGGAAATAAAACTCACTATTATTATTATTAGTTGAATGGTATCTCTGATTTTGTTATTTGTGTCAAAACTACTAAAAATAATCTTATTGGGTTGCCGGCAGTTCGACTTTTATAAAGCCAAAATCCTTCTCACCATCTTTACTTCAGAAAATAATCCTTATTCTCGTATGCGTGAAAGAATATCACCTTATCTTCTTCACACAAATAATGGTAAAAAAAACTCTGAAATGGAAACTTCTCGGGTCTCAGATGACTTACGCATATCGCATCTATAACAGAATTTCTCGTACTTAAATCTGACTTTAAAAACTGCATACGAGGATATTCCCCGTTCTTAGTGCCTGTTTGTCATACTTAAAATTATCGTTCGGCGACAAGATGTGTTTATACCATATATTATGACAGCACTGCACCATTTTTTCGACTTTCAGAATAAAAGCCGCTGATAGATTATAATCCAGCGTCGGATTCAGTCATATTTGTTCGTGTGTAACTATAAATTATCAACAACGTTGGACTGTTTATTTTTTGAGGATCCAAATAATTTAATATCTACGAACACACGCCATAAATATTGCAAGAAGGATCAACTGAAGCAACCCCAGGGATCTATTCTTGGGGCGCCTCAATTCACGTTACGAGGAGTTTATGGCCGTCTATCTGGTCTGTTGTGGTTCACTACACCAATACAGTTTAGTCTCATTCCAGAAGATGGTCACTTGGTGAATGAAACACATGTCGAGGTTTAGCGTTGGGATGAAACTCCAGTTTATCCATTACCATTGCCGGATTGAGACTACATGATGCCCTAAGCAATCCTCGCCTGTGGGCCCCCTATCAAAAAGTAAACTAGTATCGGTCATTGAATGAAAATACATATTAAATACAAGGAGATAAATCATAGATATGCACGTACCTCAGAATATGTATGAAGGACGAGAGAGATGAGTGGAGTAGTGCAATAACTACTCTAACACAACACATCTTTTTTATTTAGGTATTTATTTAATGGCAACTCGCGACTTTTTCTGGAATGAAATTCGCGAAAAATAGTTTTAATGTCCAAAGTTTTTAATAAATCTGACTCTTTATACAGGGTGACTCAGGGTTGAACCGCCAAACATTTAGGATCGGTTTTTTAGTCAAAAATAAGATTTTTGTTTTCTATAATCATGTGTCCAAACTTGCTTTGTTTTCGAGATACAGAGTATCAAAGTTCCTAGACCTGCGAGCTCTCCTGACTTAACCCCTACGGATTTTCGTTTAGGGTGCAATGAGAACTAAAGTTTATGCTGAGCCCATCAACGACGAAGGTACTCTCCGGTGAAGAATTGTTCAAAATGTTTTAAATCGTTTCTCAACAATGAAGTGAGACAAGCAAAAATTAATCAGATAAAAAAATGTATTTCTAATTGCCCAATCCTAAAAAAATCAACAAATAAAACCACAGTGGAGTACAATAATTCGTCCTAATATCTATAAATATAACCCTTCGGGACGCCACTGTAATTAAAATTATTTCATTATAAGTACTTTGAAAGAAGGCCCTTATTACCGCAAATAAGCGTTCCAGTTTTTATCAAAATCAGCAACATGGTTTTTGAATAATTGATAAAAAACTGATTCTCACGAAAAACGTTGAACACTAAGAAAGTTAGAACACATCCTTATGGAAAAAAGTTTCCCTTTCACCTGAAAAACCGATCCTGAACGTTTAGCTGTTTAATCCTGGGTCACCCTGTATAATATTGATAAAGCATCAAGCCCTTCCTGCCGCATCGTCGTTTTTTTTTACTTTTTACTATTTTCAATTTCGAAAATGATCGTTCTGTATTGAAGTTTGATATCATCCGGCATAAAATTATACGCAGGTGTCCACATTAGTGAACGCTGATTCAATTTCAACATCGTGTATTATTTTGTACAATTGTGTGTGAGTTTGATGTGAATTTGTGTGAGGCAAATCACTGGAACTTATTTTTCATACCTATCTGAAAACACTATATTTACATGCGTATTTAGCATACTGAAAAGGGGTTTTTTCCGTGCGCTGGTGTCATTATAGCTGCCTATTTACATGTCAAAATTAAATAATATGTTGTTGACAGTTCTATAGAAATCGCAAATTGTTTGAATATTTCCTAACCAACAGGGTAAATAACGCCTGTTTTGTGGCAATTTCTGGATATTTTTGTACCATAAATATTGTAATATATTTAAACTCTAGTTCACTCTAAAATAATTTATTTAACGAAATACAATGATTCAGTAACAACACAATACTCTAATTTATGTAACAATCGACTTTCACTTCACTGACTGTGTATCTGTCCGCTGCGTAGTTCTTTTTATATCCGCCGCTCACTTCTCCGAATGCTCATGAAATTTCTTGAGAAGCCTCGAATCGTCCAGGAAGTAGTTCACGGTCACGTTCTGACTAGGTGAATGTTCAGGCCCGGCATCGCCCGCAGCTTCGCCACATTGCCTCCTTCTTAGAGATATTTCGTCCCGAAATGTCATTCTTGGAGTGTGTCGACATTTGCAAGATTCCCCATATCTGCACCGTGAAGTTCGATTGAAATAACACTCCACAGTCTTCATGTTATGTCGTGGAATAGGATTACAGCAAACCAAAATCTGGATGTCGCTGAATCGGAATATCGTCTCCAACATACTTCTTATAACTCTCGGGATAATTTCGGGATTGCCAAGTCCACCAGATTCTGGTCCACCATCGTATCTCTCAGTTGGGTGAGGCTCCTCCAGACTTCTTCATAGGACGGTTTATCTTGAGAATGCTTCTTGGTCACCAGGTAGTAGATGTTCCTCTGGCCCTTCTTCAGCTGCAGCACACCTCCAATTTCTGGATTTTGTTTTCGTAGTGTTTGGAGCTGGCCAGATTTCTTTGAGAACACCACAGCGATGCCTCTGGACATTCGAAGATCTTCTGCGACGCAGTGCGCTAGGGCGTAACCGACTGGCACTTTGAAAATGTCCCGTGGCTCCTCTCGAGTTACCCCGTGTGACACTTTCAGTTCATTTGAGTATAAGGACGTGAATTTCTGGAACGTCATCGCATCCTCTCGTGGTCTGAGGGTGCGGACTTGGTCATGGTTTCCAGCGTAAGGGACCAACCTGTTGAAATGAACGACCCTGGGTTTACCTCTGGGTGGCTTGTGGATTCGGTAATGCAGGTCATTTATCCTCTTGATGATCTTGTACGGATCTTCCCATGAATTTCGTAATTTCAGTGACAGGCCCTGGCGACGCATCGGGTTGTACAGCCAAACTAGATCACCAACCTGAAATCCTTCAGCATCGGCATTGATGTCATAAGCCGCTTTCATTCGGTCGCTGGCACTCTGGATATTCAAACGGACTAGTTTGTGGATGTCTTCCATTCGCTGACGGAGTTTGCTGATGTAGTCCTCTCCCGAAGTATCCTGTCCTGGTGGCATCTCAAACTTTAGGTCAGAGGGAAGTCACAGCTCTCGGTCCATTATGATACTAGCAGGGGTTTGGCCGGTCGACTCGTGTACCGCGGAACGGTAGGCCATCAGAAACAAATGGAGATACTGATCCCAGTCTCTTTGATGGTCAGAGACTACCTTGGACATGTGGCGATTGATAGTCCTGTTCATCCGCTCAACCATTCCATCGGACTGTGGATGAAGAGCTGTGGTTCTCGCCTTGCGGATTTTCAGCAGTTGGCAGATTTCTTGGAACAGGTTGGATTCGAAATTTCTGCCTTGGTCCGAGTGCAGCTCCAAGGGGACACCGAATCGACATATCCACTCTTTCAATAAGACGTCCGCGACGGTGATGGCTTCCTGGTTGGGCAGGGCATAGGGTTCGGCCCACTTGCTGAAATAGTCCATTGCCACAAGGATGTATTTATTTCCGTGATCTGATACAGGAACGGGCCGGCGATGTCAATGGCGATTCTTTCGAATGGACTACCTACGTTATACTGACGCATCGGGGCCTTGGGTCGTGTACGAGGTCCATTGCTAGCAGCACAAACAGCACACTTTCTGCACCAGTCATTGACATCAACTTGACAATTGACCCAGTAAATTCGTTGCCTTACTTTCTGCAGGGTCTTCGTCTCACCCAGATGTCCTCCAGCAACTCCATCATGGATCTCTCGGAGTACTTCCTGTCTTCTGTTCTTGGGCACCACTATCAGACGTCTGTCCTCCCCACCATCTTCGGACTCCAATACATGTTTCAGGACCCCATTGTCCAGGGTGAGGGAATTCCATTGGGCCCAGTAGGATTTAACTGCTGGGGAATATCTTGCGATTTCCTACCATGTCGGTCTTTGATTACTATTTTTCCAACCGATGACTAAACCAAGATATGGATCTCTTTCTTAATCTTTCTGGGCCTCGTTGTCATTCCAGTTGTTGTCAACTGCCGTGGTTCTACTAATCGCTGCTTCCTTCTCTTCTGCTCGTTGGCAGTGTGAGCAGTCGCCTGGGCATGGTCTCCTTGACAGGGCATCTGCGTTCTTGTGGCCACTTCCTGCTCGATGTTCGATCTCGAAGTCAAATTCTTGGAGTCTTTCGAGCCAACGTGCTACTTGGCCCTCGTGATTTTTGAACTAGAAGCCATTTCAGGGCTGCGTGGTCGGTTCTCAACAAAAATCTTCTCCCGTACACGTATTTATGAAAGTGTTCTACTCCCTTGACAACAGACAACAGTTCTCGTCTGGTGACATAGTAGTTACGCTCCGGTTTTCTGAGAGTTTCAATGAAGTATCTGATGACCTTCTCTTGCCCATCCTGGATCTGGGACACGACAGCTCCAAGTCCCACGATGCTGGCGTCCGTGTCCAAAATGAATTTTCCACTCGGAAGGGGATAACTTAGAATCGGTGCGTTGATCAATGCCCCCTTCTGCTTCCTGAACGAGTCTTGGCATTCTTCGGACCATTGGAAATTTGTTTGTCCTTCCCTGAGCTTGGTCAGTGGTTTAGCGATGTTGGCGAACCCCAGCACATTTCGGCGATAGTATGTCCACAAACCAAGGAAACTACGTAGTTGGTGTATGTCTCTCGGAATAGGCCACTCCTTCACTGCTTTGATCTTCTCCTCATCTACTGCTAATCCGTGCCCAGAGACAACATGGCCACGGTAATGTACTTCTTTTTGGAACAGCTGGCATTTCTTGGGGCTCAGCTTCAGTCCAGAGTTTCTCAGTCGCAGGAATACCTCCTCCAGGTTTTTTACATAGTCTTCGAACGATTTTCTAACCACAATAATGTCGTCGAGATATACCAAATACGTCCTCCATGAGAGTCCTTTCAGAACCGTCTCCATTAATCTCTCGAATGTGGCTGGAGCATTACAAAGCCCGAATGGCATAACGGTGAAATGCCACAGTCGTGAGCTGATAGTGAATGCTGCCTTTTCTCTATCTTCTGGAGCCAATTGTACCTGCCAGTATCCACTCTTCAGATCAAGGGTCGAGAAAATCGTGGAGCCGGCCAACGTGTCTAGGGTGTCGTTTATTCTCGGAAGAGGGTAACTGTCTTTCTTCATCACGTTGTTCAGTTGACGATAGTCTACGCAAAAGCATGTTGATCCATCTTTCTTCTTCACCAGCACGACTGGACTGTCGGATGGTTCAATAACTCCATCTTTCCACATACCACTGACTATTTTGTCAGCCTCTTCCTTCTTGGCAAGAGGAAGCCTTCTAGCTGATTTTCGGATCGGTCGGGCATCCCCAGTATCAATTTTATGTTGAACTACATTCGTTCGACCCCCTTTTCCTTGTCCGGTATCGAATATGTCTTGGTACTTCTTGACTAATTCTCTCAATCTGTGCTGTTGTGCTGGTTTAATGCCCTTGGAAGAGATGTCAACCAATTTTTCCAGTTCCGCTGTCAGGTTGTTGTCTTGACTAACAGTACCGTGTACACTCCTGATCACAGAGGAAATTGACGAGCAGTGCTCCAAAACAGTTCCTTTCTTTAGGTCACTGTGTAATAATTGACATTCATTACTCTTACTGGCACAAATTCATCAGCACGCAACAAAGTCTTGCCTAGTGCAATCCCTCGTCCAATTTTCTCATCATGAAGCTTGGGCTCGAACATCACCACGCGTCCATCTCTCGCACCTCCGTCCAAGCGAGCTCCAAGTATGGTCACAGCCCTCTCGGGCACACTTACATCTTCAGCCAGCAGAACACGAATCATCTCCTCGCTTCTTCCATGTAGCACCTGCTCTTCTCCGTTCACACGTAGGACGCTATCTTTGAAGTTCAATTCAAACCCTCTGGAATTCATGATGTCCATTCAAATAATTGCATCGTCCTCAATATCCGCTACTAATGCCCGATGTTTCACTTTTGTGCTGCCTAGAATCAGTTCAATCGGTAGCTCTCCATGTACAGTGGCCGGCTCTCCTGTTGCTGCGCGTAGCTTCCAGGATGATGGTTCCATACTGTCTGATGTCTTAGTAAAAGCAGGCCCAAGGATTGTCCTAGTCGCACCTGTATCCAGCAGAATTGCGCAAGGCTGGTTGTTGATGAAACCGTCTACGAATGCTCCTTTGTTCTGTCGTTGGAGGACAGCGACATATGCGTTATTCACCGGGGCTTTCTGAGTAATGGCCTTCTCAACAACCTTCGTTGGTATCGACCTCTTGAGGGTTGGACATTGACTACGCACGTGTCCAAGTTACCTACAGTTCCGGCATCTCACTAGTCTTCTCTCAGGCACCATTTCCTTTACCTCCTTTCTTATGGCAGCTTCCAAGTTATCAGGCTGTGGGTCTTCCTCAATAATCCGGACTTTACTTTGGCTTCTGCAGGATTGCTTCGCTGCCTCAAATTCCAAAGCGCGTGCCAGTGCATCCACGAGATGTGTTAGACGAGCTAGTGTCAATGCTTGTCTGGTTTCCTGGTCACGAAGTCCATCTAAGAAGGCCTGAACTGCTAGTCGCTCCATTACCTTCTCCGGTGTGTCTGGGTATGCAATGCTAACCAAGCGTGCAATATCTGCTTCAAATTCCTGTAAGGATTCGCTTGATTTCTGGCAGCGGTTTTTTAGCTGTGAGTGGTATACATGTTCTAGATGGGTCTGTCCATACCGTAATTCTAGATGTTTGATCAGCTGCTCATAGTCTTCTTGTTCTTGAGCCGTGAGGGTTTGTAAGACATTCGTTGCTTCTCCACGCAACGCCGGTGTTAGTGCCACAGCTCTATCTCCTGCATTCCATCCATTCACCTTTGCTGCAGCTTCAAATTGTAGGCGGTAGTTTGACCATGGTGTTTTTCCATCAAACTGAGGTGGTTTCATAGAGAGTTTTCCTGTTTCCGAACCAATCTTCAAATCTTTCAGACCCTCTTGAACATCATCCAAGTTCAAACTCAGTTGCAGCGTTGACTTTTCATTGACAGATTCTGTGGTGTGGGTAGTATCATTCTGGTTTTCCAACTCACTGATTTTCTCCTTCAATTTGTTGATTTCTTCCTCGATTCCGCCTTTGATTTCGTCGCTGATTGTTTCCTTCAATTTTCCCATCTCTTCCTAGATTTCATCTTTGATTTTCTCCATCTCTGTCTCGACAGTCCCTATCCTTCCTTCCAGTCGATTCGCCACTCCACAAAGTTCTTCTTTTATGGTATTAGAACTTTCTAGAAGTTTCTCTTGAAGTTCTTCCTTTAAACTATTCGAATTTTCTAGAAGCTTTGCTTTCAAATTCCTCGAACTTTCTTGAAATTCTTCTTTCAGACCATTCGAATTTTCTAGCAGCTTTTCTTCCAGATTTTTCGAATTCTCTAGAAGTTTTTCTTCCAGACAATTCGAATTTTCTAGCAGCTTTTCTTCCAGATTTTTCGAATTTTCTAGAAGTTTTTCTTGAAGTTTTTCTTCCAGATTATTCGAATTTTCTAGCAGCTTTTCTTGAATTTCTTCCTGCATTCCGACGAGTTTACTCATTATGGAACCAAAATCAATTCCAGAAACTTTGAATAAAAAGGTTTCTGGATCCTCGCCCTCCTGGATTAATCCCTCGGCAAGTCTTATTTGAAGCGTTGCCTTTTTACCACTTGCGTCAAGTTCCCTCTCCTCCAGTTCTTGCTTCAATTCCTCAACCTTCAATTCGACCAGGCTAACTTTCCTCGAACACATTTTGTATTAGTCTATGTCTCACAGCCTATTTCCCGGACACCAGTCTCTTATTATTATTATTGTCTATTTCACACGCAAGAAGTGTATCATTTTATATTCCGTTAATGCACACAACTGTCACTTCACGAAAAATGTTTATCAGTCACTGTCTATTTTTCGCGAAAACAATTGTCCAAAATACAAAAACTGTCTACTAACACGAACACTATTTATCTTTAGAAATCCCACTTCTGACACCAACTGTAAAATATTTAAACTCTAATTCACTCTAAAATAATTTATTTAACGAAATACAATGATTCAATAACAACACAATACTCTAATTTATATAACAATCATGGAATTATTTATATTCGACTTTCACTTCATTGACTGTTGATCTGTCCGCTGCGTAGTTCTTTTTATATCCGCCGCTCACTTCTCCGAATGCTCATGAAATTTCTTGAGAAGCCTCGAATTGTCCAGATTCTTCGCTAAGCGAAGCGCCTCGGAAGTAGTTCACGGTCACGTTCTGACTAGGTGATTGTTCAGGCCCGGCATCGCCTGCAGCTTCGCCACAACATTTCAATTAATAATACTTTTTTTTTCCTTCATTTGAAATACCAAAGTTATTGGAGTTCAAATATGCGGTAAGTGTTCCTGTCAATATAAAACACACTGTATAATATTTATCGTCGTCTGAAAGTGCAGTAACTAGCTGAAAGGGATAAGAGTGACCGGTAAAAATTTCGTATACATGCAGTGGATAATTGCAATGATATTGAATTTTTTTGACAACGTTACACTTTGAGAAAAAGTTGAATATATCATAAATGGAGAGAGGTATAGGGAAACTTTAGCAAAGTCATCTTATTTTTTCTCAAATAATTAAAAAATATAAGAAAATACAGGGTGTTCCATTAAAAAACATAACTTTCATATGTCACGCTTATTTCAAACACCTTCATTATTTTTAAAATGTGCTTCAGATCGACATACATGTACTTCCCCAGGCCATTTACTGAAAAAAAATACCATATGGCCACGAGAGTACGAGGCGTTCAGCCTGACTCACCCTGTAGAAAAATTACGTTAGGCCTTTCTTAATAAATGCATGTTCTGAAATTAAAAAAATATTCAAATGCACCTAGTAACCTGCCACCAACATAACTGATAAAACAAAATTATTAATGAATATCACGTCTTTCTCCTTTTTCCAATTACAGTATACTGAGTATAAGGGAAACCAGTGTTCATATTTCTCAACATTAATTTCATTATTCATTTTGCAACGTAAACCTAAGAACTACTCAGTAGTTAGTACGAGTATATTGCTCCACTTGAATAATAGGCTAAGCAAACATATGAAAGCCCTAAGCAAACATATGAAAGCCCTTAGCAACCGCAGACAATAAGTTCTTAGTTACCATTGCAGAGAGCCACAATAGGCCATTGGCCGCAGTGCAGGGCCTGATACGGGGGCCCACTCACGTTCAAACCTAACCCTACCATTGCATATGTCACACTGGTTTTCTTAATACTCAGTATACTGTGATTCGAACTGTAAGATATGAAGTATGTGGTATGGTTGAACTCAGAAAAGTATGGGCATTCAATTTTTAACATAAAAATATACCCTTTCAATTCAAAAAAAATATCGATGACGTCATATCTTGAAAGGTGGTAGGGGAAAAAAATATTTTTTTCTATAAAAAGGTGGAAAACTGAAATACAAAATCGACCTGTCTGAGATTTTCCTCCGAAAATAATCAACTCGGAAGATAATAGAGCGTTTCCACACTTTATGAACGCACTGTATAATAGACTATAGTTTAGGTCGTCAATGCCGTATAAGTTATTTCATTGATGACGTACCATGACGTCACTTTTACTTTTCCTCCCTAGGGAGGAAAAGTACTACTTTGCTGCCTACAATAATTCCAGGAAATGTTTCCTTTGGATTGAGGTAGGCGTGGCCATAGGTCACCCGATGCATTCATATCTTATTTCAAAAGGTGCTTCATTTTGAGAGATATATAAGATGTTTTCAACAGATGTTTGTTTCGAAGCTAATAGTGTGCAGTATCAAATAAGTCGTAATGAAATGCTCTATTTTCCTAACTTGACGAGCCAGCCAAGTTGCCATTTGTTGTATTTTTCCCAAAATTTTAAGACTGAAATTAACAAAACCGTGGCCCACTAGATTGAAAAATGAATTTAAAAATTGTAAAAAAATGTTGTTTACAAAAGGGGCAAGCGATACAAGGTTGTATTCAGAATGTTATGTGGAGACAAAATAAGTAAAAAAATACCAGGTGTCCCATTAGAAAAAATTTAGGCCACTTTCTTTGAAACCGGATTTTTCGTGGAGCTGTTTTGTCTGTCAAAATATGCAGTTTTATGTCGTTACGGATCCTCCTAGTTCCATTTCAATATCTTCAAAAACCAAAACGTTGGATGGACGAGTCACCTTCCGCAGACACCCGGTATAATCTGTGAGTCTTATTCAAGTCAGAACCGTTTAGAAGCAGACACGTGTATTTGATGGAAAAACAAAAGAAAATTTTGTATTGGCTGACTCAGATGAAATCATAGGAACCAAATGATCTATATTGATTGTTTACTAAACGCATTATGGAAAAACCTAATTTTTGTAAACATTTCCGAATTTGCATTCTAATCATAATGAGAAAAAAAATTCCACTGGTAAGTGAACACCGATATATCATCAGCAGTTTCTCATTGTGTTCAGTTTCTTGAATATTTGGGTTATCAGATATTTGAAAACACTCGAAAAATAGTTACTAATGGTGAATCAACTTCGTTCACTTCAGTTGACAAAGATGCCACCCCCAATACACCCCCAATACACCCCCGTTTATTTACATTTCCAGACTCTGTCGCTCGAAGCTACTGCACAATACATTTTTCGGGAGTTGATTATACGAAGATCGACAGATACCAAAGTACACAAGTTTCAGTGACAAGTCGCCTCATTAGGACCTCGATAGACGTCATATATTCAGCGCGAAGCGCCTTGCCTGACATTCCTAATGAGCATTTCGATTTTCTGACTGATTTGATTAATCTACCGTGAAACTCCTAATGCCACACACATACATCTTTGGTCACTGCGGACTTGATTTATGTGCTTTTGAATATTGGATTAATGAAGTGAACACGTGTGTACGGTCAGTCGACTAACATGTTGTCCTTATTTCTGGTGCATAGTTTAAAATTGTGGATTGCGTTAACTACATTTCAGTGTCATGTTGGCGTTCTATATTTTTGGCACGGACCTCGGTACACTCGGCCACCAAAATATTGCATTCGCCCAGTAAACGACGCCTTTGATGCTTTAACAACATAACATATACAGGGTGTTTCAAATTAAGTCGGCACCATTACCAAATCTGTTCAAATTGAGTTAAATGGGCAAACTAGTGGCATTATTGATGACCTTCTTGACAAAAGAAATTGACATTCGCGTTTCCAAACTATTTCATATAATGATAATTTTTACATGGAACAATCAATCAATCAATCAATTCTTTATTCTATATCTATCTATCTATATCTATACATATTAACAACATGATGGTAAATACCGTCAAAAAACCAATGGTTTGTGCATATACCGGGTTTATACCTTAACACTAAGACCAGCTGGGGTCTATTGTATTGTTTTGTCGTCAGTGGTTCCTAGTTAAATAGGCGTGTGTTTTTCACCAGGTGTAGTAGTCTATTCACTAGGCGTTTTGGACAATGTCTAATTTAATATGGAATATACAGGGTGGCCCACGAAGTTTAGGACAGGGAAAATCACAAAACTCGAAAGTAGTGGAGAATTGTAATTTTGGGGTTCTGAATAAAAGCAAATGGTGCAGCTTTTTTGATGTTACCCAATGCGCTTTTTGTCTAGGGTCACGTGACATCAGATTCAAAATTATTAATGGAACACCCTGTATATTTTGGCATTTTTATGTTCCTCCCGATTAAACAATTTCAACAAACAATCACACTTGTGGTCTGAAACGATCAATTGAAAAATTACAGGTACTTCAATATCCTCTGTCCCACGACGTCTGAAACGAGCAATTGCCAAATTATTTAGGTTTAGGGTCACCCAGTGTATTTGGGCAGTCTCATATTTTATGTCTTGATTAAAACAAGGCAAAATTGAATCAGTCATCCATATTTCATTAAAAATCGTCGTGGGACAAAGGACATTGAAGAACCTATATTTCTTGAATTATTCGTTTAATACCACAATTGTGATAGTTCGTTGAAATCGTTTCATCGAGAGGAACATAAAAATGCCAGAATATACAGGGTGTCCCATTGAAGATTTTTGAATCAGATGTCACGTGACCGAAAACAAACGGCTCATTGGGTACCATAGTATCAAAAAAATCTGCAACAATTGCACTACTTTCGAGTTCCAAGATATTCCCTGTCCAAAACTTCGTGGGACACCCTGTATATTCAATTGTTCCGTTGACAGAGATGAATAGATTATTGCTTTCGAAATTCATTGGCCATGACATATTTTCAAATTTTGCTTTCGATTTGTTTGAAAGAGTGATATGAGCTATGTTGTTGAGAATGTAGATACGAATCGAATTGCATAATAAAATATATGGTGTTCTACTGGAACAAAAATCATATCATGAAATATTTTGAAAACGTGACAGTATTTATTTTGTGTTCAGCATCGAGAATTCCACTGAAAATGATTGCCCATTTAATCGAATCAGTATAGCATCAATAATAACGTAAAAATGGTACCGACTGAATTTAGAACACAATGTATATATACATAACATATTTGTCGAAACGATCCCAAGTTATCACATACAATGAATATTGTACAAAGAAACGAATTCCCAATCAATGCCTTTCATAGAGAGTCAAATTGAAGCTGGTTGTAATGGGAAACATAACATTTTGAAAAACATATTAGTGGGATTCTTCACCCTCCCCGACCCTCGGTATCATAATTCGTCGGTCCCATGCCAATAACCGCGAATGTGCAAAGGATCACGCACACACCTTATGGAAAAAAGTCTTTAGGTGAAAATGGCTGGATTTTTTATATGTTGTAGCTGGAGCCATTCTGAGTAAAAGTCTCTATTGGCCCAACTCGATCGTATGACTAGATTCGGCGCTAGAGGGCGCCAAATCATGAATTTTGTGATTCTTTGAGAAATTCAGCTGAATAAAAGAAATATCAAAATCTCATTTATATCTAGTATTCTGTGAAACTGAGCATTCCTAAAATTTGCGAGATATATTTTTCCATTATACAGAATAAAAAACTATTTTTCTACAGGGTTGTCAATAACATACTCAATTCTTCAGTGAATGAATTTGCCTACGAGGTTACAAGTTGATTGAGTTCATCATTGAGGATCAGTCAGAATGATTTGTTGATCTACCAAAATATAATGAAGCTATGAATACAGATTCTTGGGAATGAGGAATAGTAGCCGAGTGGTTAAAGCGACATTTTTTCAATCACTTTGGCTGCCAGTCGGCGATGGTTCAAACCATGGCGACAGCAGAAATTTTTCTGAAGGCCCGAGAAAGTACTAGGAATCGCACGTAAAAAGGTTAGACCTCGTTAATCCTTGGCTCGCACAAGTTTCGACTTCTGATGGCTGCCGTTCGTGAGAGGACGACAGCTGGTTAACGGAAAAAACAATTTTAAAACAATATATACATGTAATTACTCCAAATCACGAATTTTATTATTCTTGAGTGAATTCAGATGAATAAAACACATTTACATATTATTTGTTGTAATGTCTTTTGCAAATGAAACAATACAACGTTTTGTTGATAACTGATTATATTGAATGGCCAGTATATAAAGTGTCACATAAAACTGAGACTGCCTGAACACTCGTAGTGCAAAAAGTGTAACAAGAAATGGTATGATTAAAATACTTTCATACACTGGCAGTCACATTAATTAAATATATACTAGCAAACCAAATACACTACATTTGTAATAGAAAATCAACTGTTGTTCAACTGAGCGTTACTAAGATCGTGAATGATTCTTCTATAAAACAAAAGAAGATTTTCTACAGGGTAGTTTTCAATATAATCAATTTATAGGTGAAAAATTCGCCTTCGCGAATTGATTAAGTTATTTATCATTGTGATCAATCAGATCTCTCAGTTGATCTCTCAAAACAAAATGCAAATGAAAATACATAGTGTTTCACACAAGGAGCGCTCCAATCAATTTGAATGAGTAATTACTCTTTTCGAAGATTCAGAAGTCATCTCCTATTAATCTAACCACGTCGTAATACCTAAAGGTTTGGCTATAGAGGGCGTCAAATAATTAATTTTGTTGTTTTGTAGCATTTGGCAAGATATGAAACATAAAATATTTTGTGAGTAACTCAAAGAAATATATCTGATGTTCTGAGGATATTGAGTATATTTCTGTCGACTATATGTTTGAACTGAATAAACTGAGTTTACCCATATGAATTCAATCATAGGCACGGAGTTATTAAACTAGGGCTTGAAAAAAAAAACCTGGAGAAACATATATTTTTCATGATTTCTGCATGACGCAAATATTTTTCCTTAAATTCTATCCATTAAGTATTTATGATGGTATTTGTGATGGTCTGTTTTTCTGAAGTTTTTCTTTTTTTCAGTAATAACTTGACAACGCCGCAAAATTATTGAAAAAAGCCAATACCTCCTTATGTAAAACGTTTTGCTCAGTTCAATAGTGCGAAAATTGATGCTTTATGTTGCCCCGCTATAAAGAAACACTCTGTATATTTTGAAATATTTTTATAACAACCAATAAAGTGAACTGAATAAACTTTATTTGACTTTTTTTCATATTCATGGTGAAATACTGTACTTTCTCACACTGATGGGCCACCTTGTATAAAATATGAACCCTTCCTTATTTCAAACACTCTGTATTCGTAGTTTCATTATATTTTGAAATATCAACAAACCATTCTGATTGATCCTCAATGATGAACTCAATTAACTTATAACCTCGTAGGCGAAATCATTCACTGAAGAGTAGAGTGTGTTGATGACTATACCCTGTACAAAATCAGTAGCGTGTTTTGTTCTGTATCATGGAAAAGTAGTTTTCACGAATTTTTGAAATGATGACTGTAGCTACCACATATCAAAAATCCAGCCATTTTCATCGAAATACTTTTTCCCATAAGATGTGTGCGTGGTCCTCAGCGGTTTGACTTCAATATGTAAAATAATAATTTTCTACCAAAATTTTCAAAGCCAAACTCACTGTGAACGAGAGTGAATTCGCAAATATGAAAACTTACCATGGTTTTCAAAACAAGAAGCAGGAATATTCTTAAAGGACCCCGCACTTTTTATGGGTGAAATGGTTGGTGCAATTGTCTGAATTTTTAGTATATTGTAGTATTCGATGTACTGATTGAACGTGCAGTTCGTTGATGGATGGATTTTGAAATACAGGGCGTTCAAGTTAATAATCCGTAATTTTCATTTAATAATTTTCTCGGGATTTGAAATTGCCATCAGCTTTTTTTTTCGTTCTTATCATCAACGTACCTCCATATAAACATGATTTCGTTAAGATATATAAGGTGATCATGAAAATTTTCGTTGGAAAAAATCACAAAATATCAACGTTTCACAAATCACCCTGTGATTCACGATCAATTCGGTGTTCCAAAAATTCAGTTTCACGCGTACATTCTACTAGTGGCCAAGATTTTTCACAAATAGTGAAACGTTAGAACGTGGAGATCAAAATAAACGTAACATTATATGCAGGGTGATGACCAATGACCATCCAATTCCATCTACCATTTAGGAACTGACTAAATATACGACACATCAGTTAAATCTTACAACTCAGGCATGAGCCAGATATAATTCCTAATGCTTGGATACTTTGACTCACCCTATCGTGAACACGGATTGGAAAAAAACGTCGCTGCTCAGATTCAAATTCTTCTATTAGAAATAAAAGCGTTCTATCAATCATTTTCACTTTTCCCAGATAGTTTGGTTTTTATTCCGACAAAGCATAAACCAACAAAATTCACTTAACTATATGATTGTTATCTCTAATCTTCATCCTATTTTCTCCTTATTCTCACGTTTCACTATTTGTGAAAAATCTTGGCCACTAGTAGAATCTACACGTGAACAAGTTTCTTCAACTCGTCATTCAAATGGTAATAAGTTTATCAATTAATAACTATGAAACTAGTCAAAGTAGGAAAATGAATTTTTGGGACAGTGTTGAAGAGAGAATGGTGAATATATTAAGTAATAATAAAGAAATTTCACAAAGTTGATCGTTTCTGAACGTTTCTGAAACGTTGATATTTTGTCATTTTTACCATCGAAAATTTTCATGATTACCTTATATATCCCAATGAAATCATGTTTATACGGTATCAGCTATCTTCAGAGAATGATAATTCACTTGAATATACAGGATATGTACAAAAGAACTGGCCATATATTTCACCAATTTTTCAAATCACCCTGTATAAAATGTAAGAATTGTGATAAATGATGGAATAAGAATATTATATTGCATGCCAAAATAATTTTATCAATATTTCATTGTTATATCGAATTTTCAGACATTACTAAAATGTTTTTATTTTTCACTCTGTACATAATGATAAAATCTTCACCATCTGCATAATATTTAGTAATATGAAGGTACGTTGATGATAAGAACGAAAAAAAAATGCAGTTGGCACTTTCAAATCCCGAGAAAATAATTAAATAAAAATTACTGATTTTTATTTTGAACGCCCTGTATTTCAAAATCTATCCATCAACGAACTTTGCGATTCTGTACGTTTAATCAGTACATCTAATACTTCAATATACTAAAAATTCAGACAATTTCACCGAGAACCATTTTACCTATAAAAAGTGCGGGATCCTTTCTTCTCATTCGAAATGACAAATTGCACATTCGTGGTTTTGGCATGGTACCGATTATGATACCATTAGTTATACATTTTCTTATTGATCAAATTATTCAAAATGAATTTGCTGACCGAATGTATAATTTGCTTTTCATATCAGAAAATAACGAAACTAGCTATATTTGACATTTTTAGGTTATTATAAATGTCGGCCAAACGTACAAATGACTGCCCATATTCGACGAAAACTAAAACGAGATTTTTATCTATATTAGGTCAAATTGATACCACAGATTTTCAGTATTCAAATTTTTAACAACTAGAATTTATTTGAAGATAACAGATTTCTTTGGGAGATCGTTTAATAACGAACAGTCGTTACCGACCGATAATGAACTCTTTACTCCCATATACACCTACTACGTAGGCTTATTATGGCAAGATGGCAAGTACCTGTCAGAAACCAACTACTCCCCTGGCTAAGACCACGACGGATATTGAATTAATTCGAACATATACTTCCATGGGAGAAAAAATCCTTTATTGTTCAGAGTACATCGTGAGAGCCAATGGAAAGTGGGTATAAATTAGTGTTATCTTTAACATTATGAAGGCTGTATTTCAGTAAAGCATTGACAGTGAAAATAACTATAGCAACTTGGGGCAAATGTGTTTTTGAGGTAGGTGCGTCCACAATTCATTGTTCTTTCTGTGGTTGATTGAATTACTATGAATAGCAATAAAAAACACAATTGACTCATTCATAAGTCATAAGTGTGCGGATTTTGCTTGAGTTCTTAGCTCGCAGTGTATCAGAGATAAATTATCAAATGTAATAAATACCACGAGTCCTTCAAATTTTATCGATACATTTTTATTTTCCAACGAAAACTTTTTTATTTTGTAAAAGTATAGAATAGAATAGAATTCTTTGTTTGTTGTTTGTTTGAATGCTTTAGCATTAAAATAAAAAAGTTTTGAGTGTTTTGAAAATGAAAATATTGTTGAATTTGGAGATATCATTTATTGAACAAATCAAAGAAAGAACAATTAAATTCATTAGTATTTCATTAACAAGAGGAGAAGAAAAGGAAATTCAATTATTAGAAAATGTACAATTATTTGAAACAGTTTTTGTAAATGGATCGGGCAGCAGAAACACTTGATGTCTTTTCCAAGTCATTGGTTGATGTTACATTTCTTGGTGTTGAGCATGCGGCAGTACTAGTAATGCATGGTGTTTGTGTTTGTTCTTGATTTTTCCAAAATATTTTTATGATGCTCTCCATCAATGTATAGATAAGGCTTCAGCGAAGATGATATGACATGGCCTGTTATTTTAATAGCTTCTTGTTCCTGAAAACATTTCTTTACCATACAAGAAACTGAAGTCGAGTGACATGAAGTTTTTGTTTTATGGTGTCGAGACCACATTTTTCTTCTGATTTTTCAACCACTTGCCTATTTCATTATCTAGCCCACTGGTGAATTTTTATACCATGCAGCATTCGGCTTTTTCCAGAAAGGATTTGGGGTAAGAAAAAGTCTATCGGTGGTTATATTTTGACCACGTTGTGAACTCAGCTCGTTATATAGTCTTATGGGGCATCGATCAGGGTTTTCACTGTTAGGTGTCAACCATTTGGTGTCTGTGCACTTTTTATAACCACCATGGAAAGTTTTACTGAATATCGGATTATATTCCAATCGTCCAGTTTCTTCACCTGCATTATTAATTTCTTTTCTGAAATAATGAAGGAGTTAATTTACACCTTCACCTCCGCGCCAGGCTAATTCATAAGAAATTATGTGAAAAAACTTCATTTGTAGTCCTAATGGCGTACTCACAAGAATCAATTATCCTCTTGTATTATTTTTCTTCCAGTGCGGCAGCACTCTGTTTTCTTTTATCCACACATCTCTACAGCTCCTTTTTTTGCATTTCTTACATCTCTTCCCTTTTTAAATCAAATATCCTGAATCGGATTGAAGCTGATTTTGTATTCAGAATGGCATTTCTCTATATCTGTTTTGCAGTTACATTCCAAATAGTTTTCAGCGAGTATTCTTTGTAGTCTTCGCCAATAGATTTCTTCATATTCGCTCCCCAAATTCTGCATTTTCTTGAATAATCGTATCACTTTCAAGTTTATAGTTTCTGAATTTGCAAAACTGTTCAACCTGATTCCATGTTGACTTTTTTGTCTTCACAGGTTTAGTGGAGTGAAATTCTGTATCAATTTTTCAATATTTTTTTGCCCAAATCGGTTCGCACTCATTTTCAACTAAACTTTTGCATTGGTGAAAATTTCACCAAATTTCAAATATCAAACAACGATGATGTTTCTATGATCCAGAAGAGATGATACTTACGCGGTTCATATGATATAGATATCTTGTTGTACTATATTGTTGTATGAAGATCTTTATACAACGGTTTCGTCTCAAACCACAAAAAACAAACTGAATTCAACAAAAATTAATCGTACGCCATCTTCATTCGATTTCAGGAAACCTAAAGTATTTGAATCGGTCTACAAGCGGCCCTTGCCTAATTTTGTCCACGACGTAACTAGTAACGTAAGTCGTCGTTTGCGATATCTGCCATAAACTTGGGTATGTTCATGAGCTATTTAATTGTGTGAAATTTGATTGTTTATTGAAATGTGTCGTTTATGTTATTATTATGCTGAAAAAGTGAATGAGGTAATTTTTCATTCATGATAATTTATATTTAACCAGTTCAATCGAATGTACGCGGTAAACCTTATAGTTCTGACAGTTCAAGTAAACAAAGTTTTATCAAGAATCAGGTAGTTTTATCAGTATAAAACCGAATGATTTTGCTAGAATAACCCGCAATTATTGGTTGAAATGCCAAAAACGTCACATTTTGACAAGTGAAAAAAATAATATCTGTAAAAATCAATTGAAAGCATTCACTTAGGGTTGTTCCCCCAGTCGATTGATAGTACGAACTGATTCCGAACTGAATCCATAGCACTCTAAAATGAAAAATAAAATTCAAAATAAAAAAAAGTGACATATGATACATGGTTGTATTCTGAATGTCATATGGAGATAAGAGAGTTAAAATATACTGGGTGTTCCATTCAAAAATCGAAAGTTTGAGTCACTTCCGGTGAGACAGGAAGTTGCATGATTTCGGGTTGATTGTCAAAAAAACGCAGTTTTGTCTTATGCAGAACCTCCAAATTTCATTCCATATTCTTCATAATCAAAAAATGTATAGTGCCAAGCCACCTTCCGCAGACACCCGATATACCGGGTGACACAGCAGACATGTAGCAGCCTGTAGTTTTTTTTATTTGAAGAGATGAAGATTTGAAATTTGCAGAAGTTACGTAATCAATGATAGCGCTTCATTTGAATCTAACGACAACTTTTTTCAACTATCTGTTTGATCGGCAGTAACTCCAACTTCTTTTTTTTGAATGACACCCTGTACATTTATCTTATTTGTCTTGAAATTCTCTATTCAACCGTGTATCACAAAGTGGCATTCGTTTCTCAATTCACAGATGAATTGCATTTTATTGAAAAACATCAAGTTGGCTGTTACCCAAATTCGATAATCTTTCTATGCTTGGTAGGCTTGGAAATCCAAAGAGTATCAGTTAAACGATATAATTTCAGTTTTTTCCTTACCTGATCACTTCCTACAGATTGTCAATAATTTCTTTAATAACAAGAAAAAACATCTGAAAATAACTCGATATTGCGAAAACTGAGATAGGAACATATTTTTTTCAATTTGTCTACTTGTGAAGAAACTGTCTGCCTTTCTCTTTTGCCATATAGCCATATCATGATCTTTCCATTTGGAAACATAAAATTGTTCCCCTGATCCACCAATTCACAAGTCTACTATTAGTCTAGATATTTGCAATAATATTTTGCCTAGTAGGCGGTGTACACAAAATGTTTTGTGTTTGACAGGTAAACATCATTTGATTGCAATGATTATCTCCGTCAGTTTTATGCTGATTGAAATTGCATCGTTTAATTAGATACTAAATATGTATTCAAAGGACGAAAAGGTCGATATGTTGTTGATATTCGGAGAGTGCAAGAGAAATTGTAGACAGGCTGAACAATTGTAGATATGTCGAAAGATTTCCGGAAAGACGTCATCCACCTGATAATTATTTCGCTAGAGTAGAAGAGCAGTTCAGAGCAGTTCTTTTCAAAACTCTTCCAGCGGTCTCTCGATTCACGCCGATTTCGTCCTCAATTTGTCTCAGTGATATTGTCGGATCTGCATGTACTATGGCCAAAACGTTTACATCCATTTCCTCGTCGACAATATATTGGAGATTATTTTGATTTTCCCGTTCTCTTCTGAACTGCTCTTCTACTCTAGCGAAATAATCATTTGGCGGATGGCGTCTTTCCGGAAATCTTTCGATTTACAACTGTTCAGTCTGTCTACAATTTCTCTTGCACTCTCTGAATATCAACAACATATCGACCTTTTTATTCTTTGAATACATATTTAGTATCTAATTAAACGATGCAATTTTAATCAACATAAAACTGACGGAGATTGTTTTTTTTTTTCATCAGATAATCAGTACAATCACACATACACAAAACATTCTGTGTACACCGCCTACTAGGTAAAATATTATTGCAAATATCTAGACTAATAGACTCCAAATGGAAAGATCATGATATGGCTACATGGCCAAAGAGAAAGACAGATAGTTCCTTCACAAGTAGCCAAATTGAAAAAAACATGTTCCTATCTCAGTTTTCGCAAAATCGTGAGTTATTTTTAGATGTTTTTTCTTTTTATTAAGGAAATTACTGACAATATGTAGGAAGTGATCAAGTAGGGAAAAAACTGAAATTATATCGTTTAACTGATACTCTTTGGATTTCCAAGCCTACCAAGCATTAAAAGATTATCGAATTCGGGTAACAGCCAACTTGATGTTTTTCATTAAAATGCAATTCGAGAAAAAATGCGAATCGAGAAACGAATGCCACTTTGTGATACACGGTTGAATAGAGAATTTCAAGACAAATAAGATAGGCTGGATAAATACACAGGGTGTCATTCAAAAAAAATAAGTTGGAGTTACTGCCGATCAAACAGGTAGTTGAAAAAAGTTGTCGTTAGATTCAAATGAAGCGCTATCATTGATTACGTAACTTTTGCAAATTTCAAATCTTCATCTATTCAAATAAAAAAACTACAGGCTGCTACATGTCTGCTGTGTCACCCGGTATACTGGTTTCTTTGAAATATCAATATATTGCTAGATTGTATTTACCATACTCCAGTACCTAGTAAATATCGGATATTCAGTTCAAGATGAATATCCTTTGAATGAATCGTTCAAATGGACCAAAATTATACAGGGTTTAATATCTACACATATGTTTTGCTTGATAAATATGAATGTGATAAAAAATAACGCGAGAGTCCCTTTATCATTTTCTCTTCTGCAGTTTCTTGCAGATAGAGTGCTTGCTTCATGAATACTATTTTTGGTAAAAGATACAGTTTATTCCATGGAAATGGAATGAAATCATTGAAAGTTATCGTCAAGATAACTTTCGTCAAGATAACAAAAAAGTTTTTTTACGAAATAAACGAATATGAGCTTCTAGTGGCAATCTTACCAATAATCCACGTTTCCAAAGTATTGCCCAATATTCATGGGACGCCCTGAAGGATATGAAGTCACGTCTTTGTACCAAACAATGCATATCTCAATTCAAGATATTATTTGTTTTCCCCAAAATATTTCAAATTCTTGACCAAGTTCTGCGAATCCTGAATTATTCGAATTATTTTTTCCGTGTCAATAAGCAAAACTGTAAATCCAATACCATATTTTCTGAAATGAACATAGAAAGAAAACAAAACATTCTTATGCCATTTCATTGGGTATGTCTTTGAATCAGACAGTATATTTCCTCACCCACCTGAAAAATTTATAACCGAACACATACGTGGGGTATACCAATTTTTTTCAAATTTTATGTTTTATATTAGTTTAACGAATATTTTTATCCCAACTGTTTTTATTAATTAAAAAACAACATAAATCAGAATTGTTGTAATTTAGGTAACAAAAAAAGAACTACATAAAAAGAGTAAGGCACATAACTCTCGTTCTTAACAAACAAATACCAAAACTACGTGGTACGAGGAAAATAACAAAAAAATAACTAACTTTTGACAAAATTAAAAAGTTATTCATCCATGAACGTAGTACAGTTTTGATAATATAATTTGGCATGCGTCAGCAGTGTTTAGTTTTTTTATGCTGTGTTCCAGGACATATTTTTTTGGTAACGTATGTATCGTCCGACTTCTGAATTTGTTGTAGCTTCGATGGGCTCATCCAAAATTTTTGCAATTTCTATTCGAAGATTGCGTGGAATACGAAGATTACTTTTTCTTGCTTGTAAGCAGGTTTTGTCAAAGCTAAGCCCAAATCTTTTAAAAAATACGATATTTTATCGTAAAATCCTGTGTATTCTCCGTATAAAGGACCCCGCACTTTTTATAGGTAAAATGGTTCTCGGTGAAATTGCCTGAATTTTTAGTAAATTGTTGTATTCAATGTACTGATTGAACGTGCAGAATCGGAAAGTTCGTTGATGAATAGAGTTGAAAATCAGTAATTTTTATTTAATCATTTTCTCGGTATTTGAAAGTGCCAACTGCATTGTTTTTTGTTCTTATCATCAACATACCTTCATATTAATAAATATCGTTCAGATGGTGCAGATTATATCATTAAGTACAGAGTGAAAAAAAAAACATTTTAGTAATGTCTGAAAACTCGATGTAATAATGAAATATTGATAATATTATTTTGGCATGCAAAATACTATTCTTATTCCATCATTGATCACGATTCATACATTTCGTACAGGGTGATTTGAAAAATTGGTGAAATATGTGGCCGGTTCTTTCGTACATATCCTGTATATTCAAGTGTATTATTTTCCTCCGAAGATAGCTGATATCGTATAAACATGAGTTAGTTGGGATATATATGGTGATCATGTCAATTTTCGATGATAAAAATGAAAAAATATCAACGTTTTAGAAATCACCCAGTAATTCACAATCAACTCTGTGAAATTCCTTTATTTTTTTTTCTTTCGTGTTTGGCATCGACTTCTATGGTCATTAGCCACGTGTTCTGGATAGGCCTTGTTACTAACTCCATGCGCCACCTTAGGAGCAGCACTGTTAATTGGAACGTAACAGTGAATCGTGCAGAACTCACCCCAGTCCAGCCACGAGATTTGAATAATTTAATCAGTCAAATTAAATTAAAAAATCCCAGCCGCAACTAGGACTCGAACTCTGGACCTTTAGACTCAGAGTCGGACGCTCTAGCCACTGCGCCACGCCCCGACTTAAAATTCCTTTATTATTATCAACACTGTCCCAAAAATTCAGTTTCCTACGTTGACCAGTTTCATAGATATTAATTGAGAAATTTATTACCATTTGCATGACGAGTTGAAGGAACTTGTTCACGCATACATTCTACTAGTGGCCAAGATTTTTCACAAATAGTGAAACGTGAGAATGTGGAGATCAAAATAAATGTAAAAGAGGGTGAAGATTGGAGATAACAATCACATCAGATATATCCATTTAATAATGTAAGGTGCAGGTAGTTAAGTGAATTTGTTGGTTTAAGCTTTGTCGGAATGAAAAAAAAATATCTGGGAAAAGTGAAAATGACTGATAGAACGCTTTTATTTCTATTAGGAGAATTTGAGTCTGGGCAGCGACGTTCTTTTCCAATTCGTGTTCCACTCGGATAGAGGTTTCCATGATTTTTATATTTGCTGGCTATCAATAATCAATCAATAATCAATATCAATATCAATATCAATATCAATATCAATATCAATATCAATATCAATATCAATATCAATATCAATATCAATATCAATATAAATATCAATATCAATATCAATATCAATATCAATATCAATATCAATATCAATATCAATATCAATATCAATATCAATATCAATATCAATATCAATATCAATATCAATATCAATATCAATATCAATATCAATGTCAATATCAATATCAAATCAGGATAGATTTATCGAGGTGGCAATATATGAAAATATGAATAGAAAAGTTATTGGGTATAGCCCTCAAATTGTTGTGCAACCGTAGACACGTGTTTTGAGCTCAAGCTCTCATCAGTACGGTAAAATCAAGTGCGAAGATGTACAACACTTGGATGTAAAAATAGAAACAAAGGACGTCAACAACAGGAAGCCAACCACACATTTATGGCTTCGGTTAGAAGACCTTGAGCTTTCAAGGCAACAACTAACGTCGCCACGGAGGTAGATATAGCTACCAGCGTGATAATCCTACCCAGGAAAATACAAATCAGGATAGATTTATCGAGGGGCAATATATAAGAATATGAATAGAAAAGTTATTGGGTATAGCCCTCAAATTGTTGTGCAACCGTAGACACGTGTTTCGAGCTCAAGCTCTCATCAGTACGGTAAAATCAGGTGCGAAGATGTACAACACTTGGATGTAAAAATAGAAACAAAGGACGTCAACAACAGGAAGCCAACCACACATTTGTGGCTTCGGTTAGAAGACCTTGAGCTTTCAAGGCAACAACTAACGTCGCCACGGAGGTAGATATAGCTATCAGCGTGACAATCCTACCCAGGAAAATACAAATCAGGATTGTCACGCGTGTGGTTGGCTTCCTGTTGTTGACGTCCTTTGTTTCTATTGTGAGGTATGGTATACCCGAAAGCACTTCTGGCAGGTTGACAGATTGACAGGTTGACAGTTGATTTCATACAAAACGGTACTAAGCATTTCAAAAATCAATGTGTTTTAAGAAGCTATAGGCAACCAACAATATCTGGAATCACAAATGAGAGAAATAATGGTATTTCAAAACATCTGGGGTATGTCACACTCCATGCACGTGAGTGACGCAGAGTCAACTCACAAAAATAGATTTTTCATTGGAATAAGTCACATTTTTTATATTTCATATTTTTGTACACATTATTCTGTATTTTCAGAATCAACCTAGTAGTTAATTTGGTTCCAACGAGTAATATCCTTCATTCAATACTGAATACTTTGATGAAATAAATAAATAACAACAGCAAAACATTTGATACAATTTGGTGTCATTGCGATTTGTGTATCAAATGATTGACAAAAATGTAACACCCAATGTTCTCTTGTATCAATTAATATTTGGTTTAGTATTCAAATGAATTGTCATTTTCTTTGAAATAATAGGTTTATTTGGCCATATTGAAAAAACAAATTTTGTTTGAATCAAAACAATTTATTTACTGTGTGGAACTTCAGACGTGCACTGCATAGATAAAAAATGAATCGAAACCAGATCAAAGACATTTATGGAAAGACGTGACGCAAAACCCTGCTCTAAAATCAGCGACGGATTGTCAAAATCCGAAACCGTTCGTAACATCGTTTCCAATAGAAACAAACTTCTTTACATGACAAGGACTTTCAAGACTTCAACTATTCGCAGACCCACATCATGTCAAACTCAGGAAAAGTTGAAATATTGCACCAAATAGCGCACATTTCAATGTGCAATCAAAGTGGACAGTCAAGCGTATGATTCGGAGTGGAATCTCAGCGTTTTTCAGAAAGTTCGATAGAAAATAAAAAGTTATTCCAAGAAACATTTTCAACAATAAAGCGAAACTGGCAAGTTTTCCTATGCGGGCAAATCTGTATAAGGAGAAAAGTTTCGTGAAGTAATATAGTGGCGAAGAAAAAGAAATACAATTATTGGGTTATAAAGGGGATTCGGTTTTTTTTATGGAACTGAACGAAATAAGTAAATGCATTAGGAAATAATAATGATAATAAATTCAATTCACAAGGGAATGTGGGCTTGATGTTTCATCTCTCAACCAAGAGAGGTAAGATACACAAAGAGATCAAGAAAAATTCTGCTAGAATGAATAGTGATATTGTGGGAGATACTTTTTTTCGATTCCATTAAAATAATTTTGCTTGGTTACATTATATGGAATTGAAAACCTTTCAAAAATGCCATTGGTATTATAGTTGGAAAAAAAAATGTTTTTTTTCTAACTTGCCAGTAAAACAAAAAGCAAGAATGAAAGACACTTCAGGTATGCATTTTCAATCGAAAATATTCAATGTTCTCACAACATGAAATAAAATATGGAAAAAAAAAGTACAAATTCCAAGATGTATTCAATATGATGACAAAAATAAATACAACACATTCTATTGATACCCAATAGGGATCTTAGTTCAAGAATTAGATATCTACTTTCAAACTCATTTATATTGAAACTTCTTGGAGAAAGTTAGTGTTCTTTTAAAAATGGGGGTATTTATGCTAACTTGGAATGAAGCATACGAAAACGCAAAATTTAATCAGTCAAAACAGTATACAGGGTGAGTCAAAATAAGACCGACAAACTCCGCAAACAATTTCTCACCTCATTTCGAGGTGAAAAGTTTCTATCAATATAGTTATATCCTAAAATGCATTCTCTCGGAGAAAGTAAGAAAAAATTAAGATTTTATTATTTTTCTTCAAAATTCCTGAAGGAATAAAATTTAAACCGGGTACACCAATCTAGATTTGTCAATATGATAATTCGAAGTTATAATTTATAATTTTCTTAATCCGGTGGTGTAGTTACGGTGGTAAGTGGCCATACTTTATTTCATATTCTCTTTTGACAAGTGAATGGACAAATGATTATTTGACACCACTAAAACTGGAGATTTTTGAGATATTTGTAAAAAACTTAAAATGTGTCCTGAGTACAGACATAGTTTACTGTGTGTAGTAATCGTGAGTATTCAAAACATAGTTCAGGTAGGTCAGAATAAGACCGACAAACTTCTTGTTTCCATCCATCATATTATTTGATCGAATCGATGTCATAAATTCAATGATATGTGACAATACTTTCTTGTATAATGATTGTTTTGAAAGATCAACTGATAAACAAACCCAACCTCAAATTCATAATACTCCTCTTTGATGAGAGTTAAGGCCTGAAATAATATTTGCGAAAGACTAAATATAAGTACTTCTAGTTTGGTGAAGTTTATGAGGAGTATAATTTTTGAAGACATTTCTGATTGAATTATCTAGGAATCAACATTTTGCCGATGAAGAAAAACAATTATTGTTTATTTATATCTAATTAAATGATAGACACGGTTTATTGGGTATAATACATGGAAACAAAAAAGGCATTTGTTCAATGCACAAACGGTATCTCGGTAACATCGACTGTCGCATGCATGATTTGGAATATCCCTGATGGTGTATGCTCTATTTGACAACATGTTGCTAAAATTCTTGCCGTTATATCTTCCACAGATTCTACAGCTGTTGAGTACACCAGGGATTTGAAGGAACTCCACAACAAAAAGTCTAAATCCGAAGAACGTGTAGGCTTCCTATGTCGGAGTAGTTTTGGTCTATGGGTAGTTTCATTTTCTTGAATTGATCTCACCCCAAACGCTGAAAATATTTATTCATTCTATACAGGAAATTATGTATTTTTTTCTGAATATCTCAGAAACCTCTATATTTAGGGATATGAAATGTTATGATCTCTAGGTTGAGTATCCATAAACTATACGGATGTCAAACACTCATTTGTCTAATCGCAAAGTATAGCAACACACCACCGTAACTGGTTCACGAGAACTTTAAACCCAGATTAATGTACCAACTTTCAATTTTTTTCTTTCAGGAGTTTTGAAGAAAAAAATACCTACTTAGTCTCGATATTTCCTTACTTTCGACACCTTTTATCTCAGAAGGGATGCATTTTAAGATATACGTTGATGAAAGCTTGTCACCTCGAAATGAGGATTTTGGATATTTATTTTAATTCTCATGAATTAGTGTCGTCGATACGCTGGTATGTGACAATACTCTCCTGAAAATTTTTCTCTCGATTCGTGATAACTATTTGCAAATTCGAACCTTTCAGACAAGTTTTGTGGTAGGCTGTTCAGTACTCCACTGATCAACACATGAAACATAGGAACTTGAAATTTTTCATTGTTCTTCATCAAAAACTTTCTGATTGGATAATATTTTCCTAGATAAATCAATCAAAAATGGCTCTTAGAATGATACTCCAACATAAAATTCAACAAATTAATAGTACTTATCTTCTGTTTTTCGCAAAAATTTCATACTTTTATCCATATTCGAAGTTGAGTTTGTCAGTTGATCTGTCAAAACAATTATATGCAAGAAAGTGTGGTAAAATACCAGTGAATCCACGACATAGATTCGATCAAATTATATGACTGACCAAACGGAGTTGTCGGTCTTATTCTAACTCACCAGTAAAATAATATAGATTCTCCCTACATATAAGAATATTCAGGATGTTCTCAAATATTCTGCCATGTTGCAAGAAATTAGCATAATGCGATTATTCTCAATTATCTCAGAAAGCTCCACTTTTAGTCACACGGAATATTGAATATTAGGATGAGTATCGATGAACCTAACTGATGCCAAACACTCATTTGTCCAAGCACTTGTCCAAAGAAAATATCAAGGAAAATATGGCAACATACCAAAAATTGAAAGAATAAAGTAAGTGAAAAAATATAAAATAATCTAAAAATCCTTATGTCAACATAAAAAATTTTTTAAGCTTTCACTAGTGCTTGACAACGTTACGTCATACTGATGCCAACCATTTACTTCAATTTACTCTGATTTGAAAGAGTTGTCAAGGTAAATCATATAACATTTGATGGTTGAGCCACTTTATTAGCCGCGTTCCTTGTGTTTCACACACGTTTTCAAGGTTATTAGGTTGAGATTATGACTTTCCGGAGGCAAAACTATTGTACGAAGTCCAACTTCCTGAAGATATAATCCAAACAAAATTCTGCTAGTTGATTGCAATAGTATTATCACATGCAATGAGTAACATTGTGCAAGTGCTTGTTTGAAATAATTCAGGGTAATAGTTGTTTTCTGAACGGTATTAATAATAGCCTACACTGTAGGTGGATAGCAGTGAAGAGGGTGATACCTCGGTCCCTCGGTCGGTTACGACTATTGTTATTATTATTATTCAAATAAATGAATATTTTGGAACCTTTGGTGTGAATACAATTCAAGAAAAAAGAGAAGCTACCCAAACACCAAAGCTACGTCACAATCACACAGGAGCTAAAAGCTAAAAAGTGTTATAAGCTGCTGAAGATGCTAACTTTGTTGGCGAAACGCGCGTTGAGTGTGATTGTGACGTAGTTTTGGTGTTTGGGTAGTTTTTTCTTTTTTCTTGAATTATTATTATTGATTTTTTTTCTCCAGCAATATTCTAGTCGCGAATATTCCCTAAAGTAAGTTGATCATATATTTTATATTGACATGACGTTTGATTTTTTATTTTTATATGCCATTTGGAATCTCGCTCAAACTCTCTCTATTCAAATCCGTAATTTCACAATGCTAGAAATATTGGAACCTTGACGAACAATTTCACGATTTCAAGCTGAAGTACACTGAGAAAATTGTTTTAAATTTGCAATGTATTTTCAATGCTTAGAATGGAACATTATTTCAGATTCATGGGAATCTTACTTCTATTGTTCAATTTTTAAACTACAAGATGTATCTATACGCACTTGGAATGATATTTCATTCAGCGCGTGAAATTTCCTTCGATATACTGAAAATAATTGTGTGAATATCCCTCGACTATTAGAACATCCCCCTGCAACTGGAATGTACTTCCGTCTTGGCGTAAATTTTCGCGTTGCTTGTAAAATTACGGATCCACAGGATAAAGTCAGCTCCTACACGTTCCTGTTCATTCTTTTTTGTGTCCAACTGAGGTATTGAGACATTGCAAGTAATAAGTAATGAGTGTATTTTGTGCATTGCATCACCAATACAAGGTTAAGTGAACATTTATTGAAATCATCATGATATTTACGAGATTGCATTCAGGTTTCTTCTTCATAATATCTAAATATCTAATAAAATTGAGAAATAAAACCTCAAAATCACTTTGTTTTGTGAGAAACACCGATATCATATGTTGAATTGAGTACCTACATATGAAAAATGACTTTGTCGCATCAAAACTTTTGATTTCGAAAGGTTATTTAAAAGTTATATATGATTTGAAACGTGTAACTTTCGATTAATGAATCCCAAATTATGGAGAAACCAATGAATTTCTCGGTCGTTTTTTCTTCACATATACTTACTTTTTTAGAAAATTGTGGCTGTTGCTGACTTTATTTGTGACACTTTCTCGAATAGAAAGCATCTAGCTGTCGAATAATAGTCCATATTCTATGATAATGTAAATTGAATTTTATTGGTCTCTACCATGTTTCATGAATTAACAAGACGATGGAAAGCCTATAGCTTGTTGTATAATACAACATTTTTTTTTGTTTTTAGGACAATCGCACTGCGTAAGAAGACCAGCCCGTAAATCTATATAATATATCAATAATGATTAATGTTAGTTTATGATATGCAATGTATTATTCGAAAACGTTTTCAGTTTTTTGCTATATTGGAATTAAATATTCAGTTTATGTTTGAAATTTACTTTTATTTCCAATTATTATTAATATGAACTGAACATAATTAACCGAAATATCGTGGGATAATGAAGACAAGGACAGAATCTGTATATACTTATAAAACATAGAATTTTTTTTTACGACTGAACGCAACAGATTCAATCATTTTTTTCTAGTACCTACATGAAGTGTGCTAGACGATTCTTACCCAGATAATACGGGGTCAATCTGTCTGCCATTCAGCCAGAGTGGTTAATAAAGGTATAGAAGTGGATCAAAAAATATTTCGAAAACATAAATCGATGTATTTCAGGGTTCTTCTTGAATATGCCTAATTAGGTAGAAAAGGAATTCGCCGTTACTTTAGGACCACTGTATAAATTCATGATAATGTAATCCCACATTATGAAATTCCAAAGCAAATTCACATCGGAGTGTATTTTTCAAGTTAGAAAATCAAACCGTAATATTACAATGTTAAAGTCTAATGCAAATTTTTGTTGTGAAGTAATATAACAATGTAAAGTTCCATCGTATAATTATGTCATACCTAACGTAAAGTTACATCACAGAAGTGCACAGAGTTGATCAGAGAAATATCCAAGGTGATATAACACGTGGTATGCAAAATTCCACTCGAAGGTAAATTCCCGTTAAAACGGGCGGTATTTAAATTGCCGCTAGTGGGAGCGGAAAAAATTCTCCCAGTGTAATTTTAATTCGAAACAGACTTTTCATAATAAGAATTATTCAAAAATGCGGCCGACCATTTTGATGTTTGTGAAAACCTAAAGCTAATGCTAGTGCTGATTTCATGTATGTATTTGTTTAGGTTATTTTCATTGAAAATAAATGCAAAAGTTTCACGATTTTTATGTTATTTAGTCGATTTTTTTTTTTTAACAACAATGTGTTTTTAAATTTGAGTGGAATATTATCAACCAATCACTGTATGTTTTGAACTGGAATTTGGGGAATAATACCGTGATATTTTTTCCATAGTATGAGTTTATTAAGAAAAATGGGGATAAATTTATGTGGGCCACTATTTTATGATCACTTCAACCCTTGGTAAGAAAATCACTATAACTATCATATACTTCTGCCTGAGTAACAATAACTGGTGTCTTCTTGGGTAAAATGATTGTTTTTTTTTTCCTTTTCAATAACCACATTCAATGAATGCACTGATTTCGGAAATTACGTAATTGTCAGAACCAAACTGGTCATTCAAAAGCTTTCAATTTAAACACAAATGTTGGGTATTAGTAAAACAAAAGAGTTAGGTATGTTTTTCTTAATGTTCACTGAACAGAACATTCAATCATAATAAGTCAGTTAAAATTTTGATCAAACCTTTCTTATTAGATGCCTATTTTAATAATGATGTTATATACTCGAATGATAATATCAAATAAGTTACATTCAAAGTGATATTATTTTATAGTTAATACTTGCATTTTGATAGTAAACTTCAAACACCTTTCACCTTTCACCTTTCAAAATGACATACATTAGTTTGGCCATATTCAAAAGCATAATTTGTTAACATTAAAGAAAATTTCTTTATTGCTAACAAGTTGTTCTCTCAGTGTGAATATAGGTTGAGACTGCATAAGGTGAACAAACTGACAGCAAAATAAACATTTGTAATAATAATAATAATTATTAATATTATCACTTGTCGGTAAAAAATACAAGTAACGTATTACGAAATTAATCAAACGAAATCGTCCGTCAGCGAAGTTTCTTCCTTAGAACTTCCAGTCTAGGAATTCAATTATCCTATCTAATGCAAATTGAATAATATATAAACTAATAAAAGTTGGAACTGGTTTGGATAAATGCCCATGAGCCCGGGAACTTCTTTGATTGTATTTACTTTAATCACATTTCAATTTCCTGTTCGCTAGTGCAAGTCAGCAGGAAATCCAGACGTTTGCAGGATTCGGTCTCCATAAAAGGGCCATTATAGGCCTCTTGAAAGGGTTAATGTAAATTCAGCTCGAGCATTTCCTGCGATGGGTGGGTGTGGTAGGATTTTTATTTGGGAAGGTCCTGTATGCGCAAACGATGATTTGAGTTGGTAGCAGTTGTTTGTTTTATGTTAGGATTTGTGTCGGTTTACTTTCTGAAAAGTGTTGAAGTTCGTATAGAAATCAAATGTCTTTGGAGGGTATAGAATAGCTATTTATGATACAAGTTCGTAAAGTAGGACTTTTTTGTATGAGCGTTAAGTTTGTTGAATGAGACGCAGCCGAGTTCAACAAACAAGCGAGTCGCTATCAAATAAAAAATTCCGAGTTATATTCAACGCAAAATACAAAATTTTTCAAAAAGTATAAAGGACCCCGCACAATATCATAGGAAATTGGCCCACAGTGGGATTTGCCTGAAATTTACATATGTTATTAGTATTGAGTTTCTGATCAAATGTTTTCATGGGCCCAATCATCTAAGACCAACGATTTAGCTCTCAGGGCCGTATTTAGTATAGGCACCAAATGAGCAATGACACTTTTTTCTCAAGTCTATAATTTTTACATTTCCTATTAGAATATAATTGAATAAGAAAAATTTCAAAATCTCAGCATTTGTCTTTTAGCGCAAGTCTTGTTTGTGATGTACTTTCATGACTTTGAATGTGGCTCCCGGACTATAACTAACTTGAAATGTCACCTGACAGAAGAAAAAAAGACTATCAAAAAATAAAAAATCGTCATTCTTTTCGAATTGTCATTCTATTTTCAATTTGTCAATTTGCATCTAAAAGCAATTCAAAAATACATAATTTTCATTTAGCAAAGTGTTACAGTCCTTTAAAACACAAACATTGGTCCTTATCGAGCAGGATTTTATTGCAAGCTTTCGTGAATCTAAAAAGCATTTCCAAAAATTCACGATTGAAAATCGAGATTTCAACAAGACAATATCAGTAGTTACTGTCTTTCTCTTCGAAGCAAAACAGAAGTGGGTGAGTCCGTTCCAATTTCCTCTCCTCTTTCTATCCACTACAATTATTCTCACTTGATTTAGTTCGTTTTTGTCTGAAATTTTGAACTCAATTCATATAATTGTTATATAAAATGTCCGATGAAGAAAGAAAATCTCTCAACAGACAGCGAGGTGCTGTGAAGTCCAAGTTAACTTTCTTTTCAAATCATCTGAAAACATTAGAAGGCAAATCTTTATCAGTGGCGGATTTTATCAATCTAGAAGAAAGGGTCTCAAAGGCAGACACTATGTTTGTAGAATTTGATAAGTTGCAAAATCAGATTCAAAATTTGGTAGCTGAATCTGAAATCGAAGCTCATGATCAGGAGCTTGCTGTCTTTGAAGACACTTTCTTCTCTACAATTGCAATTGCCGAACAAATGGTTTTGAAATATAAAAGAGATGTTGAGCAGCAAAATAGTGCCAATGCAAGTGCTAATGTTTCATAGAATCATGACGAAGATAATGTACAAATTTTGAAAAGTGTCAAATTTCCTGTCATTAACATGGATAATTGGCTAGAATTCAGGGACACTTTCCAAAGTTTGATACATGACAATGGGTTGATAAAAAATATACAGAAATATCATTATCTAAGGGCATGCCTTGGGAGTGGGGCTGCACAGGTAATTGTGTCAATTGAACTCTCAGCTGCTAATTATCCAGTGGCGTGGGAAACATTATATGACAGGTACAATAATAATCAATTGCTCGAGCATATTCATACCAAAGCGTTGTTTAATTTGGATCTAATTCAAAAGGAATGTGCATCAAAACTGAGAAATCTTTCAGATAATGCCTTCAAACATCTCAGTTCTCAGTCATTGCAACAACTAGGTGAACCCACTGATCAATGGGATACTCTGTTGAATTATTTGGTAACAACAAAGGTTGATAACAAAACAACCAGAGAATGGGAGCAGCACAAAATAGGTGAAAAATGCACAACTTGGGATGACTTGAGGATATTTCTAAAGGGCAGGTCTGATATATTAGAAACTGTTGAAGTAAAAAATATCGATAAATTACCTACAAAGACATATCGGCGAGATTCAAGCACAACAAAAAGCTTTCATAGCAATGTAAGTCCAAAATGTTCGTATTGCAAAAATGATCATCTCATTTATGCCTGCGCCGATTTCTTGAATCTAACGGTTGGTGATAGGATAAACTTCATATCTAAATCCAGACTATGTACCAATTGTCTGAAGAGTGGTCATTTCGAAAAAACATGCAAATTCGGAACTTGCAGGCAGTGCAGCAAACGTCACAATACGTTATTGCACCTAAATGCCACAAGCTCAAGTGAGCAAGCAACTAGTGAGTCTGGCAATACTACAGTTGGACATCAAATCACGCTCTCAGCCACAAATTATATAGACGAAGTACTATTGTCAACAGCATGCTTACAGGTTCTCGACAAATTTGATAACCCTGTCAAAGTCAGGGCACTTTTAGATTGCGGTAGTCAGTCTAGTTTTATCACCTGCGATTTTCTTAAGCTTTTAGATTTGGAAAAACATCAAATAGATATAACCGTCACGGGGCTAAATCAATCTTGTTCTAGGGCACAATATAAGTGTAATATTTTCTTACAATCATGTGATGATAAATTCAATACAACTGTTAGTTGTTTAGTTATTCCAAAAATCACAAGTGACCTGCCAAATATGAGAATAAATAAATTCGATTTGAATATACCAACGAATATAGGTAGACCCTAACTTCAATAAGCCAGGAGAAATCAACATGTTGTTAGGTGCAGAGGTATTTTGGAAAACTTTATGTGTTGGTCAAATAGAATTAGATTCTAACAAACCCATAATGCAAAAAACAGGTTTGGCTGGGTCATTTCTGGAGTCTTTGGAAAAAGTCAATCTCATGTGAAATGTCATTTTAGCACAAACCAAGACTTACAAAAGCAGCTAACAAAATTTTGGGAAATAGAGGAATGCCTCCCAAAAACTACTTTTTCACGAGAAGAAAAGGAGTGTGAATTACATTTCTTGCAATAAATACAAGAAATAATGAAGGTAGATTTGTTGTATCACTTCCACTAAAGAGATCATTGAGTGATCTTGGCGAATCTAAAGATCAAGCAATTAAACTATTTCTAGCCTTAGAGCGAAAATTGCAGTGAGATCAAAATCTAAAGAATCATTATATAAATTTTATGAACGAATATATAGAAATGGACCACATGGAAGTTGTTGAATCATCAGACACAACATCCAAAACCTATTACATGCCCCATCACGACGTATTTAAAGCAGATAGTATTACAACAAAACTGAGTGTAGTGTTTGACGCATCAGCTCCCAGCACAACTGGTATTTCTCTAAATGACCTTCAAATGGTTGGTCCAACAATTCAAAATGACCTCTTATCAATTATTCTCAGATTCAGAGTCCATTATTACGTTGTATCTACAGATGTACGAAAAATGTACCGTATGATTCTAGTAAATCCTAATCAACACTCATTGCAGCGAATCGTTTGGAGGGACGATCCTTCAAAACCGCTTCACTCTTATAATTTGAAAACTGTCACATACGGACAAGCTGCATCTTCTTTTTTAGCCATACGGTGTCTTTTTGCTCTGGCAGATGAACACAATTCTGAAAAGCATATTTCAGATATAATAAAGAATGATTTTTACGTGGATGACCTTTTAACAGGAACTAATACTATTGGAGGTGCATCTCATATATGTGAAACTATTTCAAATATATTGAAATTTGGTTGTTTTCAAATTAGAAAGTGGACGTCATATGAACCACAAGTTTTACAAAGGTTTAATTCTTCTGAATTATTTCACAACATTCTAGATTTCGGGAAGGAGCAAAATGCAAAAACATTAGGACTCATTTGGAACTGTTCTTCTGATAGATTAATGTTCAAAATAGATACCACCTCGGAATTCAAAGGTGTGACAAAGAGACGAATCCTTTCTTACATATCTCAAATTTTCGATCCGCTAGGTCTGTTGTCCCCATGCACCATTATTGCAAAAATGACCATACAAAAATTGTGGCTCGAAAAACTATCATGGGACGAATCACTTCCGAATAATTTACATTCATCATGGCTTAGCCTAGAACGGGATCTACCTAATTTAAATTCTTTAAATATTCCTCGTTTAGTTTTTTGTAACAATTATAGCGCCATAGAGATTCATGGATTTTCAGATTCATCGCAGAGTGCCTATGGAAATTGTGTTTTTGTTCGAAGCAATGACAATGAAGCTGAAATGTCTGTCAATCTATTATGTGCAAAGGCTAAAGTAGCGCCTATAAAAACTCAAACATTGCCACGTTTGGAGCTGTGTGGTGCACTCGTACTATCTCGGCTATTACAAAAGGTTATATCTGCCTTATGTCCTATAATATGCGTATTTAGATGTGTATTATGGACTGATTCGACTATTGTCTTGGGCTGGATAGGGACAAGCCCTCATTTATTGAAAACTTTCATAAGCAATCGCGTTTCTGAAATTCAAGTTATCACCGAAAACTTTGAGTGGCGCCATGTTCCAACCAAAGATAACCCAGCCGACATGTTATCACGAGGAGTATATCCAAATCAATTAAAAAACTCGTCCTTGTGGTGGCAGGAACCAAGTTGGCTCAAAAGAGATGAATCATTTCGAAAGGTATCCAAATCTTTCGAAATTAATACTGAGATTCAAAAATAATTGCACAAAATCTAAAGGTCAACGTGGAGTTGAATTATATATAAGTCAGTCAGAGGCTCATGAATCACTTTTGCTTTTAGTTAAACTGTCCCAGCAAGAAGCATTTCCTTTAGATTATGCGTCTTTGAGCAAAACCAAGTCAGTTAATTCGAAGAGCAAAATTTTAAGTCTCAATCCTTTCATGGATCAAAATGACTCAATCCGTGTAAGTGGAAGACTAAATAATTCCAATTTCAGTTTTGATAAAAAACACCCATTACTTCTATCCTATAAACACCCTCTTACTACTTTAATATTCACTAGTGAACATGTGAGACTACTTCATGCAGGACCTCAGTGTTTGCTAGCTTCCATAAGAGACAGATTTTGGCCAATCGGCGGTCGTAATTTGGCAAAAAAAGCAAATCCAAGAACAATAAACCCTGTCATGGGTGACTTACCACGAGACCGTTTGATTTTAGATATTCCTATTACTATCACCGGTGTAGATTATGCTGGTCCATTCACAATAAGAGATCGTAAGAGCCGTGGTGCAAAATTGTCAAAATGTTACGTTTGCCTGTTCATGTGTTTCGCAACTAAAGCTATTCATTTAGAACTGGTGTCTGATTTAACGAGTGAAGCATTTGTACTTGCATTGCGCAGGTTTGCTGGCCGCAGCGGTAAACCCTCCAAAACTTATTCAAATAATGGGTAAAACTTTGTTCGAGCCAATGAGGATTTGATCGAATTACTTAAATTTTTGGTTTCGAAGAATGATCAACTTGAAGATACCTTCTCTCATGAGGGTATTAATTGGAAATTTATCCCTGTGAACTCACCGCACTTCGGAGGTCTGTGGGAAGCGGGACTAAAGAGCATAAAGCATCATCTTCGAAGAATCATGGGGAGCGCAAACCTCACATTCGAAGAATTTATTTCCGTGTTCAAGAGGAAGCAATTGTTAATTCCCATCCTTTGCAACCCTTCAACCCCTTCGCATTTTTTGTTGGGAAAGCCCTTAACAAGTGTACCTGATCCAGACGTTCGACATATCCCTGATAATCGCTTGCCAATTCATCAAAGGATACCGCAATTGCGGCAACACTTTTGGGATCGATGGAGTAAAGACTACGTTTCGAAACATCAGCAGAGAAGTAAATGGCGACAGAATCAGCAGAAAATCAAAGAAAACACTTTAGTGCTAGTGAAGGACGATCATTTTCCTCCTATGAAATGGTGCCTCGGGCGCGTTGTGCGTCTGCATCCCGGCAAAGACAGTGTCAATCGCGTGGTTTCTGTAAAAACTGCCAATGGTGAAATCAAAAGAGCTGTTTCAAGAATTTTTCCTTTACCATTAGCTTAACAATAATTGTATTTGAAACATTTTCCTTCAAGGCTGGCGGGATTTATGTTGGTGATATACTTTCATGACTTTAAAAGTGGCTCCCGGACTATGACTAACTTGAAATGTCACCTGACAGAAGAAAAAAGGACTATCAAAAAAATAAATAAAAATTGTCATTATGTTCGAATTGTCATTCTATTTTCAATTTGTCAATTTGAATCTAAAAGCAATTCAAAATACATAATTTTCATTTAGCAAAGTGTTGCAGTCCTTTAAAACACAAACAAGTCCTCTGTGAAACATGTTTTGTCCTACAGGACCGTATTTAGTAAAATTGTATTTGCCAAATGATACACAAAAAACTGAATCAAATTGATTTTGTCAGTGGTCGGTAGCTCGTTTGATAGATGAATGCAGCTTTCTTTGTGAACATTACAAAAGTGGTCGCCATCTTAATATCCAAGATAGCCGGCCTAACCTGTGAACTTTATGTGGGACTCATCTTGTAGCTTTTTAAGAAAGATTGTTACAGGGAAAAATAAGAATTACGTTTTATTGATTGTTGAAATCCGTCATTTACTCTTTGAATTATCTACCTCTTTAATATAAATACAACTCCAATATCTGACCTTAGATTAATAATTTCGTTAGGTTTACTGACATTAAAAATACAAATGAATGAATCTGGATTCATCGATTCATCGATTCAGAAGGAGAGGAAAATATCAAACATTTATTCAATACACTATACATGAAAAATCCCCTGACGAGAATAATGAATTGATGATAGAATGCAATTGCAAATCAGTGGCAAGGACATCAGTAACATGTGCTTATATTTGTAGCATATTCTGTTATTTGGGAGTAGCCCGACATAATCAAAATGTGAATTATCCATCGACTTCCGTGTTACAGTATATTGAAGATGCCGCAAATCGTCCGGTGCAAGATGCAATACTCCAGCATCTGTATTATTTTGATAGTGAGTGCTCAACTTTTTTGTTCCCTTCCACCACCCTGGAATATCGGTTTCAACTTTGTTACTTATGAATTAGATATAGTTTTAATAAGATAGTAGAGTTATATTTATATTTTATATCTACCTGGAGGGAAAAGAAGTACGAGAGAGCTACGCTTTGGGTAGATATACAACCTACGCTTTGGGTAGATATACAACAGATTTTCAAGCTGAAGTGTTCGCCATCCTATCCGTAGCTACGAGAGAAGATGTGAAAGATGGATCCGAACAGATAATTTATATCTGTTTGGATAGTCAGGCTGCGCTCAGAGCCGTCTGCCATCCTAAACCAAGCTCAGCGCTTGTACAGGAATGATGAGATGCGCTCGAGAAGCTAGCTGAAACGAAGGAAGTTCAGCTGGTATGGGTCCCGGGACACAGAGGGGTGCGCGGAAACGAGGTGGCAGACGGACTTGCCAGATCCGGATCTTCAACGCCGTTCTGTGGACCGTAGCCTGTAGTGGGCATCTCAAGAAGCCAAACTTCTTCAGCCTTCGACGAGTGGGCAGAAGAAGAGCTGAATAAACTTTGGAGGGATAACACCGGCTGCAGGCAGTCGAAAGACTTCGTGGCCGGCTCCAATAAGTCAAGGACGACATGGCTCTTAGGCAGAAATTGCCAGCACTACACCTCCTTATAGAAATACTAACAGGACATAACAAGTTAGGCAGACACCTATCACTCATAGGTATAGAAGACAGTCCCACTTGCCGAAAATGCGAAGAAGACGAAGAAACTTCATCTCACTTCCTCGGCGAGTGTGAGGCATACGGGAGGCTAAGATTTGGAACCTTCGGAGTTGACAAACTCCAACAAGAGGAACTAATCAACTTGGAGTGGTCAGACATACTGACCTTCATTAGGAGGTTACAAAGGTTTGAAAAGGAAAACTAGGAGCATGAATGTAGATAAGTGGAGAACATGGGATGGCAAAAAGGGTCCATGAGGGCCTACTTGCCTGGCTGCGTTCGCGTCCTCCCCAAAGAACTACTACTATATTTATATTATGTAGTTAGATAATTCAAAAAATAAATGACCGATTTTAACATTCAAAACGTTGTCATTCTAATTTTTTCCTGTTATCATATTTCTTAAAAAGCTACAAGTTAGGTCCTACATACAGTTTATAGGTTAGGCCGGCCATCTTGGTTATCACGATGGCGACCACTTTTGTTATGTACACAAGGAAAGCTACATTCATCTATGAAAGCTGTCGACCACTGACAAAGATCAAGAAGTAAGAAAGTTATAACAAAATCAATTTCATTCAGTTTTTTGTGGAATAATTTATCAAATACAGTTTTACTAAATACGCTCCTGTAGGACAAAACATGTTTCACAGAGGACTTGTGCTAAAAAACAATTGCTGAAATTTTGCAATATTTCTTATTTAATTGAAATCTAATAGGAAATAAAAAAAATTATGGACTGAGAAAAAAGTGTCATTGTTTATTTGGCACCTATACTAAACGGCCCTGAGAGCTAAATCATTGGTCTTAGAGGATTGGGCCCGTGAGAACATTTGATCAAAAACTCAATACCAATAACATACGTGAATTTCGGGCAAATCTCACTAAGGGATAATTTCCTATGCTATTGTGCGGTGTTCTTTATGAACAGTGTGTAAAAAATTACTTTACGCACAGTTGATGATTCTACGCACACGTATGATGTTTTAACGTATTTGTGCGAAAAAGTATTACTTTACGCACTGTCAGCAGTGCGTAAAAGCTTAGTTTAAGCACTGTCGTAGAAAAAATCAAATTGATGCGATTAATACACGCCTGTACTTACATCCTATTAGATTTCTCAGATTAGGCCAAGCAGCTGTCATTTTGAGTGATATAAAGAGGAAATAATATTGGCTGGTTCATAGACCAAACTTCTACTTCTGCTATTTCTTCCAACTTTTCTTTAACTTCAAACAGTGAAATCCACCGTTCGTACAACTCTCTTGAAGAGCTCCATTGATGAATTTGAATTGTTTGGATTTTAAACATTTGTGCTGTCTTCATTATTTCAGTTCTATTATGTTTTATCCTCCTGTTGAACAGTCAGTGGAACATTATCAAATATTGAACATATACATCCATCATACGATTGAAAACAAATTTTAAATGATATTTTACATCACCACTTGATGAGTATAACAAGAAGGAACAGATGAATAGGGCTCATGCACTGAACGTGAAAATTATTTTACTTTAACGACACCTTGCGGTAATAATTGACACCTACGAATTATTGGTAGGGTAAAAGTAAAACTAAAGATTAAAGTGTGTACGAAAGCTATTACTGAAACTCACTCTGTCAATTTTCTTGAAGTAGCAGTAAAAGATAAGGTATATTAAGTTAAAGTTTGACCCATGAACCAGCCATATATAAAATAATATGAGAAATATCTTTTCAGTTGAATTAGGGAATACCACCGGAAATCAGACGTCCAGAGTTGTGGAGCTGTATTTTTCTTCAATATCGCAGAGTCCACCATACTGTTATACCAAAAAATCAAGCGATATAAACATCAAAAATATGACCACGAATTTCATCAACTTTATACGAGTACTACTGAGTACTACTGAGTACTACTGAGTACTACTGAGTACTACTGAGTACTACTGAGTACTACTGAGAAAAATACAATCCACGAGTTTTTGATGAACAATATGATTGAATAAGATCTTTTAAACATACACTGATATATTCCGTCGGAAACATTATCTTCAGAAGTTTTGATAGTCGCTGAAACTGTTTGAGGCACGCAATCACCGTCGAATCCTTCAATTTCATACTTCTCATTGTTCAATGTCAATCCATTGCCATCAAATAGTAAAATTGTTGGAATTTTCAAATGAGCATTGTGCCAAATACTTCTGATGTATTGAGTGCGTAAAATTTGCTGATGTAATTCTGTATCACATGGGGGTGAACTGTATCATATTCTAGGATAGACTAGTGGAATGATTCAAATTCTCTCAGCAAATGTAGTGAAGCACGTACAGCTGTACGAGATCATGTGATCAGCAGCCAATGGCTGTAATTATAATTTTTGCTCTCGGTCGCACTCATTTCTACCCGCAGAGTCTCAATCTCTAGTCCAAAAGACATTTATTTGAATATTTTTCAATTATTAAACCGCAGAAAAACTGTCTGGCTTTCTGAAAGAATTTTTCAATACACGTAATAAACACGCTATTAATATGTTAGATTGAATCGAACACTTCATTTTGTGTTTTTAAAAATACGTTTTTGGGGATTTTTGCCCTCGTGTTAACCCCAAGAAAAGTGTCTGCCTAGAGTAAATTCTAAATTGAATTTGTTACTTTATGAATGATACACTTCATTTTCAATAATTTTTTTTCACAACTCACCTGAATGTGCATTACACCATTTTAGTGTGAGGTCATGACGCTTAAGTTGTTTTTTTTTAAGTCAGGATTCATTATCCAAGCAATTTGTTATCATTTTGATGTTTCAAGTGTAATATTTGAGTAAGTACTGATTTTGAGAGCTGTTCACACTTTTACTTCTTGAACTTTGAACTTCGACAGTACTTACTTGAGTTTTCGAGCTTTCCAAAATATACGAAAAAATTCTTATAACCTTTCTAATGTTCTCAAAATCACCACCAAGAAACTATCACACGTAAAACGCCAGAAGCAAACGCGTTGGTTGGATAATAGAACCTGACCATCGCTAATACTGTCTATTCCTGGTGTAGCCAGGTAGGCCAGACATACAGTCATTACCTGTTCATCATTGGTACTACTGCACAAAGTTTCATGGGGTATAAACACTTCATGAAACGTACGTCATCAGCTTTCCGACTCTGAGATATTCCATACTAAACGGAAAATTCATTTTGGACACGTACACCAGCAATGTCGGACTGAGGAGACGTCCTGTCCCAGATCAAGCAAGGACAGTTGAAAATCCGCAAGATCCTTATCAAATCAGAGCGCAATCATTGTGTCATCAGGCGGGAGCTATTGGCTGTTGTCACAGGAGTAGAGCACTTATAAAAATGATGTTATGGGAGAAGGTTCCGTTCCTCAGATGGCTTTCACAGTTCGAAACTCCTGATTCTTCAAAATCAACGATCGAGCAGGGACCTCCCATAAGAATACAGATGCCCTGTTGCGGAGACCATGCCCACCCAGATGACTGATCACATTGCGAACAAGCGAAGACAAGGGAGCAACTATTTGTAAAACCACGGCATTGGACAACTGGAATGACAAGATCCAGGAAGACCAAGAGAAAGATCTAGTTATTAGTTAAATTATCAGCTGAAAGAAGTCCTTCCTGGTAGGAAATTGCAGGTCACTCACCAGCGGTTATTTCGTACTGGGCCCAATTGAATTCTCCTACTTTGGATGTTGGAAGACAGACGTCAGACAATTATACGAAGGAATATAAGAAAGCAAGGGTTCTAAGAAATCGATGATGGGGTTATCTGAGGACTAATAGGAGTGACAAGGACCCTCCAGTAAGTAAGGCGATGGTTTCACTGGGCCAATTGTAAAGCTGAAGTAAGGGACTGGTGCTGAAAATGAGATGTATGCGCTGACAGCAATGTACTTCGAACACAACCTAAGATCCCGATTCACCAATATAAATGAAAGAATTGCCGTAGATATCACTATGCCGTTTTCCAAATCCGACCACGGGAATGAGTAAATCCTTGTGGCGATGGTCTTCTTCAGTAAATGGTCAGAAGCCTATGTCCTGCCGAACCAGGATGCCTTTACCGTCGTCGATGTCTTGGAGAAGGAGTGGATAAAATGATTTGGTGTTCCATTGAAGCTGAAGTAGGACCAAGGCAGAAACTTCTAGTGCAACCTGTTCTAGGAAACGTATGAAACGCTGAAAATCAGGAAGCCAAGAACCACAGCCGTACATCAACAATCCGATGAAATGGTGGGGTAGAAGAATAGGATGATAAGCCACTACTCTCAAGGTGGTATCTGAGTACCAAAGAGACTGGTACCTCCATTCGATCCTAATGGCATATCGTTCTACCTGCCAAACCCTCGAATGTATTGTAATAGACGAAGAGCTGAGTCCTGAAATTTGGGACAACACCAGGACAAGACATTTCTGGAAAGGACTATGTCAGCAAACTTCGGCAGAGGAAGGATAACATCCATGAACGAGTTTGTTCTAGCATCCAGTGCAAGTGCAATCGATAGGAAGGAAGAGACCTATGATCAAGGCTGATGATTGAGGATTTCAGTGACTTCGTTTGACTCAGTATGGTTGAACAACCCGAATTGTCGCCGTGGACTATCACCAAAGTTGTGGAACTCGTGGAATGCTCGGTACGAGATTATCAAGAGGATAAACTACCCCGACCACTGAATCCATAATCCACCCCGAGGGAAACCGAGGGAGTCCTCCATTTCAATAGGTAGGATCCCTACGCTGGAAATCCAAAAGTTCATGTCTTTGTAATCAAATGGACAGAAAGTGCTACATGGAGTAACTCGAGAAGAACCTTTTTAGAGTGCCGGCTCATTACGCGCTGTAGCTCTCTGTTTGTCGGAGGATCTTTGAATGTTCAAGAGTATCGCCGTGATGTTCTCTAAGAAATTTGGTCAACTCCAAACATGTTCCAGGAACAGAATACAAAAGTTGTAGGGGTGTTACAGTTCAAGAAGACCCTGAGAAACTTCTACTACTTAGAAGCATTCCCAAAATAAACCGTCCTATGGGGATGTCTGAAAGAGCCTCACCAAACTAGAAGAATCAGTGGCGGGCCAGAATCTTGTGGATCTGATAATCACAAAATTGTCCTGTGGAGTGATGGGCTGGATTTGAGAGTTTTAAGAAGTATGTTGGAGGTGTTATTTAGATCCAGCGTCGTCAAGGTTTTGTTGTAACCATCTTCTCAGACCTAACATGAGAACTGTGGAGTGTTACTTCCATCGAGCTCAACGGCTCGGATATGGAGAATTTTACAGGTGTCGACATACCAGTCTGACGCAAACTCATTGGAATGCACACTGATCTAGTCACATCGAGAATCCTCCTAGACGTGAGCCATCGAAGAGTCAAAAATGTTCCAGTTGAAAGCCTGCAGTCATAAATATCACGAAAGCAGCAATAGAGTGGGAGTAGACCATCCACTGAAGTGTGTAAAATATGAATTAGCGATATTCTACGGCATTAATTTGAATCATTTTTATTACCATATTTTGATGGTCATTGCTCTACTGGAAATATTAATAGGTCCACAAAGCCAATCAACATGATTGACCCTACGTCTTTCCATCCTGGATACTTTTCGAGCGTTTCTTTCTTAGGACTCGTTCATTCGACGAACGTCTTCGAAACAGCTTTCGTGGATTGACGAAGTATAAAGCCTTCATGAATTCAAAACTGACTTTTGTTCTACTACTTGATTTCCCTTTTCAGTTGATCATGGAGATGATAAAAAAACATATTTGACCTGGACGAACCTTTCACTGTTCAAGTACCGGAAACAATTTATTTTAATGAATCCTAAGCCCAAGAAGAAATATTATCAAATGAGCATTACTTTATTGGAATACGTTACACATGTTCACTTTTTCAACTGTTGGAACCGAAATGATGGTCTTAATCAGCTATTATTCTCGATAAATGTCTCTTTTTTATAAAACTTGTCAATTATTTGTTCAACCAGCCACTATCATGTATTTTTACATGCCTGCATAACAAAGTACTTTTTTTCTGAAACACCATAGTAGGTACCTTGAGATGTTCAGACAATTACTTATTATGTCGCTTGGATTAGCCCCAACCGTGACATTGTACATATGAGGGTAATTTATATTCAGCTGTTTGTCGTACGGAAGTATTTTTTAGGTTTTATAATACGATGACGGAAACCTCCTACTAATACCCGTCATGTGATTTGAACATAAACTACGTTCAGAAAGCAGATATTTCTACCACTATAACTGTAAATTTCAAGTCTTCGATTAAGAAACTTACAGGTTTGTGACACAGAATTATTTTTCTTATGAGTTAGATGTATCGAAATATTAATTTCTTACGACTTTCATGAACTACTAGACTGTCATTATATTAACGAATTTTACTATGATGATCAAAATAGTCTGTTTGATCATAATTTTTTGACGTTCCGTAAATTTCATAAAATAACATCTAATTTTTATTCCAGTAGGACCATTTTTACATGATATTGGTAAGTCGGGATTGGTAATGTGTACAAAAATAAAAATAAAAAATTCTTTAAATATTGAAAGAATAGATTGATATTCCATAAAAAAAATTAATTTAACATTTAAGAAAGGCATGAGTAGCGACAGGAAAATATCCAATGAAAAGTAACACAGTTGTGTGCTTAAACACATTCACATATTAAAAACTCTTCAACACTATACCTTGTTAGTGAATACTATTTCTAACATTTCTTAAAAGTACTAATGTTTTCATTAAATGTTATGCTATGCTAGAACATCATAAGACTATTTCCATGTCTTGTTGAATAACTGCAAAAAATTCTACATTTGCAGTTATTCAACAAGACATGGCAATAGTCTTATGATGTTCTAGCATAGCATAACATTTAATGAAAACATTAGTACTTTTAAGAAATGTTAGAAATAGTATTCACTAACAAGGACCTTCTATAGTGTTGAAGAGTTTTTAATATGTGAAAGTGTTTAAGCACACATCCGGTATATGAATACCAGGCATTGTTAAAATGTCATGGTTTTTTAAATAAGGTTTACATGTATCCTTGCGTTGTGATTCAAAGATAAGCCTGATTATTTTTTCTTTGTAGATTAAATAGTGTATTGACTGAAGTGGAACTGCTTCAAATTATTGTGTTGTAAATTAGATATGGGTACATATACAATTGAGTAATATATACTTTTTTTACTGACCGAAACTGTAGTGAAAAAAAGTGTGTATGATGATACAAGTATACAAGTGAGCCTTTGAAGCACCCGCAACGAGTTTGAGGGCACGACGCGAAGCAGAGTGTCTTAAAGAAACTTTCACTCGTATCATACGCTATTTTTGATTATACTTGAATCGTGACTTTAAGGACAATGCTGGAAATGAATTTCAGATCAGGAAAATGTCCCACCTATTTTTTTATGACATCAATCAAGTAAATAACGGACATCTGATATCACATATTGTTGACATGAAGGCTTTTCTTGACATATCAAGTAATAAAATTGAGAACTAGGAGTTGTACCTAGCAAAAACCTTTATGGCAAGGCGTGTTTTATTCTTGGAGACTTCGATCACTCTTTAGTGCATTTGACAAAAATAGATTCTGTATGATATGATTCAAACAGTAGTAAACAAACTATGGTGTACAACACATTTTCCACAAGTACGTATTTATTGTTTTAATTTGATATTATGTTTGATATAATTTTTGTAGAAATTGGACTGATATTTAGTGTCATTGAAGAAAATAAAAAATATATGCTTTTAAAAAATAGCTACTTTCCAACTTCAACACCCTGTACTCTGAAACTAGTCATAGGATTGAGTTGGCCCGTGGACACTATTTCTCAGGAAGTCGTCAACTAAAATATGCTAACAATTCATGAAATTTCACTGAAGCCCATTTCTCCATAAGCTGGCTGCCTGGTCCAACAAAAATTAGGACCGGATTGTTTGGGAATGGCTTGTATTACCAGATAGTATTCCTTCATATCAAAGATCTGAATGAGGATATAATAAAAACGAAAAGTCAAATCAAACACATTTTTCCGCCTACCTGGTACCTATGTACCTATGTACATGTGTATTTAATGTTCTTTAATGCACATAAAATCGACCATTGATGTTAATGTTAATGAACGATTTGTTATTAATTGATGATTTCCAGAAATCGTCTTTTAATGACCCCTATCAGTGGTCGATTTGTCATTAATGTCGATTTCTCTATGCATGATTGTTGCATAAACAACCAAACATAAATGAATTCAGATGTTATGGACGCTAAAATGGATATTGACAATAAATTTATCTTGTTAGAAACTGGTAAAGTAGCTTCTTTAACTCTATATTGCCCGAAGAAAATTAGAATTCCTTTATTTCAGCAAGAGTTGGGTGAACGGAAAAATATTGTTCAACTCTCATATTAAAATGCGGTTAATGATCTCGAAAATTAACGCGCTCGCTTCGCTCATGCGTTGAAATATCTCCATATCAGGTAATCAATTCAACTAAAAAGTTTGAAAGTTTTCATGCAGAGTGATTGAAAATATCTGAAAAACTCCCAAAATATGAATCATGAATACTGAGTAATTATTGGATTTCTCAATGCCAGAACTGCCTAACTTTAACAATATGATTTCATTGAAAATATGAACAGGATGATCATAAAGTCACTTGTGGAATCATCTGCGACTGAAAGTTGGAATTTAGTAGCTGTTTTCCATCGTACAAGATAACCTCTCTTTTAAAGAGAAACATACTAAATTGAAAATTGAATCAACTCTTGCATGGTTTTTCCATTTCCAGAGGAGTCATGTATTGATTCAATTTTCAATTTAAAATGTTTCTCTTTAAAACATTCAACAATATGTTTTTACAGTTGCTAAAAGTAATCAATCCTACCGAATTACAATTGGTTTTTATCAGTTGCAGCCAATTTATTTCAGAAAATAATTCTGTAATTGTGTTGCAATTAATTTCTCACACAATGATTTACATAAAAGTTGTTTCATCTGTTCCGAATCAAATTTCTGCACCGAAACATAAAAAAGATGACGGAATACAAAGAGGGTGATTAAATCGGCGAACTCAAGCCCCCAGAATCTCGAACAATACAATTTTGATATTCTTTTCTTCCCGGAATCAAATTGTTGTTTTTTTCCATAATTTATAATTCGTATCGCGCTGTCAGCGGTCTAAACTCGTTTCAGTACTCTTCAAGACAAGTGTTAGGTTCTTTTGTCGGCGATTTATTTTATTCCAGTTTTCTTGATGCTTGATAGTGACTAACCGTGACAAATTCGAAAAAGGAATGAATTAATTTGATTCTTTTGTAGTAGCTGAGGTTAATACGAGAAGCCATTCAATTTCGAAACATCTGTTTCCAAGGTAATGAGCACGAATCAAGTAGAACTGATTTATAATGGAATTATCTTCTCTATAGGGTGTCCAAAAACGTTCCGAAATACTAGAAAAAGTACCTACACATTATTACATGAGTTGTATAGTAGCAGGCATTCTTCATTGTATTATAAAATGATGGTTCCCAATTATTTTTCATATTAATGTTGATTCACGGTAAATGGTATACAGGGTGTTCCTTGAAGACATGCTAATATTTGAGGGAGTGATTCTTTGACTTATTCTAAGGAAAAAACTCTTCATATATGTATGTCTAAAAGTCCTAACTTTTGAGATACAGGGTGATAAAGTTTTAAAAAAAATCAGTTTTTTAATAATAACTGACATAATATTGTAGACGTTTTTATAAAATTTGGTACATGTCTTCTATGCATCAAGGTGCATTTTTCAATGCACAAACATTTTCATTTTCTCAACCAGTGGCGTCAGTACGGGTTTTGAATTGAATATTTTTGGAGAAAAAATACTACGCCACTGCTTTCTCCTGAAAAAAAAAAAAACTATTGTGATCCTCATTGACTTCTGGTCAAATTTGATCTTCTGAGTTTTCTTTTTCCGACGCATGGTTTTCGCTTAAAAAAATTAAAATAGTTTCAATTCAGGATCAATTCTTCAAAAATCTGATGCGGTGTGGAAATGTTTGTGCATTGACTGAAAGTAAATTGAGGGATCAGATTTGTTCCAAAATAAATGAGAATCTAAAAAAATATGTAATTCTTGTCAGATGCTCGGTTCTTGATTAAAATAATTGAATTGAAATTGCTTCATATCGCAGTACCTAACATTTTGTCGACAATAAATCGTCCGATAGTAATTTAGCTACCTGTTTATAATTGATATTTCTTTTCACCACTTCTTAATCTTTTCATAATAAATGCATCTGTGTCGACAATATGGATTTCCGATATTAATTCAGCTACCTGTCTGTAATTAATAGTATATTTTGTTCATCAAATCACTATAAATATTGTGTTTTCACTGGTTATGAATACCATTTTGTGTTTGAAAATGCTATAGGAATAGCGAAGCGCACTATTATTTACTTGATTTTCAAGTGCGTTATTGAAGTTATTTTGGTTGTCCGCTGTTTTTCTGAATATCGGTTAATATGGTGAATTACACGAATGCAGAAATGGCGGCTATGTATTACGTATATGGCCTCGCTGATGGTAATGCAACAGAAGCCAGACGCATTTATCAGGAAAGATATCCTAATCGTGCCTTTTCAAATATTCATCGCCAACTTAGGGAAACTGGTAGTTTCAAGAAAGATACTTCGGAAGGTAGACCTCTAAGCGTCAGGACTCTTGAAATTCTGCAAGAAATCGAAGAACATCCTGAGACGAGTACGATGAAGATCGCAAGAACTCTGACTATTTGTCATCAAATTGTTTGGCGTATTTTGGTTGATTTTTTGTTATAACCATACCATATTTCACGAGTACAGGCATTACTCCATAGAGATTTTTTACAGCGTGTGAAATTCTGTCAGTGGTATCTTCAGAGTATTGCACTAAATCCGCTGTTTGATTCACAAATTTTGTTCAGAGACAAAGCAAATTTTTCTCGGAATGCTATTCAAAATTTCCATAACAATCATATGTGGGCGGAAAAAAACCCCCATACCATAACCGAAACCAATTTTCAACACCAATTTTCGGCTAATGAATAGGCAGGAATTATTGGTGATTATCTAATAGGCCCATTTTTTCTACCAGGACGCCTTGATGGTCGGTCTTATTTACACTTTCTCGAAGACGAACTAAATGGGTTGCTTGAAGATGTGCCTATTGAGTTAAGGAATCGAATATGCACGATAGAGCCCCTGCTCATTTCAGTGTAATTGTACGAAACCATTTAAATACAGTTTATCATAATCGTTGGATAGGTCGCGAAGGACCTCAGCAATGGCCAGCAAGATCCCCTGATCTCAACAGTTTAGATTTCTCTTTATGGGGGTACCTCAAAACTCTAGTGTATAAAACTCCCGTTAATACTTTAGAAGATTTGAGAGAGCGAATAGTTGCCTCGTGTGAAACTATTCGAAATACGCCGGGAATATTTGAACGTGTGCGTAAATCCATGCGTAGATGGGCGGAAGCATTCCTATTAAGTGAAGGTAGCCATTTCCAACAATTTTTATAATCAGTGTTAGTATTGTCAATAATTAATGAATTTGATCCGTTCATTTGAACTTACTTTTATAAAATAAAATTAAATTCGTTTTTGTACGAGCTGAAATCCATATTTTTGGATTCTCATTAATTTTGGAACAAATCTGATCCCTTAATTTGCTTTAAGTCGATGCACAATCATTTCCACACCACATCATATTTTTGAGGAATTGATCCCGAAGTAAAATGATTTTTATTTTTTTAGACGAAAACCATGCATTGGAGAAAGAAACCCCAAAAAATTAAATTTGCTCAAAAATATATAGGAATCTCAAAATTATTTTTTATTTCGAGGAAAAACAGTGTCGTAATATTTTTTCTTCAAAAATATTCAATACAAAACCCGCGCGGACGCCACTGGCAGAGAAAACAAAAATTTTTGTACATCACAAAATGCACCTTGATGCACAGAAGACATGTATCTAATTTTATGAAGATGCGTGCAATATTATCCCAGTTATTATTAAAAAACTGTTTTTTTTTCAAAACTTTATCACCCTGTATCTCAAAAGTTAGGACTTTTAGGACATACGTTTATGAAAAGTTTTTTCCTTAAAATGAGTCAAAGAATCACCCCCTCAAATATTAGCATGTCTTTAAGGACCACCCTGTATATGAGACGCTTCTGGAACTCCGAGTCCGATGATAAAAATAATAATAGTTGTCTGGGTAATAATCAGCGCATCTACAGAATCGGTCTGAGCTTCATGAAGAGGGCATGAAGAAAATAATACTGACAGAAAAAATGAGATGGAATAGTAATGATAAAATTAATTTCGAGAAGAAATTCGACTAGCTCTTGAAAACTCTAATAACTCTCTCTTTCCGGCAAATTTTTGCATTCAGGCAGATTTCATAGTTCTGTGGAATCGTTCGATCATGCCGTTTGAACTTGGGTGCCTAGGTGTCATTCGAATATTTCTGAAGTCCATTATTTTAGAAAATTCTTCAGATAGTAAAGATTTAAATAGTCTGCCTTGGTCTGTTATAACTTTTGTCGAAATTCCAAATCTAGTTATCTATCTATTTTGAAGTTTTCTTACAGTTTTGGAAGTAATATCCTTCAATGGAAATGATTATTTCTCTCCATCTGGTAAACCTGTCGACACATGTTAGACTATAAACAAATCCGTTGGATGGTAGTTTGATATGTTCAAATCATACATACAATTATGTGCCTGAATTCAGATTCCAGACAAGGTTAACAACTGGGTAGTGAAAAAACTTACAGTCAAACTCCACCAAATATAATCTGTTTTGTGAATTTTGGTGTAGTCGGAGGACTCTCATCAGCACATAACAGGATGTTGTTGGAGCAGGACACACATCAGTGGGTGGGACATGTTTCGAAGGATTAATCCTTCATCATCAGCAAAAGTAGGGTTACAATATTAAGAACAACAGGTCCGACTCTGAGTCGAAAGGTTCGGAGTTCGAGCCCCAGTTGCGGCTGAAATTTTTTAATCTAATTTGACCGATTAAATTATTAAAAGCTCGTGGCTCGACTGGGGTGAGTCCTACACGATTCATTGTTGCGTTCCAATTAACAGTGCTGCTCCTAAGGTGGCGTATGGAGTTAGTAACAAGGCCTATCCAGAACACACGGCTAATGTTAAACCTACCAATATGTGGTCGAAAAATGTATGTTATATCCAAAATAATATGAATGAAATATTAAGAATACAAATTTATGTCATTGACATCTTCAGGCTATTCCACATAAAGGCATTAGCAGTGGCACTAGTGGCAGTGACTCCGCCCCTTTTGACGCTGTTATCTGGATGAATGACATTGTAATAGAAATTTTCAACTGATTGTTTCTTAAGAGCAGTAGAAAGGAATCATAAAGCTATCTCAATTTCAAGATAATTTTAAGGTTATAATTCGAACACTGCTATATTTCATTGCAAAAAGTTTAAATAAATAAAAGCTATATCAATTTCAAGATAATTTTAAGGTTATAATTCGAACACTGCTAGATTTTACTGCAAAAAGTTTAAATGAATCAAACCTTCAGCAACGTGACCTAGAATTTTCAGCGTCTTCTGAACATGTTTGCCATTGGTTGTCTTATCAATAGAGCGGGGTGACGCCACTGCTGCTGCTATTATGTGAAGCTGCCTTTCCGCAACAGTGGCGGGTTCCCTTTGTCAGGAATTGTGGTTTGATCTAGTCAGATACATCATCATAAAATTTAAGATCGTTTCAAAAACTTGTGACCATACACGTTTTCAAAAATAAACAAAACAAGAGGTCAGAGGTTATGAATTTTGACATGAAATTTGACATGAAATTTCAATCTTTCATGTGACACGTCACGATTCAATGCGAAAGACTATACAACATCAATTATGGGTGAAAATTGGAAAACTTGATATTAAAAACAGAAAAATGGTAATGTGAAACCTTCATTGCTGAACGAGTTTAACGTAAGAATAGGTAGGGAGAAATATATTTATTCAAAAATAGATCGATCAAAATAGTAAGGAGTTGAAAAGTTTTGAGCTGACAAAATTCTTTTATTAGTTGATACATTGACCGCCTGTCTGAATTATCAATGACCTTATTCATTTTGAGGGTCTACAGTGGATTAGCTTTTTCCCTTTATCACACACTGAATTTTGAAAGGGTTTGAACCTTCTCTTGCTATATAACAATCAACGAGATTACTTTTCTGACTTGAACATTCTTGGAACGTACATCATTGATTTCAAAAATAGATTCAATGGCGTTGAACAACAGTTCTGGTTTTCCAAAATGGCTTTAAGTCGACAGCTATGCCAATATCTTTTTCTGTTACGTCTGTGGACTTATCATGAATTTTGTAGAGATGAGATGAGATGAGCATGAAGTTGGAGCATAAGGTTCATGTTGATCAGGTTTGCCAGATTTGGAAGCCGTGTCATTGAAAGCATTGTATAAGCCTTCAAATTTGATGATTTTATGTTATGTTCCACTAGCAATTGCACCATATGATTAAACAGATCATTCTTCTGTCTTGTATTCAAGCTACGATTCTGTTTGTTTCTCACATACATTTCATCATTATTTGTGAAACCTAGTATACTCAACTCTGAAATAACTAAACAAGGCAGTGTTAATATTTTTGAATACATATCTGCAGGAATCAATGCGTGAGAGCCCCGTCATTGATCGTAGAATTCTTTTTTGTGCCACAAAGAAATTTCGCAATTACCCCGTATCGTAGCCTACTCTCAACTTGTACAAGTGGAGCGGTATCAATTGATCAATATTGAATACATGCCGCAAGTTTCTGAATTGAGAGGCAATCGAATTAAACTTTGAGGTAGAGATAATTGGAGTGAGCCTTCCAGTTGAGATTTTTATCTATTCGTAATCCTAGAAAAACAGTTTGATCTAAATTAGTTGAAATCGATAAACTCGATTTATTGGATTGGAAATGATAGCTCATCGCATTCCGTTTGGACGTAGTGAAACCTCAGGGTTTGAGTTTTCGAAGTATTGAGAAACAAATATTTAGCTGAGACCCATTCATTCAAGAAGTTCATCACCTCGTTGTATTTATCACGCAATTGGAGACCATTTTATCAGAGACGATTAACGACGTATTATCAGCATACATTGTGAAACATGCAGATACCGAAAGTTTATCTAAGTCATTAATATAGAATAAGAACAGAATTGGTCCCAGTATGGACCCTTGAGAAACACCAATGTCTATTTCAGCACGATGTGAAAAACGATTGTTGATAACTCCATACTGTGTTCGTTTGCATAGAAATGATTTGATTCAATCCAGGGGATAACCTCTGATTCCATGCCTTCTCAACTTTTTCAGGAGTATGTCATGACTGATACAGTCAAATGCCCAGCTGAGATCACAAAAGATTCCAACAGGGCATTCTCCTGCCTCAATGCATTCAATTACTTCTTGACAATAGGAAAACACCGCGGTCTTTGTGGATTTTTTGTTCAAGTATCCTTGTTGATTTTTCTAAGTTATATCATGTTATTGACAAAATGACATCAATCTGTCTAAAAACCAATAGTCGAACACTTTAGATAAAGTCGATGGTACTGTGACTGGTATGTAATTTTCTGACGACAGTTCTTTTTCATATACATGTGTTATTTTACCACATTTAAGTAAATTTGGAAGTACGCCAGTTGAAAATGAGAGATTAACCATAAATGTGAGTGGTACAATGAGTTCGGATAAGTACTTTTTCAGTAGAATCGTAGGTACCTCATCTGACCCCGAGGAAAATTTGTTTTTTGGTTTAGTTTTGAGTAACTGAAATAGTTCAAGTTCCTAATATGGCATAAGAAACGAAGTATTTCACGCAGAAAAAGACTGAAGTCCTTGTCATTTATTGTTATACTAGATTTCATAGTATTCGATTTATTAGAAAGCTCTGACACTACTTGCCACGCAGATCTTGAGAGATTGTCTGAATTCTTTATTTTGTTTTGATAATATTTCTTTTTTGTTTTAGTTATCGTTTCATCGTGGGTCTTTTTCATGACTTTATAGATATTTTTCAGTTCAGGTCAAATTTTTTGTAGGTTGAAAAGGTCTTTCAAATTTTGTTTAGTTTGTTTCATTTTATGTGTTATCCATTTCTTTTTATATTGATTTGTTGAATGAGTAGGTAATTTTGGAAAAAAATTGTCGAAGTAGTAAGAGAACGTTTACAAAAATGCCTGAAATGTAATAATACTATCAGTTTTATTCAAAACTTCAACCCGATTTTCATTGCCGATGTTTTCCTTGAATTGACTCATACTTTCATTATGGTGAAACGCCTGCTTTATTCAATTTTTGTTGTTCATAATATAAACTTTATTTTCAAAAAAAAAAAATTTAATTCGGGCGCTAATTGATGAATCATCAAAAAATTGATTGCATACTCTACTCTCGTGTAGAAAGCCCTGAAATTATCACTAAGCATGTGAAAAATAATCCTTTTTGATATTTTATGTATCACGAAAGGAATATTTGCTCACATATATATCTCGAAACAATTATTTAATACTTCCTTATTAATATAATATTCCTTTGTGTGCCATTCTGGCTTGTAATACCATTCAAATAACAATTCAAATGTTGCAAAAATTTCGGCCATTTCTGAACCATTATATTATGTAAGCTATTTTGTATTTCAATAAATTATTTTGAAATAGCAGGATTTAGCAATTTGCATGCAATTTCGATATGCAGATATGTAGAATCTTTGAGAAGTTATTAAAGAGAATTACTCTCAACAAACTTGTCCGAAATTTAATAAAACATAATTATGACTATGATGAAATTTTTCTATTGTTCAAAACAACAGTAAGAACATTTTTGGTGTACTTTAAATCAGGTAGATTTCCGAGCCAACTCCAACTGAAACCATCAACACCAGAATAGCAGAAATTTCAACAGACATTTCATTATAATGTGTACGGTTCTGTCAATTCTTACTACTATTACTATTAGGAATAAATGAGATGGATGCGGCAATTCAGAGAATTTCTGAAGAACAACTTCATTCATCAAAAACACCAAATGATAGTGAAGTAATAATTTCTGTACTCATATTACTAATATAACATGCTTACATAAAAAAACACGTTTTTGTATCTAGAGCAAAAAATGCTACTTTCTCGAATATCATAACGTAAAGGATGATCTTGCTATTTTACATGATCTCGTGAAAGAACACTGGAAAATCGAAACTTACAACGAGTTAGGTAAGTCAATGTCTAAAGAAGATCGATGTGCTGAAGAAATTCCGGATACAACAATGAAGAGGATAAGGAATAGATATGAAACAGGGCTACTCTGATGAGATGATAAATTGGTTCCTCCCGAAAGTAAGAAAAATGCCCACTCGGGATTCTTGGAAATTTCTTAATTCAGGGCAAAATATTACTTCAAGATATATTGCGAAGTAAAATAGACTGGGATGATGAAATTTCCGAAACCCTGTATATGAAATGGACGAAATGGACGAAATTGTTCAATTTAGACTGCTTCGACAATATTATTAGATGGAAACACATTTATGTGATATCCAGCTTCGTATTTTCACGGAAGCATCCGTCAAAGTTTGCTTCTTGAACCCCTGAAATCCTTATCAATACCACGCCTAGAACTGCAGGCTGGTTTGATAGGAGCACGACTAGGCGCATGCTTAAAAAAGTCTTTGGAACTCAATATCTCTAAGACATTTCATTGGACCGATTCGAAGACCGTCCTGGATTCATTCTGAAGCAAGGCGATTCAAGATGTTTGTGGCACAACTTTCTGATGAAATCCAAGAACTTACCAACGCCTTGGAATGGGGATATTTAAAATCCAAAGATAATGTCGCCGATGAAGCAACAAAAAGCTATGGTCAGACTGATTTTTCAAGCTCTAGTCGATGGATTTATGGTCGAGAGTTTTTGTGGCAATCTCCCGATCAATGGCCCCAAGAGGAACCTTCTACAACTCTCAGTAAAAAAAAACTCGAAATACGAATAAACTCCGTTTGTGCTGAAATTGAAACAATAGCCGATTTATCTAACTTAAAATAATGTAACAAATGGCAAAAGCTATAGCATGGTTTTTCAGATTTATCGAAAATTGCAAGAAAAACAGAAGACGTGGCAAACTTGATCCCTCGGAACTTGAGCAATCGAAAATATATTTATTGAAAAAAGTACAACAGAAATCATACCCTGAAGAAATTTGGACTTTGAAATCCATACTAAAAAACTTTTCATTTCAAACCCGAAACATGAAATAACCAGGCTCAACATCAAATATTATGATGAACTTGTCAACCACCATGGACAAGAAATCCTTGTTAATATTCTTCGTCAGAAATATTGTATTATAGAAATTCGTCAAGCAGTTAGAAGTTGTTGGGTAAATTGTCAGATTTGCAAGAATAGAAGGAGTTCGCCAGTTGTTCCGAATATAGGGCAATTGCCACTTTGTCGTCTTGAGCCCACTATCCGGCCATTCATTAAAACTGGTGTGGATTATTTTGGGCCCATTACAGTGACCGTGAAAAGATCTCAGTTATATTCACTTGTATGGTATCCCGATCAATTCACCTAGAAATAGCACAGGACTTGAGCACTGATGGGTTTATACATGTTTTCAGACAATTTGGTTGCTGAAGAGGATTCCCAGAAGGCAATTTTAGCGGAAATGGACTCAATTTCAAAGGCGCCGAAAGGGAGTTGGAAGAAAATCTTAAAAATCTGGATCAAGAAGAAATCAAGTGATTTTTTACAATGCGGAAAACTAAATGGACTTTCAATCCTCCTTCAGCCCCGCACATGGAAGGAGTGTGGGAAGGAGGATTGATTCAATCTATGAAGAAAAATCACAAGGAAGTATTGAAAGAAAGATATCCTCATGAGTATGTTCTGCGAACAACTTTTGCTGAGATCGAGAATATCCTCAATTTGCGACCACTGACTCACGTGTCGATTGATCCAAATGATCCTGAGGCACTGACTCCGAATCATTTCCTTATAGGACCGTCATATGCCGCATTACCATGTGCTAGAATTGAAGAAAAAAATCCTGAATCTTTTAACGAAATGGAAGGCAGCGCAGAAGATTGCTGATTTCTTTTGGCAGCGATGGTCTCGTGATTATATTCCCTCACTCACAAAGCGAACAAAGTGGCACAAGGAAGAGAAATCAGACTGGGAGATGTTGTGCTAATTTGTGACCCAACTGCTACCCGAAATTGTTGGCCTAAAGGTAAAGTGGTCAATCTATATTCTGCGAAAGATGGAAGAATTCGTGTAGTAGAAGACCCGTTTCCAGGCTCTGCATTCTACCAGTCCGAAAGGAAGACGAAGAAAGAAGTAATTGCTGATGGGAACAAGTACTGGGTGGGAGAAATGTTTATACTATGTCTATTATTTCATACCTTACTGAAATGAAGACTGTGTTCTGTTTTTGTTTAGGAGAAAAAATATATTGACAATCTTCTGACGAAAGGAAATTGACTTCAAATATGTTTTTCGAGACCGGATATTTCTATAAAATAAGTATAATTACAGGTAAAGCAATATCACGATATCACCGCGTTTAATACGAGTTTAGACAATCTGAAGCATACTTATCAAAATGATGCTGAGTATAAGCAATCAGATTCAATTCTGTTACTTTTTCGGAAAAACTAATGTCTTAGTGGTGTGACGTCCTATATTAGTTGAAATAGGTCGTTTGCTTTATTCATTCCAAGCCCACGAAAATACTAAATGACATAAAATCAAGTTTGGTTGTGACAATTTGACACATTATAATTACACACATTATAATTTCATCATTTCGTTTGTAGGTTAGTTCACTATAAACTAATTCAAAATTTGGTAAGAGGTAACAGTCAGGGCCAGGTAGCCGAGTGGTTAAAGCGTCAATGTTTAAATCGTCAATGTTTAAATCACTCACGCTGCCGGTCGCTGGTTCAAACCATAGCGACTGCAGAATTTTTCTGATTGCCCAAGAAAGTGGTATGGTACGATACAATGGGCATCTGCCTACGTGTCATCGGGTCAGCCTTGGGTGGCTGGACGAGCCTACCACGCACGAGGTGGAGTGTTTAGTGGGTATACCTGAGGGGGATTCAATTCGGACTCAGGGGACTCCCACACTACCTTATGGGATGTGGGGTCGCGGAATTTTTTTCGAAAACAAAATTTCGAATGGAAAATTTTTCGAAATACAATTTTTCGAAAAAACAAATTTTCGAATATATTTATTTTCGAAAAATATTTTTTCGAAAATCATTTTTTTCGAAAAATATTTTTTCGAAAATCATTTTTTTCGAAAAACAATGTTACGAATATACAAATTTTCGAAGAATTTCTTTTTCGAAAAACAAATCTTCGAAAACAATTTTATTCGATCAACAACTTTTCAAAAACATGTTTAATTATTGCAATTAAGGGAATCAGAAAATTACAAAACGTGAGCGATATTTTTTAAAAGAGCAATCAAATCATCATCATTACATGTTTCGTTAAACGATAAACATATATTGCGCACTCTCTGGTCCAATGATTTATACTTTTTTTTGGGTGGCTCCCCTCCGGAAATGGCTTTTGCAATTTTAAGTTCCGTCAAGCATTGTTCCTTCTTGATATTTTCCAGGAAAGTCCAAAGGGACGATTTTTGAGCGTCAATAAGAGATAAAAATCCCCTATGCCATGATTCAGCAGCGTTGTTGGTCAACTGTGATTGCTGAAGAACACTTTCAAAACAGCTCCAAAGAGAATAGGCAAACATGGGCTCATCTCTACCTCTTCTCCCCATCTTTCCTATCCATGTGTTTTCAAAATAACTAATGAATTCTTCATTTACTTACGTGAACAGATGTTCTTTCACTACCAAGTCGAAACCTCTGGATATGAAAGGGACCGGTACGAAAGCTAACGCTTTCAGCATCTTGATTATCGCATTGAAATTTGCGTCACTGTTCGCTCTGGCTGCCAAACCATATTTTTGCATATGTCTGTATATACTTTGGCTGAAGTGATAATAGCATCCGTGACGTGGGACATTCGGGAATACTTTTTCAATCGAATTGATTAATGCTTTTTCGAAGTCAGTGATAATTGTCCTGACAGAAAAAACATTACCAGATACAGTTACACATCCAGTTAAGTATTCTTGTATATGTTTCTTGTTTCTTGTTGGGTAGCAAAGCATATATAACAGGTACTATAATTTCCTTGCTTATTTCGCAGTGAACAGTGACCAATTGGTAAAATAAAGCGGGTACTGTTTTAAACGTTCCATCCATCATACATACTCTTGATTTAAACAACAATGTCATGTTTTCATTTGTGCCAAAAATTATGATTCTTTGTAGATCTTCCGAACCTGAATCAAAAAGTAAAATTTATGACCTTTTTCCGTCGTTTTATATTTATCAGGTAAATTCAGAGACATTGTGTCTAAAGGCTGTGCAAGTGCACTACTTTCTCGAGTTCTTATGTTACGTATAGTCCTCTTCATGGATGGAATTGATGGAAGATTCACCAAGGTTGAAACACTAGCATTTCCGATAGAATCAGCAATTATATTTTGTGGCGTCGCTATTGACTTACGTGATATATTGAGAATGGTTTCTACTTGAAGTTTATCAGGTTTACCTGGATGGTTGTGATTTCCAGAAATAGTTTCAGCAATATTCTTGTTCTCAATACTTTTCAGCCGTCCCTTGCAGCCCTTGTTGAAATCTTCACATTTCCAATATATGCAACCGTTGGCCACTTTGTCTTGAAAATAGAAATAACCATTCAAGTATGCCTTACTTTTTCCACGAGGTGTTTCGATTAACCTGAGAGCTTTGTTCTCGTTCATCTTTATCGATATATATTATTCTATATACCTACGTATTTGTCAAATACCTGTCAGACCGTTTAAATTCACTGACAATTATTTCGTTTGAAGTAGCGTCTGACATATGAGCCCTTCCTATAATCTGTGCCTATAGGTGCAAATATTACTCATATACAGGGTTTCTCGTTCCACTTTCCACATTTTGAGGCGTCGCTATTTATTTACTTGAATAATGTAGTTAGTTTGTTGGTGGGTTAGATGTGTAGGTATAGGTAAGTAGGTAGATTGTTTTCGAAAAAACACCTTTTCGAAATTAATGTTATCGAGAAAAGAAACCTTTCGAAAAGTTGTTTTTCGAAAAAAATACCTTTCGAAAGTAATGATTTTCGAAAAATTGTTTTTCGAAAAAAATGGTTTTTGAAAAATTGTTGTTCGAAAAAAACGGTTTTCGAAAAATTGTTTTTCGAAAAAATGTTTTCGAAAAAATGGTTTTCGAAAATGTTGTTTTCGAAAAAAATTTCGCGACCCGGGATGTGTGTGTCAGGCCGGATAAGGTGCCCATAAAGGGTTTCAACCACGTTGTGAGAAAAAAAAAGAGGTAACAGTTCATTCAATATTAATTTTTGCATTCTGTATGGTTTCGAGATTCAGAAGCAATTCGTCCATTTTTTCTGAGTACTTACTTTCAAAGTTAAAATGAAACACAGTGGAGAATTGTGTTGACCGACAATTAGCCCAATATTTTCATTTATATGGTCTCATAAATTATAACTTTTTTCTCTTCATATCTCTACAACTCTACATGATATGTAACTAACTCAACATAACTTAATGGCTAACCAAAAATAAAGGAATATATTCAAGAAATCGTAGATACCAATGAATAAATGAATGGGTAGTGATGAGGCGCTCCAAGCCATTAAATTTAATGAATGAATGAACATTACCAAACACTAATGACAAAAAAAGAATGAAATGGCTTACTGTCACCAAAATTTGGAGAGTGTTAATTTTCGGTGACAAATAACTGGAACAAAACGTACTATTCGTATAATTCGTATTCAGGACACAAAATGTGTTGCAGATGAAACTATTACGAAGCTCATATACTTTTGCGGACAACGGAGTGAAAAGTGAACATAAATATTACATTTTGAATGACACGCTTGAGGAAAAAACGACAATGGAATGCAACTCATTTACCTTTTACCCGGGTAATGTTACATGGCGGAAAATTAAATTGGGGTTGGGAAATGTATACGTGCTTTGTCTGCGAAACATATTTTCTGCTTGGTTGGAAAACTCCACATTAAAAACTACACATTTTCATTCCGAAATGAAAACGAATAACGAATGTTCGTTTTATTGGCTTTTTCCCTGAAACACAGAGTTGTTTCGGGTGGATATAAACGAATTAGGAAAAATGATTTTCGATCGGTTTTCATCAAATCAGTTGTGAACTTCTTGCAAAACATTTTTGTTCCAAAGCGTTTTCTTTCGCTGGATGGATAATTATCCTTGTGAAATAACTTATGGTAGGTTTTTACACTTATACCGAGAGGGAAGATTATTTATATTAAAAAAACTTTGTTTATATTCAACAAATATCTGTTTTGAATAGCGCCGAACTTATGTAATTTCGGCTAAAACATGAAAAGTTGAAATTCTGCAAATAAATTATTTATTACAAATTCATTTTCTGTCAACTTTTCCAAGAGTTAATAATCGTGAAGTTGAGTAAATTTTAAAATCTCATTCTGAAAAGTTTGATACTTTTATCTGATATTGAAATATTTGTTATCTTTCAGAATATCTCAATTTGTAACAAAACAGAGCAAGCTTTTTTGGAATATGTGATCAATTATCATGAAAATAGTTATGTTTGCAGCAAACTTACATAGATTCAAAATGAATTATGTATGTTTTTTTGACCATGAATATTTATTAGTATCCACTCTTTACTTATTTGATCACGTTTTGTAGCAAATATTATTGTTGAATGGTGTTTAACGAAGAGATATATTCTTGATTATTTAAGTAGTGATTATTGAAGTGTATAGCAAAAAATAAAATAATTTCACAGAAAATATATTTTATTAAAACATTAATAAGGTATGTTTGCCAAATGAAGCCCGGCTCCTAATAAAGCCCACCATCGATCAAAACTCAGTCCAGGGCAAAATTAAGATTATATCTACGTTTGTACCTTTGTTTATGTAGAAGTAAGATAGTTAGTTATCCAACCTCATGGGATTTATATTTGATTCAAATGGATGCAACATGTAGATGGTGACAGTGATCACGCATCCAAGCCATGTCGTAACTTGATTAGAACAATGGCAAAGCATTATAATCAGGGTTTTTTGAAGAAACCTGCATTAAAATGACGTCAAATATTCATGTTTGTAACTAATCACGCTAGATGACACTCGCGTTTGTGTCCAATACCTTTTCCACAGGCATTGACTAACTATCTTCTATTTAAACAATGTTTGTACGATCGCCTAGCGTCATCTAGTGATGAATAGATGGATTGAATCATAATACGTATTGTCAAAGTGAGGTTAAGTGACATTCAGTTGTTCTACGAGACTCGTGAGATATCGGATATAATTTTAAGTGAGTGATTTTCTAAATATTTCTCATATTTCATTCAGAGGATATTAATATTACTTATACCATTTTGTAGCTCAATCTTTGTACATTAGATAACATCATAAAAAAAGTTTTTGTGATACCTGCTTCATAATTTTTATTTGATGTTCTGTTATAAAAGGAAGGTATCTATTAAAGCACATATGGGCACTGTTAGGAACACAAGCATACATACAGAATGAAATGATTCCGAAGAAGAGGGGTTTATGGACCAAAGAAATAATGGCACGGGCTCTGCAAGCAGTTGGAAATGGTGTGTCAGTAAGAGCTGCCGCTAAAGAGTACAATATTCCACGTCGAACGCTGAGAAGTCATTGGGCGAGCTTCATGCCTGGGTCGTCATCCTGAAGTAGCAAAACGAAAATCACAATTTATGAACCCTGCTCGAGCTGCTAAGTTTAACAGATTCATTGTAAATGATTATTTCAATAAATTACGACAACTCATGGTAAAACTTGACGTCATGGGGAGTCCTCATCTCATTTTCAATATTGACGAAAATGGATGCCGTCTCAATCTACATAAGTCTCAGCAAGTGTTTGCTTGCAAGGGTAGTAAACGAGTTCATTTGATTTCACAGGAGCATGCTCAAGAAGTATCGATAGTTGGATGTGGCAATGCTCTTGGGCAAGTGATTCCTTCAATGATTCCATTCAAAGGTCAAAGAAAGAAGTTGGAGTGGTTTGATAATTTACCACCTGGCACAGTCATTGAAATGACGGACAAAGGAAGCATGACAACTCCAGTTTTCATAAAATTGATGAACCACTTAGCGAAGTACAAACTCCAAGGCAACGTTCTAGACTACAAGCCCATATAACAATTTTGGGGGGTCATTTGACCCAGCATGCCTACAAGAACCTACTGCCGTACAAAAATAATGGGACCGGAATCCAGGATTTTTTTTTTCAATTTTCGGAAATTGAAAACTTTTCCTGACTTCCAGTCCCACTATTTTTGTACGGTAGTAGGTTCTAGGAGATTATTATTCCATAATCTACCAACGTGAGGAACGCCGTACATGATTATTTTGCCGGAAAAGCTTATATTCACATGAAAAATTATTACTACAGTCATTTGCGCCACAAAGAATTGACGGCAAATTGACTGAAGATATTTTTTCATATAGCAGCATCGTTCTGAGGATGTTCCATGCTGGGTCAAATGACCCCCCCAAATTGTTATATGGGCTTTTAGTCTATTCTCTTAATTTTTGACGATGCATCGTCTCACCTTGATGCAGGAATCGTGGATGCAGCGGAACTTCGTAACATTACTCTTTTCTGTCTGCCCAGTAACACGACTCATGAATTACAGCCAATGGACAAAAGTATTTTCAAGGCATTTGAATCATATTGGGATGACGAAGTGATGCTCTACTAGACACATAACCCTTATCGCACCATCAACAAATTTACGTTCGGAAAGATTTTTTTCCAAAGTGTGGCCGAAAGCAAACTCTGCATCCAACATAATATCAGGTTTCCGAGCCACGGGTATATATCCATACGATCCGAATGCAATTGCAGATATTGCTTTTGGTCCCTCAGAAAAAAACCGAAAATACCATTATTTCTACTAGCATTAACCCTGGTTCTTCTACTTCCAAAAACATTATTGGAAATCCCGCTTCTACTTCAACGCCTATTAAAACATTTGTCTTTCCAACTTCTTTCAAAAGCTTTGCGGCCTGGATATGCCAATGAGAGTAGCAGCTCTGATTATTCCGACGAAAATATGTCCCTACATGACTCCACTTCAGCGGAAGAGCAAGACGATAAAACAGAAGCAGTGGTGAGCTTCAGCGAAGTGTTAGTAACACCAGAACTGGAAACAATAAAGAAACTGGGCACTAGGAAAAAATCTCTGAATTATCGTGCACAGCAAGTAACACGGGCACTTTTCGAATCAAACTCTACTCCAAGAAATTCAAAAGCAACCTCTAGCAAAAAAGGAAAAACCAAGAACACAATGAAACAATGAGGCAAAACATATGACTCGTGGATTTGTTTTCTATGTGGTGAGGATTCAGCAAAGGATATGACACTTTGTTTTAGTTGTGGAAGATAATATGTCCATGATGAGTGTGTCGGATTGACTGAGGTGGACAAAATTCCTAACTTTAGATGTCCAGAATGCGATGTTTAATGTTTTCCTCATTTTATGAAAAAGCGAATTGCACTCATTGTTTTAATTGTTGTTCATGAAAAAGGCTTTAAAAAACGTGGGCTTTATTTGGTACTCGACGTGGGCCTAGCATAAGTATTCATCGCATTAGAAAGTACCTCAAATGCTTCTTTTACGAATCATCGACTATATCGTTTCAGTCTATAGATATTCGAGTATATTATCCCATTTTCCAAAATTTCATAGTGGAAAATTCATAGCAAATATCAAGTGGGCCTTATTTGGGGATCTAGGACAATCGCCCGAAAATAATTTCCCGAAAGACAATTCCCCGAAAGCAGTTCCCCGAATGGACAATTTTTTTAAACACAATTGATCGAATATACAATTGCCCGAAAGGACAGTTGACCGAAAAATGTATTTAAATATAGTGAAACCAATAGATTTTTAATTTTGCGTAGGATCATGTTGAGTGCCTTATCACTGGATATATTACGGAATATAATCCATTGTCCGATAAGTGCACAGCACGTTTTCACGTCTATCGCTAGGCGTGTTTAGAACTTGGAATAAAACATTGATCATTACACTAATACGATAAATTATGTTCTATTCCCCGTAGGAACCCAGAAGTGTTCGCAGGATCGTAATTATTTACCAGACTTGCAATCCGTTCAGCACAATCTCTGTATTTTTTACGTATAGGAGGGCCTTCCAAGCCTCCTACATACTGTTCAATTTGAAGTTCGTGTAAGCTTTGCTCCAGCTGAATGCCTTTAATAAATCTCCAAATGTTTGGATGATCTGCATAAATTTGTTGTTCAAAACCTCGATGCCATCCTTCTATGGAATTGTTTGTTTTTGGCAAACTTTCTTGCACCCCATCAAAACAATTCCACAGATCATGCGAAAATAAGAGCAAACGACGTTGTCTCCCTTTCTGTGGACGCCCGATACAGGTGTCTTCAAAATAATCAATTACTGACTGGGCTTCTGCAGGTAACACATTTTGCTCAAAAATGGTTTCAAATGCCTCCATTACGTCTGCAGTAGGAACGAATGCTAAGGCCGACAATAATCGGAGCTTTAAAGCAAAATCTGCATCAGTTTCGTACCTTCTTTTTAAACCGTCTGACTGGATTCTTCTGAAGAGACATTGACTGAAATGGAAAAAGCACCCACGAGTTGGGATTATTGTTGTCTCATAGCACTTATAATACCGCTTTCAAAATCTGTTAATATGGTTGCAGGCGAAGCTTCAGGCAAAAGTTCTTTTACTTTCGTAAGTAAGCGAACATAAGTTTCTTGTGCCTTGTTAGGTAGTAGTGCATATACTAAAGGAATCGCAGTATGCTTATCCAATCCGTAGATTGCATATAGTTGATGAAAAAGGTGAGGTACACTTTTGAAAGTTCCGTCGGCAAACCAGTGTTGTGACCTTGCCAGAAGAAACAGATTTTGTCTGAAAAAATTAACAACCGATCATCGTGTGGGCCTGAATCAAATGATAAAAATTGTTCTCCATTTTTTGTCAGTTTATACTCTTCTGGAAAAACAATGTCTCGTCTATGAAGAGGTAAAGCCGGAGCGGCTTGCTGATTACTTCTTACACGCCTTATTGTTCTTTCAATGCTGTAGCTTGACCAAGCTGAATAGATAGTATATGATGTGGCTCATATTGGGTTTGTTTAGCGTTTTCACGTATGCCATTGAGAAATTTAGTTTTTCCACTTGCCTTCCATCCGCTACATGGTTGTGTGTTCCACTTCTTTTTACTACTGCATTTTCTAAGGTTATAACACGAGCTTTACACTTGAACGTCTTGTAGTAATCACATTTCCAATAAATACATTGATTTTCTTTATCTTACTGGTAAAGATAGCCGTCGATCAATAATTCCCTTTTCCCCTTTTCACTAAGTACAAACTCCAAAGCCATTTTGCTTCATGACTCTTGCTCAGATTTTGGACAATAAATGAACAAGAATCCTTTAGTGCAGTATTTAAATAAAAGTAAATAATGACAGTCTCACTTATTCTAACCTTGATTATTATAGTAGGTATTAAGGGTGTTATTAGGATGTTAGGATATCAGGATTATTATTTATTAAGAGGGATTATAACATTTTTGGGGACGTTCAATGAGTAACCTTAATTATTATAGTGGGTAGTAGGTATTATGTTATTGTAAATCAGAGAAGAAATAAAAGTATACAGAATTTTCCGAAAATATTGGTTACAAATTTATAAAGTAGCGCTAAAATACATTTTTCAGTCAATTGTCCTTTCGGGCAATTGTTCTTCGGGCAATTGTACATTCGATAAATTATGTTTCGGGAAATTATCTATTCCGGCAATTGTCCATTCGGGCAACTGTTTTCGGGGAGTTGTCTTTCGGGAAATTGTTTTCGGGCAATTGTCTGGAAGCCCTTATTTGGTACACTTACCTCAGCAATAAAAACGTATTCTTCTATTACGTAATTTATTATTAAGTTTTGTCTAAAGTCATTCCTATAACGGACCGGTATTTTCAATATTGAAATATTACCACAGCCTACCTAAAACTGAAATGAAATTATCTGCGAGACAAACAAGCTATTTAAAATCTAAAGACTTCAGAGTTGATAAAAAAAACAAATCAATAATTATCCTAAGCAAATTAGAAAATGTATACTGTACACTGCGTAGTCAGTGGAGAGACCCTCCTTTAATGTGAGGTTTTTCAGTTTCAACCAAACAATTATACATTTATTTTAATAAATGAACTTAACTTGGAAATTGAAAAATGTATATATTTGTTATTAACTGATATCATATAACCACAAACATATATAATATTCAATGTTTATGTGATATCTACTCCAATGCCTGATACAAACTGGAATTTTCTACTAGTTCTGTCATGTCACCGAACTGAAAAAAATAACCGAACACTTTCAAGGTGTATAATAGGTGGTCGACTTTTTCAATTCAGTGCAAATATAATTAGATATATACGTTTCTAAAACTAAAAATACCATAGCTTCCAATTAGCTGGATGATGTTAAATAAAACAGGCATAATACATTTATGTTATTCACTTCTTCGAAATAACCTTGAAAATTTTCACAATGGTCCTCTAGCTCAGCGAGTTACTGTGACGCCATCGTTTTCATTTTAGTCACTGATCAAGTGATGTACTGAGTGGTATTGTATGAGGCCTAGAAAATTTGTGATTTCCCTAGATAAAAGAAACAGGAGATGGGACACGGCTATTCAAATTAGCGTGCTCGAATTCTGCTAAATTGCGAGTTATTCCTGAGGAGTGGGAAGCGGCGCAGATTCGTATTCAGGGAAAATGTCGGTTATTATTTCACAAAGTTCTATCTTCATTCGGGATAAGTGGGCGTGCATTTTCATAAGGAATATGAGTTCATATAACCACCTCTACCAAAAACTTCTTCTGAATTATATTCTCACCAATGATTCCAAATATTCAATTATTCGAGCATGATGATAACATGAAACTTAAGTGATAGTGGCCTTTAAATAGTATAATTTTGATAAAACCTGATCTAACACTTATATATTCATCAAATGCATTTTTGGAGGGAACTAGGGCAGTGGTTAAGCGTCTGCATGGTGACCGAGAAGTCCCAGGCTCGGTTCACAGCCGGTGCGGACTTTTTCCATTTTCAGATGTGAAAGTCTGAATGATTGAAGCTCGTGCCGGCTGGGAATATTCCTCCATGATTCACTGTGACGATAATAATTAACTGTGCTGCTCCTGAGGTGACGTATGGAGTTAGTAACAAGGCCTACCCAAAACACATGGTTGATGACTATAGTAGTCGATGCCAAAACAAAACAAAAAACTTGTTGCAATGGTGCACCCTAGCGTTTGTGTATATTGAGCATATGAGTTTTATCAAGTTACTGGAATGGGAGGAGAAAAAAGTTAGTTCCTTGAAGTGTTCCTCAAGAGATTCAAATAAATTATGACTCAACAACATATTCAATACTGTTATTAAGTCCACAAAGCATGCATTTTCATTGAAATTATTCTGCAAACCCTTTTCTACAGTTGTGCATATGGCAATCACATCTTCTGAGGGATATACGATAACAAAAAGTCTGCTTTATCTCCCTTGAGACCCCCAACACAGTCTCATTTGAAATTATTGTAATTTATGAATAACAAATCCAGACTTATACCGCCCAAGTAGTAATTCAACGTTTAGACGACGTGTTTAAAAATGTTGCGCAGCCAAACATAAGTTGCGTTGTCGACCTCAACACAACGTTGTCACAACCTTGTTTTGCACCAATTTGGTCAATCATTTTTGGGTTTCTAAAACGTTTCAGCTCCAACTGTAGGTAGTTGATGGTCGTTTTCTGAACGTTACTGATGGGTTTACTCAAAAACAACTATACACCAGCGCCCTCTCGCGCAGCGATGACAGTTTACTTTTCATGGTGTTTAAAACATAGTTAATTTATCAACCAAATACTTACTGATGGCCAAAATTGACAAAGAAAACTTTCTGGTTACCCCTGCCGTTATATTTTTATGTTTAAGACACCCGAAACATTACGATTTTGAATCAGAAATTGGCAACGTATTTGATTTTACTGTCAAATGTACTATTGTTTCATGCCAAAAAAACACGCGAGATTTTAATTTGTTGGGAAACTTTTCGAAATTCACGATGAAATAAAAAAGTAATGGATGTAGCCGTTACTACGTGGTAGGAAATCACGAAAAATGAGAAATAAAACTTTCTAAGTTTTTATACCACTTCTATTTTTATCCAACGTTCCTGCAGTTTCGTCCTATATGAACATTATCAAACAATACAATAATCTGAAATAATAAATAACACTCCTTAAATACCCTTTATTCTACCCGAGGCCTGTCTTAGTAACTAACGGTCATTAATGACTTTTACCTGGACCTTGTTTCTTTGCGACTTTGGGTGGTATGATTAAAAAGAGTATTTACTTGTACTTCTAGTAAGAGCTTTTACTTCCTAGTATTTTGTGGAGTATAATGTTTTACATAAAGTAAATTCTTCGATGAGAAGTGTTTACCTAGGTTAGGTATAAACTACTAGTAAACACTAGTTCGTGATTAACCTCAAATTGGTTCGATTGTTGTTGTTTGTTCTGTGGTACTTAATAATAATGGGTGAGAGTAGTGATAGTGTTGAACCAAGTGCAGAGATTGCTGAAGATGTGGGAGTACACAATTTTTTGTGAAACTTCTTTGATTACTTTTGACACAATTGTTTGATGTACTCCGATATCTACACCAACTCCTTGTTGAAACCACGGATCACTTAGAGCTCTTAAAAATACCCCCATTTTCGTTAAATTTGATAAAGCTGCTCCCCTCATCTCAATGTAATTTCCTAAGAACTATCTAGCTATCCATTCAACATTTCTTTTATTGAACCTAAAAGTACAGAAATAATTTTCTATATTGTACCTCCTCATGCGTTCTACGTTCACACATTTCCGTCCTTTTCCAACCATAATTCATAAAAAAGCCATGGCACCGTTTCAATTGAAGATATGAAGTTAGTCTATGAGTAGCTTCTTGAAAACTACACCAAACACTCCCAAATGGAGGAAATACTTGACAACATTAGTAATTACTGCTGTATTAACTTCTATATATCGAACTAAATAAAGCAAAGTATAGAGTAATTGCTACTAGTACTTACTTAAGTGTTACTTCAAGAATTATGTGGAGTAAATGCTTCGATTTCTTGAACTGAAAACTACAACATGGAGCATTAAATTGAAGTAAAACCAAATACACTTTTTAATCATACCACCCAATGTGACTGAGCTGCATTAAAAACCGGTGAATAGACCAAATCCAGTTGATCATTCAGTAGGTTACATCCACAATATTTGTGTTTATGAATTTCTAGGGATTCTAAATAATTCAGTTTCCAACCCTTGCTTGCATAGTGCAAAATTTCCGTATCGTTCAGACTCGGAAACTTGTGGTTGCATTCCAAGGAATGGTTTGAAAACGTCGAATAATTTTTTCCTAGTCTGAAGGACCTTCATGTTCAGCGTATCTTTTTGAAAAATTACGTCCACATTGTCCCACATAAACACCGTTCCACTCTGGACACTAAAGCTTATAAACTCCAGATTTTTCCATTTTTGCTATTCTATCTTTGGCATTGAAAAGAAAATTGGATAACCTGGCATGAAATTAATAGACAAATTAATTTCTTTGGTATAATCATAATAAATTTGAGTTCAATGTATCCAGAAAACCAAGCTACACGGACATTACAATCCCAAGTGATTCTTTCCATCCCGATAGTCAGAAATTAGCAGCATATTCAATGTTACATAGAGCGTTATCGTTACCTTTGTCTGCTAATAATCTAGATAGAGAAATTAAAACATTCATACAGATAGGACAAAATAATATGGTTTCAAAACGGCCACAATTCAAAAGTCAGTCAGAAAATATCGTCTTAAATTTTCGCACAAATTAATATACCCCCAGGTCAAACAATCAGAAACTAAGAAATTTGTAACCTTAACGTACTTCGGGAGAAGAACAGAGGCTATTGCGGGATTCTTTAGAAAGAATAATATAGAAGTAGCATACAGGCCACATGCCAGGTTGTCTAATTTTCTTTTCAATGCCAAAGATAGAATAGCAAAAATGGAAAAATCTGGAGTTTATAAGCTTAAGTGTCCAGAGTGTAACGGTATTTATGTGGGACAATGTGGACGTAATTTTTGAAAAGATACGCTGAACGTGAATGGTCCTTCAGACTAAGAAAAAATGATTCGCCGTTTCCAAACCATTCCTTGGAATGCAACCACAAGTTTCCGAGTCTGAACGATACGCAAATTTTGCACTATGCAAGCAAGGGTTGGAAACTGAATTATTTAGAATCCCTAGAAATTCATAAACACAAATATTGTGGATGTAACCTACTGAATGATCAACTGGATATGGTCTATTCACCGGTTTTTAAGGCAGCTCAGTCACATTGTCGCAAATAAACAAGGTACAGGTAAAAGTCATTAATGACCGTTAGTCACTAAGACAGGCTACGGGCAGAATTAAGGGAGGTATCCAAGGAGTTTTATTTATTATTTCAGGTTATTGTATTGTTTGATGATGTCCATATAGGACGAAACTGCAGTAACGTTTGTTACAAATAGAAGTGGTATAAAAACAGAAAGTTTTATTTCTCATTTTTCGTAACAAATAAAATATATTTCGATGAACAATATTCAATCTAGATATTGATTAAATCTCGAAATAAAAGGAATACACATAAATTATTCTAGAAAACTAAAATAAGGCTTCATAATCCTTTATTTATGCTTGTTTACGTCCCAAATTTGAATGACGGGCCATGTTTCCAAATAGAATTACACTTCCAACATGCCGTAGGAGTATAAAAGTCTTCAAAGCGACTGTGGATATCAGATAACTGAAAATATACTAACTTTCAACGTTAGTCGGTCAGGCAACTAACTTTATACCCGGAACGCGACTGAAGTTGCCTATCCAACCAAGAACTAAATCAAGTACAACTAACGAAAAATTTATACTTAAGCTTTAAACTTCAGCTCTCCAAACTGTCTGTCTCCATAGCCTTTAATAGGAGGCAGTGTATTAGAATGCTCTTTTCGTTTCCGATTTAAAAGTTAGGTAAGGATCATTCCAGTTCCTCCATGAAAACGTTTTCAACTTCACTGAAAAATTACCCACTGCTTAGTTGAATCTTACAAGGTCGACCCGCCGTCGGGAAACCGTTTAATATAACTATAAAGTCGTCACTTGAACGTTTTAAATCTGACAACGTCGTAGCTTAACTGATGTCATGCTAAACGTAAAGACAAAGTTAACTGGTGGTTTGGAGAGCATTGTTTCATAAATGACTAATTTCTACACCAAGTTGAACGTTGATATTGGTGTATTATGTGGTAATAGTCGCCAAAATGCTACTTGGGCGGGTGTCTCGCCCCTATAACTTTTTTGTTTTTGAAGGTAATGGAATGAAATTTGGAAGCTCTACATACGACATAAAATTGCGTTATTTGACAAGTAATTCATGTTTATACAACTTCCGGTTTCACCAGAAGTGACTCAAACTTTCGATTGTTAAATGAGAAATTCAGTATATTTTCAACTCTTATGTCTCCACATAACATTCTAAATACAAAAAGGTATCATTAATCACTTGTTACTGTTATATGTCGATCAAAAAAAGTAAAATTGTATTATTATCATCAAAATTTCAGAACTGAAGTTAGTAATTTGAAGGTACCCATTGACCTCTAGAGTAAAAAATAAATTTCGATATTAAAATAAAATTCGGTTACAAACAGTGACAAGTAACACATGGTTGTATTCAGTATGTCAAATGGAGACAAGAGCAGTGAAAATATACCGGGTGTCTCATTTGAAAATCTGAAGTTTATGTCACTTCTGGTGGAACCAGAATTTGAATGAAGTTGAGTAAGATACGAACTGTGTGAACACTCCATTTCATATCACGAATTAATTTTTATACAGTGGGCACGTAAAGGTTGGAAAAAATTGTTAAACGCTTGATATGGCCATTAGGGAAAATAAGCTCAGACACGTCGATTTTATTTGTCAGTTGCACATTTTTGGATCACTGATATTTTAGATGACGTCATCACTGTTCGAGTTATGACGTCATTTGAATTTTTTTAAATGGCATTTTCCTATTTTGATTATACTTTAATAAAGAACGCATTTTTCTGTGTATGGCTTTCATATTTTTTCTTATGTTACATAACCGTGTGGTCGAGAAATAAAAGATAGTTAATTCATAATATGAGGTCTGTTAACGTAAACTCTTGAATGTATACCCACATAAAATCTGATGGGGTTAGTTCAGGAGATCTGCTGGTCACTTTAAAAATCCTAGTCTGCGATCAAAATTGTCTTCATTAAGTTTATGAATTACTTTTACTTTATACGTGTGCCACTTGTTCTTTCTAAGTTACTTCAAAACAGACGTTTGAAATATTGATTGCTCCAATGCAACTTGACGAGTAGGTTTATGAGGATTTTCTTGCAATGATAATAATACATCCAATTGTTGAACTTTCGTAACGCCTGGACGACCTTTCGTATTATTATGGAATAGGTCTATCGGGATATTTTTTGTTGAATAATTTACAAACATCAGCTTATGAACGGGTCTTATCTCCATAACCTTACATCACTTAAATCCATATGCGTTGCTTTTCGCTTAAGCGGGCCATGATGTCAATACCTCATTAATATCACAATAAAAGTGGGCTATTATTGTTGAGTCGAATTTTGAAAACATGTTCACAGTCAGTGTCGAGTTACATTGGAGCAATCAATGTGTCAAACATCTGTTTAAAAATAACAAAAAAAGAATAATTGGCACCCATATAAAGAGATAGTAATTCATTCACGAACCTAGTAAAGATGATTTCGATCGCAGACGAGGACTTTTAGAGTGGTCAGGTAGATTTCCTGACCTCACCTCACTAGATGTTTTTTGTGTGGATACCTCAAGTCAAAAGTTTACGTTAACAGACCTAATATTACATTATTATGAATTGAATATCTTTTATTTCTCGAACATACGGTTGTGTAACATAAGAAAAAATTCGACATCCATACACAGAAAAATGCCTTCTTTTTTAAAGAATTATCAAAATAGGGTATTGCCATTTGAAAATAAAAGCAATAAAATGACGTCATAACTCGAACAGTGTCCAAAAAATATGCGGAACTGAAAAAGAAAATCGATGTTTCTGAGCTTTTTCTCCCAATGACCATATCAAGCTTTTAACGAATTTGTTTCAACCAACCAACAAACCAGTACTCACTGTATAACATGACAAAGCATCATGGATATTTGAATCTGTTTTCAGCAAGACAATGTTTTTCAGTTTCAAAATAGATGAAGATTTAAAAAAATTAAGTATGTAGATTCATTGGAAAGTTCAGAATGTGGAGCCATGTGCGAAGAGATAAATATGTACAAACATAATGGAATTATGCATTCCATATGTGAGATCTGACATGATTTTTATCGGTGTGTGAAAAATTACTGGATGTGGAGTATCCACTGATAAAAGTTAATGGGAGTTATTAAATAAATAATGAAAAAATACCATCGAGAAATGAATAACTACATAAAAGAATACAATGACGTCTCTGTGGGATGCTGAAATTATCTCCATCGTGATAATAAAAATTGTTTAGGAAATAGTCAAGAAGTAAATAATGTTAACATATACAAGGTGAAATACCACCACCTAGATTAAATCCGCTCTTCTCTCCAAATTAATTTGGCTTTCCACCATACAACGTTCCCTCGAATATAATGATAATAATAATAATAGGTCTATATTTTTCCTGGCGGTGGTAGCTGGGATATTCATCCTCTAAATCAATATCAAAAATGAATAAATAATTTGTGTAGAGTACAACACAACACAACGCGAAAGCAATGAAGTGTTGAAGAAACTGTACAAATCTGTTCCCTGTTCCGTTACAGTCATAGTCAAAGTCAAAGTCAAAATATACTTTAACATCAGAAGTTTTTCAAATTATCGACAAAGCTTTCAAGTATAAATTAAACTGTAAATTGAAATAAGTATTATACCGGGTGGCTAAGGAAGTATTGCCTACGGAATATCTCAGTTATTGTATGAAGTAGGTTTGTGAAATTCAGAGCGTCGATATAATGACATAAGAGCTAGAATTTGAGCATATTGACATGTCGAAGTAAACTTCCGGCCTGACCGGATGTAACATCAACTTTCTTATTTTGAATGGAAACCCAATTTTTTTTCTTTTCGCTTTATTCAGCATTCAATTCCCTTTCTAATGACATATCACAAGTTGGTATCTAACCAGAAACTAGATCAGAAAAAAATTATTATTGAAATTCATCGAGTAGGCCGTGGAAGCAAAATGAAAGCCAAAAATTGAAAAGTTGGCTATGGAAACCATACGTCACTTGATAACAGTTGCTACTACTGTGATATTTTATTTTCATTCGTCGGCGTTATAAAAAGCCGCCAAAAAAAATATTGGAAAAATTGAGAAAAAAACAATACTCTGTAGGTCCATAACTTAAATAGGAACATACAACTTTTTCTTGCCTGTACTATTCAGCATAACCATTCCTTTCTAATGATATAATAGAAAATAATTTTTAGAACTGAGATACCGAAAAATCCAATTATTATTCTTCAAATAACAAAACAGATTATCGCCATACGCAAAAATAAAATTAAAAATAATGTGGAATGATAAATTATATCCTGTAGGTTCTAGGTTAAATAGGAACATAAACGTACTTGGTCTGTGCCATCGTCCATGGATATTCTAATATCTACCTATGGACGACGTTTGTGCTATTCAGAATAATCATTCCATTGCAATAACCATTCGAACCAAAATATTAACAAGTAGGCTGATTAAGATGTATTTTGGAATGAAACAAAAAATAAATGAGAGCTGTCACGAACGCTGCTATCCATTTTATTTAGACATTCGAAGTAGTGTTTTTGATTCTGCCATTTTAAAAGGTATTCACGAACCGAACTTGACATGCTTCTCATTTATGGTGAATGTTTAAAAAATTCTTATGCCGCTGAACGATTGTATTTAGAGCGATATCCAGGGAGGCAGCAACCGTCAAGAAGGTATTTCCAGTGGCTTGAAGAAAAATTAAGAACTGAGCCTGATGTTCACTAAGACCAAGAAGCATTTGTTATTAATGAGGGAACTGAAATTAGCTTTAGTACAATATGATAGCACAATTTCCTCAAGGCAGATTGGCGCCGAATTAGCTATAAGTAAGGACTCTGCTAGGAAAATTTTGAAAAAACATCGATTGAAATCCTTCAATCAACATTTGTATGAAAATGACGGTGAAAGGCTCCTGGAATATTGTAATTGGTTTCTTCGACAAAATGCTGAGAATCATCTATTTAACTATTATATCTTGTTTACGGACGAGTCAAGATTTACCAACAATGGATTATTTAACAGGAATAATACAAGGTAGGTACTGTACTTTATTTGGATTATTGTCGATAGTCGAAGTGTAAAGTGCTAAAAGTGTGAACGGTATTTTGTTCCAGGTACTGGGCGATAGCAAACGAGCACCGGTTTCGACAAGGCGGCTTCCAGGAGAGATTTGGTGTGAATGTTTGGGCAGGAATAGTTGGAACTCATATTGTTGGCCCCATTCTTTTTCAAGGCCAACTAACCGGAGTGAGATACTTTAATTTTTTAACGAATGAAATTTCGGAATTCATTAACAACATACCAGCGGAAATAACTGAGAGAATGTACTTCCAGCAAGATGGCGCCCCTCCGCATAATTCAAGAATAGCGAGAAATTATCTTCAAAATCGCTTTCAAGAGAGACTTATAACAACCCATGGTCCAGTCAGGTAGCCACCAAGGTCACCTGATCTTACTCCGTGCGACATTTTTCTATGGGTGCATCTTAAAAATAGGGTGTATTCCACACAGCCTACAACTCTACATGAGCTAGAAGTAAAAATTCGTAGAGCTTTCCAAGATATCACGCCCCAAATGTTGAGAAACGTTTTACATGAAAATATCACCAGAGTCAATAAATATATTGACGCTGAGGGAATGCATTTCGAACATTTGTTTTGAATTTATTTTATCTTTAATCCTATCAATTTGAATTTTTTTTTTCGACTCATCTGTTTTTTCGTTATTTGAAGAATAATAATTGGATTTTTTGGTATTTCATTTCAAAAAATTACTTTCTATTATATCATTAGAAAGGAATGGTTATGCTGAATAGTACAGGCAAGAAAAAGTTGTATGTTCCTATTTAAGTTATGGACCTACAGAGTATTGTTTTTTTCTCAATTTGCGCTCCGGGGCGACTTGACAAAAAAAGGTGGCGTATTTGCTATTTCAACTGCAGGAAAAACCCGATAAAACCTACAGTACTACCCGAGGAGTCACTGAGGCGAAAATATACTCATGTAACTGAATGAGAATAAAAATACAACATTAACGCTCACAATCACATCAATGACCCCTTCATTTCTGCCACCCTCTGCCAGTCCAGCCGCAACACTTGGTGAAAACGTTCCAGTCCATCAATGACGAGAATGTACATGAAATCATAGTAAAAAATAACTCAAACAGTGTTCAGATGGAAACAATAAAAGATATTTGACTTCAACTATGTTCGATTCATGCTTGAATTATGCGTTTCAGAACCCATCATTATGGAACTCTTGCAAACTGTAATACATTGTTTCAGACAACAAACACATTACTTCTTTTCTCAACCGAAAAAGTGATTTGACACTTTCGATGAAAGGTGGATTATACATTTTACATCCATTATAAATTATTGAATTTTTGATCAGAGTACTTTTAGTGATTGGTAATTTCCAGTCATTATTTTGTCTTGTAATATTCTAGCCATGTTAGCGAATTATATTCTTTTTCAAGTGTTCACCCACTCCAAGCCCCCGTGAGTAATACCTGATTCACATATGCGTACATAATAATTTACTGGATGATACAGGATGCATGTAGCATGTAGCCTTTAGTTTTTCATTTGAAGAGATACAAATTTGAAATTCACAGGCGTTACGTAATGAATAATATCGTTTTCTTTGAACCTACTGACAATTGCTTTCAATCAATTGTTTGACCAGAGATAACCCCAAACCCTTGTTAGTTTAAAGTCACCCTTATATATTTCTCAATATCGCCTCATTTTCCCTCTCAGTTCTTTTCACTTCCATCACTATTTAGTTGGTTACAGAAAGCACGTGAAATAGTGTCTTGAAAATATCAAGTTTTCCACAAGCATTTGATAAAATCCAATGACCGTGGCGGTATTAGCTAGGAGAGTATTTATTTCATGACAGATACTTGCCTACACTGTAGGTTCATAGGAGAAGATAGGGTTAAACCGCTGTCTTGATATCAATCATTATGTAATCTAACTTGTTCGATTGATGATCTATTTATTTTGTGGAAATTCATGTTGAAGTAGAAGATGAAAGAATGTTATCTCTTATGGAGTGTAATCTCTCATAAAAAACCTTGAGCTCTGTATCCAGCTATGCTGAAATTGGGCTTTCTTGGCGAAAGACCATGATTTCATCAAATTAAAATGGATTTTTGAAAATCCTGTCTTTCGCAAATTTCTCATAAAACAAATTTTGTTATTTATTATACAGGGTGACCCAGGGTTGAACCACCAAACGTTTAGGATCTGTTTCTCAGGCAAAAATAAGATTTTTGTTTCCCATAATCATGCGTCCTAACTTGCTTCGTTTTCGAGATACAGGGTGACAAAGTTCCTTGACCTGCGAACTTTCCTGAATTGACCCCTATGGATTTTTGTATAGGGTGCAAAGAAAACCAAATTTTATGCTAATACCATCGAAAACGAAAGTACTCTCTGGGATAGAATTGTTCAAGCACCACCAGAAACCACACCGTGCAGCTGCAGAATCTGTTGTTCGCAGGTGCAAACTTTGCATTGAAAAAAATGGTTGTTGTTTTGAACAGTTTTGTGAAATTTTGTTTAGCCGCTTCCTGAAAAATTGTCCTATTGTCAATTACTTAGATACTTTATTCATGTTACATGAAAGGAAACGGTTTTTAAGTTGTTTCTCAAAAATGAAGTGAGATACGAAAAAATTTAAACAGACAAATAAAATTGCTTGATCCTGAAAAAATTAAACATACGAAAACACAGTGGAGTACATTAATTTGTCCTATTATCTACAAATATTACCACGCCACTGTAATTAAAACTTTCAGTAAAATTGCTTTAAAAGAAGGCACTTATCACCGCAAAAAACATGCGTTTTTATCAAAATCAGCGCAAAGGTTTTTGAATAAGTGATAAAAAACTGATTTTTTCTAAAAACGTTGAACACTCTGTATTTCGAATACGAAGCAAGTTAGAATACTTTCTAATGGGAAAAAAAGTTGCCTTTTCACCTGAAAAACCGATCCCGAATGTTTGGCGGTATTAAAAAAAATTGACAAAATTCCTAATTCGATGGCACATTTGAGAGAAATTAAAAACTTTTACAAAAATAAATTTGTTTCAGTTACCAGTTACCAGTGACCATTTTTGTGAACTAGACGAATGCGGACGACGCCGTATGGCGTCTCAATGATGTGAATTTTCACAGGAATTTGATATTTATCATATACAATAGAATTCAAGTCAATATTTTTTTAAATATTCAAAAATTTTTCAAAGACATTCTTGGGTTGATAGCACATTTGAGAGAAATTAACACTCTAATAGCTATTATTAAAAACGTTCATAAAAGTAGAAGTCATCAAATGTCTGGAAGTGACATTTTTTGTAACTTGACAAATACGGACGATACCGTGGCGTCTCAACAAGGGAACTTTATTAGGAATTTGTTATTTATCATTTAATAGAATTTAAATTAATATTATTTCAGAAGTACAATTGTTCAAAAAATGTTTTAAAAAATTCCTGGTTTGAAGGCATATTTCAGAAAAATCAACACTTTTATGTGCCATTGAAAACTTTTATACAAACAAAACTGATCAGTTAGTTACCTTTGTAGCAATCGCACAGAGTAATTGACTACTTCTTCAATAGTAAAAAATAGTTTTCAATAAATTTCTAACGTAAACAGTGTAACAGTAAGAATATTATTATTATCAATAAAGTGAGGTGGGTAAGAGTTTAGTAAAATTCTGCAAGTTTACATAAATGTATTCTCGAAAAAATTCAACCAAAGAAAATAATTGAATTTACGGACATCAGTACCTTACTTGTTGTCTTCCTAAAATGACGCAGTAGCAAGATCCCATTAAAATGTTAAAACTTTTCATTTTGTGCTATTTTTTTAAAGAAGGTATGTAATACACACTTGCCCCCATTAAGTGGGACAAGTGTGTAGCTGATGTATATTTTGAATATCTATGCATTTCGAGAAGTCAGGGACATGTGTGTAAGTCTGAAAAGAGCGCGATGTTTAACATGCTTTAAAAAAATTACCACTGCTTGACTAAGAATTATTTGAACTCTAGCATTCTGCACTACAACATGTCATAACATGTAGTTGTACTCCCTGCTCATATATGAAGCCATAATAAACCACCGAATATAAGTTATGACGCCTTACCCCAAATACACACTTACTTCAAATACACACTTACCCCACCTTACTATATATTTCATCACTAGATGATCTCTGACAGCTTCACTCCTACATATATTCATGATGACTGTTCAATATTTACCTGTAACAGTTAAGGTTTTATATAAATCCGGATTCGAATAACGAAATTTTATTTTTTGTCAAAGTCAAATCTATTTTTTCAATTAACAACAACAACTGAATTCATACATGAAACAGATATATATGATTCATAAAGAATATAACAGAAATTGATACAGGTTGAACTAAATAATCATAAAATATAAAATAAATATGTAACATTTCTCCCCCTCAGTACTTGTTTCCTCTCAAAACAATTACTTCCTGTTCACATCCAGTATACAAAGGTTCGATACTGCACGCCTTAGTTTGGTCCCTTGACTTGTTAAAACGTCTACGATTCTGATCTTCCCGTCTCTTGCTGGATATACTTCGGAAATTCTTCCCTTTGGCCACATGTTTCTAAGACTATTCGGGTCATAGAATAGAACTATATCTCCGACGGTGATTTTTTTAGTCCTGATGCCATTTGGATCTTCGTACCAAGGATGGTAGATATTCCTTTGCCCATCTGTGCCAGAACATATCAGTTAATTTTTGCGCCGCTTTCCATTTTTCCAGCAAATTAAGGTCCTTTTCGTGTGTTTCTGCACAGGGTAATGCCGAATACGACGTCCCAATCAAAAAAGTGATTTGGAGTGAGAGCCTCTAGATCGGTCGGGTCAGTAGGTACATGGGTAAGTGGTCTAGAATTCATTATGTTCTCGACTTCCGCGAAAACTGTTCTCAGGACGTATTCTTTCGGAAATTTACTCTTCAGTATTTCAAACATATTCTTCTTTATCGACTTAATTAGGCTTTCCCAAGCTCCTCCCATGAATGGTGCCAAAGGTGGTGAAAAACCACTTTATTTTTCTCATTGCACAAAACTCTGTTATTTGTTTCTGGTCAAGTAGTTTCAAGTTTTCTTTCAGTTCTTTTTCAGCCCCTTTGAAGTTTCCTCCATTGTCGCTGTATACTTCTTCAGGAAAACCTCTTCGGCATCCAAACTGTCTGAAAACATGGATAAATCCATTGGTAGATAGGTCATTGGCAATCTCCAGGTGTACAGCTCGCGTCACCATGCATGTAAAAATCACCCCATGCGATCTCTTGACTGTAACTTCAATAGGTCCAAAATAGCAAACTCCAGTTTTTATAAATGGTCTGACTGTCGGTTCCAATCTACAAGGAGGAAGTTGTCCCATAATGGGAGGTTTTGGGAATGTTTTACTGTTTTTACATTTTTGACAATTTGCCCAACAACTTCGCACCGCCTGTCTCATTCGTAATATCCAGTACTTTTTCCTAAGGTTATTGAAAACTATTTCCTGGCCGTAATGATTAGAATTTTCGTGGTAAAACAATGCATTTTCTCATATTCGTCTAACTGGATTGAGTTGTTCAATCTTCCACTCATTCTGATGAGACCTTCTTCATCTAGGAAACAATTCAAATTAAAAAGTCTACTTTTCTTGTCCACAACATTTTCTTTTCTAAGACTTGATATTTCAATTTCAAATGATTCATGTTGACTTTTTTTATTCAATTCTCTTCTGCTCTTTCTATTTCCAAAACTTTCAATTCTCCTTCTCTTCTTGTTGTCTTCCTACAGTTCTCTATGAAACGATATATCCAAGCTATTGATCTGAGTATTCTCTGCCAGTTCGAGAATCGTTCAGGATCGCAAGTCATGATCTTTTTACAATTTTCGATTTCAACTTGCACAAACACTGATTCTTTTCTGATTTCCGTATCTTCCATTTCTTCTACCAAGAGTTTTCTTTCTTCTAATGGCCAAAAGTCTGGAGCATTTTGTAAAAATTGTGGGCCAGATAACCATCTGCTGTTGATAGAAAAATCCATCTTTGGGTAGTGCCTTGTTGCTTCGTCTGCAACGTTTTCTTTTGAGCCAACATACCGCCACTCAGAAATATTCGTCAGTTCCTGAATTTCTCCAATACGTCGCGAAACAAACATTTTGAAACTTCGGGATTCTGAGCGAATCCAGTGAAGAACTGCCTTGGAATCGGTCCAAAAGAACGTGTCGTCAATTTTTACGTCCAAACTGTTTTTCAAACTCGACCCAAGTCGTGCTCCCATCAACGATGTCTGAAGTTCAAGTCTTGGTATCGATAAAGGTATCAATGGAGAAACTCGTGTCTTAGCATTTAAAAACGAAACTTCAATTGCATTTCTTCCTTCCCATCTTAAATATGCAATACTGGCGTAAGCATTTTCAGAGGCATCACAAAAGATGTGTAGTTGAACTTTGGTGTCAGTCCTGTCCATCGTACAATACTGCCTGGGTGGTTTGAATTCACAAATTTGTTTCAAATTATTGATGAATGTCTCCCACCTGATATTCAAACTATCTGACATTTCATCATCCCATCCAATTTGACTCCTCCAAGTATTTTGTAAAATAATTTTTCCCTGTATTAGAAAATGTTCCAAAAATCCGAGGGGATCAAAGACTGACATCACAACTTTCAATACCTCTCGCTTTGTTGGTCTTCTCTTGTTTTCTAAAAAGCTTTTGTCAATTTTGTGAAAATTAGTTTTGAAACAAAATATATATATATCTTTTTGGGTCCCACCAAATGCCTAAAATTCTCTCTTCTGAAGAGTTCATATCCTTCTGAAGATTTTTGTGGCAGTCTGCCAGAAGTGAATCATTTATATCTCTCAGTATACTTGAATAATTGGAAATCCATTTGCATATCGTGAATCCTCCTTCACTATGTACATGAATGATATGTTCAATCAACTTCTTTCCTTCCTTTACGCTGTCTGCTCCTCCCAGGTAATCATCCATATAATGATCTTCGATTATGGCTTTCGTAGCTTCTGGGTATTCTAATTGGAAATCTCTGGCATTTTTGTTTTTAGCTCCTTGAGCTAAACATGGACCACAAGATGATCCGAAAAATACTACATTTATTTCGTATACTTTTGGTTTTATATTTCGATGCATTCCCCTGTAGAGTATCCTCTGAGCCACTCTTTCTTCTTTCCTGACATTCACTTGCAAGAACATTTCTTTAATGTCTGCTGTGAAGGCATACTTTTGTATCCGAAAATTCAGAAGAATTGTCTGTAGTGAATTGTAAAGATCAGGTCCAGTCAGTAGAAAGTCATTCAATGAAACCCCGTTAGACTTTGAAGAAGCAACAAATACAATTCGAAGTTTTCCTGGTTTGTTTGGGTTCACAATCCCAAAATGTGGCAAATACCAAACTTTTTCTGTCTTCGGTTCTTCTCCATCTGGAATTTCAGAGATGTAGTTTTTCTTGAACATGTCTTCCATTTTTTCACAATACATCTTTCCGAATTTCTCATCCTTGTCCATTCTTCTTTCTGCACAGAAAAGTCTCTTCAATGCATTGTTCTTACTTTCTGGTAAAACCAGGTTGTCTCGCTTCCAAAGTAGTCCCGTTTCAAATTTATTTCCAATTCTTCTCATGGTAGAATCCAGTATTTCCTGAGCTCTGATATCATCTCTAGACATAGTTTTCTCCAAATCACAAAAAGTTTCCAATTTCCAGTGCTCTTTGACCAAGTCATGTAAAATATCCAGCTCGTCTTTCTCAGTAGAATTGACATAACACACAAAATTTCCATCTGAATCGTCTGAGTCTTGTCTGAAATTACCATGAACAACCCATCCTGACAGAGTTTTGCTTAACCCTTTCGCTGCGGATCATCATAGTGAGTAACTCGACCGGAGATGCACTACTATCCTCACCCCACTTACTATCATTCATGCTGTACTGAAAAACAAAGTCAAAATCAAGAACGGCACCAAATAAATGTCGTATCGGGTCTTCACAACACGCTACCAACGATAAGTGAGCTCTCTGTAGGGCTAGAGAAATACTGGCCATTTGTTTACACGTAGATCCGCAGCATACATAAGTGCCATTAGCACCGCGCGAGGAATCGATGTGTCATGCATGTATGCCAGGCGCACTGAGAGGGTTAAAACAGGTCCATGCCATGGTCCGGAAATTCTTTTCCTTCCCACTAGCAATGGCCAGTTGTCTTGACCGATAAGAATTTTAGGTTATACGTCAATCATGGATTCAATTTTCTTATCAATATAGGGATAGTCAGAAGAAATTTGGTCGATATTCACTGTCTGTCTTAGTAATGAGAGATTTTTTATGGTTCTTACATGTCGCAAATAGAAAGAAGAATTTATACTTGCCTGAGATGAAATTTTAAATGTCACAATTCTTGAATCATCCTGATCTCTTGTTTGATTATTCGTCCACTGAATACACAAAGGTTTTTGAGGACCTTGAATATTCAATTGATTGGCTAAATCTTTGTCATTCAATGTTACAGTGGATGCGTCATCCAGAAGAGCATGTGTTAAAACTTCTTGTTCACCGTTCGAAATGATAAGAGGCAAAATTTTTCAATAAAACTCGTCTACTCGATAAAATATGACAATTTGTCTCAATGTTTTTGTCATCTTCTGAATTAGAATTTGTTTTTCTGGTCGTTATGTAAGAGTTCATGGTGTACTTTCTTGCATCCATCTACTTTACACAATTTTTTTTGTTTACAGTGTTTCAATCCATGATAAGGTAGGAAACAAGAAAAACATATTCTATTTGTTCTCACAAATGACCACCTTTCATCGACGGAAAATGATTTAAATGAAGAACAAGTACCCAAATTTTGAATGTTTTTTTGGCAGCAAATGCACTTTTTATTCACGAATTTCGTGATAATGTAACATCTTTGACTCTGATTTTTTCTTTAGTACCCTCAAACTCAGATAATTGTGGAATTTGAAGTTGGCAAGCTGCATTTGCTTTCAAGTCCAACCACAAACAAAATTCAACAAGTTTATTTTTCACAGTCTTTTCAGTAATATATTCTACCCATCTCAGCTTGTAATTTGTCGGTAATTTGCACAAAAGTTCTTGTAGTAACAATGGATTACATTAATGTTCCTGTTCTTCCAGAGATTGAATAGTGGTTACAAAATTTTTTACTTCATCTGAAAACTCTATCAGCATTTCTAATTTTTCCACTTTGATTGTTGGAAATTTCCTGAGTCGATCAAGTAATAGTAGAATTATACGTTCAGGACGTCCAAATCTATTTTTCAACAACTCAATAACCTTATCTACGTTTTGTGGGAGAATTAGTAATGCTTAAGTTATTTTCTTTGCGTTTTCTTTTATACATTTATGTAATCTACTCTCATTTTCCACTTTTGAGTAACCACACAAAGCAGTAGAACTTCTAAATTGGTAAATAAAATTAGGCCACTCTGTAGGGTCTCCACTAAAAATTGGAAGATCTTTGGGAACACTCTGTCTTGTTAAAATATTTCGAATGTCATGATTGTCAATTTGATAGTGACTGTTATCAAATTATTTTACAGGTTTCTGTAATCCAAGATTATTTGAAATTTTTCTGTCGTTGAATTGACCATCATTACTTTCAACTTTTGGAGTAGGATATATTTGCGATAGAGACAAGGGAGAAAAGAACTACATACCTTGAAACAACATAGTTTGATGTGTATTGTGTCCTTGTTCTCAGTAAAACTTGGCTGTTTGTTTACCCACGTTTGAACATCCAGACCACGAACACTGCTCACCACTGACCCTGATCCTGAATCATCTCCTTCGGTATCTTCAATTCTGTCTTCATTTTCGTTGAACGTGCGCTATATTTCGTACCATTGGATTTTCCGTCTTTAGTGGAACTTTTCTGAACATGTTTTTTCCTGCTGTCTGCATTAGAGGAGTCTGCGGTGGACTTCTGGTCGACACTATCATGTCCACCATTTGATCCTCTGGAAGATGCATGTTGAGGTTCCCTGTCATTTCCAGTGGTATTTTTCGCTTGATCTCGTTTGTCTTCTAATCTTTTACTTCTTCGGATGTCTGACATATTTTCTATAGCGTGATTCGGTCAAGGCTCTGAAGGACCATGAAATGTTCAATATTTACCTGTAATAGTTTAGGTTTTATATAAATCCGGATTCGAAGAACGAAATTTTATTTTTTGTCAAAGTCAAATCTATTTTTTCAATTAACAACAACAACTGAATTCATACATGACACAGATATATTCATAAAGAATATAACACAAATTGATACAGGATGAAGTAAATAATCATAAAATATAAAATAAATATGTAACAATGACTTCTCACCTATCTTTATTTTTATCACATTATTTATTTAAAATTTTCAGTTCTCAAGCAAAATGTATAGGAGTCGTTATCTTGGAGTTTTTAATGATGACAATATATTCATATTACCTGACCGTCTGCCGCATTTGAGCCACCATTGTTTTTTGCAACGTCACCAGAATTGTGAACAGCTGCCAAATTTCAAATCAATCGTAAATCTAGAAATGGGTCAAAACTCAAAATTGAGTAACTAGCTAACTAAATAACGAGCTAACTAACATGGCAAGTTAAATAAAAGTTTGTTATGTAAGAAAGAAAGTACTTAATAGGAAGAGAAATAAATAAATTAGGTAAAGATGAAATTAAGTCGTGAGTTGAAGAGAAAATACTTTAATTAAAAAATAAAATATAGACGGAGATAAAATGCCAAAAAATTGAAAGAAAGGATAAATAATAACTATTCATAAAAAACGGGAACAAACATATAATATTATGTAAGAATTACCGAGGAATTACAATACTCAATACAATGTATAAAGTAATGTCAGCAATATTGAAAATGAGGATGGCATTGATTGCAAAAAATCATAATAGAATCGGATCGAATCGGAACTACACAAGGAAAATCAACTATAGACTCGATTATTGAACTAAACCAAGTTATGGAAAAATAACGTACAAACATATGATATACCTGGAATCCTGGAAATGCTCTTTGTAGATTTTTGATTCGATAAAAATAAACCAACTGATTATGGCATTGAAAGAGTTGAAAATCCCCAAAAAACTGAGAAACCTGATATTAATGACGATTAGAATAACTAGAATTACAAATAAAATACAAAAAATACTATTAGAGGATTTCACAATCAATGAAGGAGTTAAACGACTCAAAACCGATGACGTAATTCAACTTAACTCTATAGTATATGGTGAGGAACATTAATAAAAAGAAATCTTAGAACAATAAGTTATGACGCATGCCGATCATACATAGGGCCATAATTACCAAGACTAGAGAAGTTATGAAAGAAATGCTGAAACAAATTGTAGGACATGGAGAAATAATTGGAAAAGGAACGAATATTGGAGAGAGTAAAATGGAAACAAGAAAATTTGATGAAGTCGAAGAGTTCAAATATCTAGTAGTGATGATAAATGAAACGGTGCAGAGACGACCAAAAATACAAGAGCAAATAATGATTGCAAATAGAGCATGCGTCACCACTAAAAATTATTGAGAAGTATCTGAATTTGCATGAATTGGAATACCGAGTGGTGTACTAATCGGAGTCGATCACAAGTCTGAATATTTCTAAGTGTAAAAAAACATCAAAATAATTTCAATATGAATATCAACAAAACATGTTCTTTGAGGAGTTGCTACAATCCTCCAATATGTATTGTTTCTTCTGAAGAATGAATCCTATTGTGCGAAAACATAATATCCATAGCAAAAAAGAACAAAGTGCACTGAAGGCATGTTTTCGTAAAGATATGTAAGAGAAACTTGAATCACGATCCTATTGTATAAAATTAACGACTGTCCTCAAGAAACTTTCAAACTCTCGTTTCAAATCCATTTATCTTGTTCTTTGTATCTGTAACTGAAGTATTGCCTTGGTTTTGAAAGAAACCACTCCAAACGACACTTGAATTGGCATTCATTCAAACAGAATAAAAGATAAATGTTCTACCTACGAACGAACTAATTGTAGTAAAGGTATATTTCAGATTTAACACTGACACCCGTATTATGATGCTGGGCGTTAATGTAAGATATATTGGCCTTCACCGACACTCGAAACTTGAAGCAGCTGCTCATCGATTCGCAAAATTATGAGCTTATATCATGGTGAGAAATATTTCCCTTTTGGTTCTATGGCGATATGAAACGATACGCAAAGTTTGATTGATTCGCACTGCTGATATCTTCGATAAGTGATGTCAGACTAGAGTCTATTATACTATAAAACCTCAAAAATTCAAAACATGTGAAACCATATTGTAGATGGATGTTCCAAATGCATATGAAAAAAAAATTCAAATATAAATCATGAATAGTTATTAGTGTTTCATGTTGTGCACGTTGACTTTTACTTTTAACATCAAGTTTATCTGTCCCGATGAAGGAATCCAATTTTTCCGAAAGCCTAACAATATAACAAAGAGTTTTCTCAGACTAAGCCTAGTGATTTAACTTCATCCTCAAGAATCTGTCAGTCCGTCAATCAAGACACCTCTTCACTTGAAAAGCATTATACAGGGTGTTTCATAATAAATGCGCAGGACTTCAGGATGTGATAGCTCGTCCAAAGACATGAAAAAAAGTTTCTATTAACTTACCCTCTAAAATGCACCATTTTCGAGATACAGGGTGTTGAAATTTAAAAAAAAATAATCGTTTTTTGCGAATATCTCTGGAACCGTTTATTGCACAGAAAACAAATTTCGTATGCATTTCCTACTCATAATAAGCTGTTTTGTGCGGATTTTTTATTTTTTTAAATTCATAATTGGTGAAAATTTTGAAGGGGTAGTGGGTGTTTATTTCTCCAACTTCTACGCCACTGAAAAAGGTACAGTTTTGAGCCTCCTATATGAACCGCCAATGTTTTCTACACAAAAAAGGTATTCTTGGTCATAAGCTCTAAAGTTGATCGGTTTCAAGAAAAGTCAACTTTCACGTTGTTTAAATAATGTTTTTTCCTCGAAAAATTGCTGCGTGCATTGAAGCTAACGGCGAACATTTCCAACAATTCAACTGAGTATGATTATTTTGTTTTTTTTAATTTGCAATTAAGAAGACAACGTTTAGTTTTATACTTGCTTTAACGTTTAAATAAATTTTGTATAATTAGGAAAAAAAATTATTTAAAAAAATTTACCATGTGTTGAAAAATCATCACGAAAGTTGATTTTTCTTGAAAACGGTCAACTTTAGAGCTTATGACCAAGAGTACCTTTTTTGTGTAGAAAACATTGGCGGTTCAAGAAGGCGTCTCAAAATTATACTTTTTTCAGTGGCGTAGAAGTTGGAGAAAAAAACACACACTACCCCTTCAAAATCTTCACCAGTCATGAATTTAAAAAAATAAAAAATCTGCACAAAACATAGTTTATTATGAGTAGAAAATGCTTTCAGAATCTGTTTTTTGTGCGATAAACGGCTCCAGAGATATTCGCAAAAAACTGTAATTTTTTTTAAATGTATCTCGAAAATGTTGAATTTTAGAGGGTAAGTTAATAGAAACTTTTTTTATATTTTTGAACGAGTTATCACATCCGGAAGTTCTGCGCATTTATTATGAAACATCCTGTATAGATAGATAAGCTTTATTGGCAGAAAGCAAAACGTTTTATCTACAAACTCAATGAAAGTTAATAACTTTTACAATATCATAGAGTATTGTAACAGAATGTAGATTTTCACATATCAAAATGAAACCCCTGTAAATTAGGACATTGACGTAATATAACGATTATAACAAAACATCAGATGTTTCAGTCGATCATATGATTTGCCGAGGGGGAAACCGCTGAGGAAATTGTGTACACTAATTCCCAAAAATCCTAACTGATTCCTCTGATACCCAAGTAATTCCCGAGTAATACCCAAGTAATGCCACTAATGCCCAAGTAATGCCGCTAATGCCCAACTAATTCCTCTAATATCCGAGTAATACCACTAATGCACCAGTGATACCTGTAATTCCTGAGTAATACCCAGTAAAGTCAATTCCTTACTAATTTTTATATAGTTTCACTAAATTTCTGAGTTTTTTTTCCATAAATCATCAATTGATTCTGTTAGACGTTCGGAATTATATTATTTGATTCCATTACAATGTATTACAAGATCAAGGGGTTTTAACCTGACACTTAATCCAATAGAAAGGATTTTTGGCACACAGTCAGTTCTAGAGGAGTACTTTGAGGAAAAAAATGTTCTGCGCGCGAGCAGGGGAAACAGGGGAAAATTCCCGGGAAAGTACGGAAAATCTAAAACTTGGAATGATTTGGAAATTTCGATATGATATAAAAAAACAGCTTTGTAGAACGTTGAAATTTCCATAATAAAGGTGATCGCATGTTTTTTTGAAAATTGCTTCCCTTGAGAGATAATGCGAGATATAACTGATATTTTCGGGATACAACTCGGGATATAAGATTTACACCCACGCTCGACCAAAATCTCTCTATCTCCCTTGTTTTTGGTCGAAAATTCATAAATTAAAGGGTATTTTGAAAAAACTCCTTCATAAATCATGATATATAGCTGGCGGTGTTGGTAGAAGTAGTTGTATTTGATATTCGAAGGTGAAGTAAGTACCTTTGATAAATTAACAATGTAATTTTACCAATTTTTTTTACGTTTTCCTATCGGATTAGCCCGACAAGCTTAGTTTGCTCAAAGATTCAGTGGGTCAAATTTGAACAAATCAGATATAACATTCATTCTCAATTAATCTTGGGCCTAACTGAATCAACTTTTTCCGTACCCATTGTTTTTGAGTACGCTGTTATCATTTCACTAATTTTGGCTAAAATAACAGAAAAACCACCAACTTACCTGCGATTAATGAAATTACTTATTATCTCTTATTGCTGGTCTGTTTGGACTGATAAAGAAAAAACTCTTCAATTTAGAGTATATCAGACCTTGATGCAGACCAGAACGGAATACTAGACGCTCGTGCAAAATTTCAAACTAGAGTATATCTCCGCAGAGAACTCTAATAGGCCCCGCCCCCCGCGACTGCGGAGCGGCGCGGAAGGCGATTGGTCTGTCCAATTTCGCTACAGATCTATAAAAGATCGCGAATTGGAAACAATATTCAGTATTCTTCCAACGCTTGTCCTGAAACGACACGTCTTGGTTTTCGAAAAGTGTTCGAAAAATCAGTTGAATAAGAGAATATACCTATTCACGTTTGCGAAAGTGCTTTCGCTGTGTTTGCTGCATGCATTCTTGAGAGTCGTGCGACTCCGAGACGATAACTACCGTTCTTTTACAAACAAACCTGTAAAGAACGCTCTTCCTAGAGAAGAACTTCGATGGTGGATGCTGGTTTTTCCTATAAACCTAAAAATTAGACCCGGACAGAAATCTCCAGCCTGCTATACCGAAATCGTGAAGCAAAGTTGGAGACTTGAAGTAAGGAATCAGTAGGGAAACAAGGGAAACAATTTTAGGAAAAACATACAAAAACTTTTTAATTGAGATTTTTACGTTCTACAACTTTGTTCTCATACATTATATGGAAATTTTCAATCCCTTCCAAGTTATTTATTTTTCAAATTTTTCCGGGAATTTTCCCCACTTTCCATAGGTGCAGAACAATTTTTGTCATTTCCATCATCAGGGATAATCTTTGTTGAGAATGTTAGACGCGATGTTATTCAACAATGAGTGACACATTGTGCAAGATGAAAATTGATATAAAACAAATAAAATTGGAAACATGTAATCAAATTTTTGATAAAATACGTTACGTTTAAAATTATTCAAATTACTTTTTCAAAAAGTCATTTTAACAGTTTTCTGCTTACCGGTTGAAACCTACTTTCTTGCTTATATGTTCCATAAATAGACTAATAGTACGCCTAAAATGGGTTCCCCACCAAAATGTGGTCATGACTACAGTGACTTCCAAATGTTTGCACCTCATGGAAAATCGTTCTGAATTGTACGGAGGGGGGGACAAAAAAATAGGAATTTTCATCAAGTGTAAACTACTCTTATTTATGACGTTATCAAAAATGTTCATTTAAAAATCTGTAAAATATTGAATGAATATTGAAACCAATATTTAAATTTGGAATGACCGCCATGGCAGTTATAGACTTGATCAAAATTTCATTTCTATTATCTCCCCTGTACACCGTTTGGAAATTTAAAATTTTGATGAATAAAAAAGAAGTATTTGGTAATGCACCAATTTTTATGAATCATATAATTTTCTGACAAATCGATAATAAAAATGTTTTTAATGTGGTGCTAACTTTTGGAACTCAATGTCTATAGTCATGAACACATTTTGACAGGAAAGCCATTTTAGGCATATTTGTCTATTTATGAAACTTTCTAAAAAGTGTTTCATCCGGTAAGCAGATGACCTCTATTCGGCTCTTTGACTAAAATGATATAACAAAAGATGATATTGACGAGAATATCTGCTCTTTTTGAAATATAGAGTTGTTAATAATATGCTTATTTAGATACTCTTCACATTCACATACCAATTGAATATACTTCCTACGGATGAATTACATTTGATGAGCTTTCAAAACTTTATATTCAGCCGATATTCCACGTGAATCATTCCTTTTCAGATGAAAGGGCCCAGAACCTATCAACACTGGTGGAGAAAGATTTTATTGGTCAAGGTATATCTATCCAGAAATTTCTCCAAATTCGAGATCTACCTAAATGAAGTTCATGCCGGAATTGAATGATCCAAAATGAAATGATCAAGAAACACATACATTTCAATATCTAATTATTTTTTTTCTTTTAATCCTGACCTAATATTAGGTTTTTTACCAAATACTATGTTCAAGAGCTTAAAAAAAGCTCATACATTTTTATTCTTCATCATTATGATTCCCACCAATGTTCACTAATTCTTGAAAAATTTCTCTAATTCCCATGCAATACACTAGCGCTATTTTCGCCTACAAATTAAAATTCTAAGTATTGTTGGTAGAATTCCGGAAGGCTAAACTTTCTTATGGAATTTCCTCCTCATTTAGGATCTTTTTTCAACTTTTGGATATGTTTAGTAAATTGTTTATAACTGTTGCAAGTTTCTAGAGGTCATTCCGAATCGAAAGAACACTGAATCATAATTTCCGGTGCCTTGAAGAGAAATTCATCAAAATAGTTCTTGTAGACTAGACTATTGATAACTGCTATTTGATTCGTTAAGTCGTAAAAGGACCCCGCATTAAAGCATAGGAAAATGGCCAACTGTGGGATTTGCCTGATATTTACATATGTTATTCGTATTGAGCTTCTGATCAAATATTCCCATGGGCCCAATCCTCTCAGGGCCGTATTTACTATGGGTGCCAAATAGTAATTTCCACTTTTTTTTCCAAGTCCATATTTTTTTTTCCTATTAGAATGTAATAAAATGAGAAATATTACAAAATCTCAGCATTTGTCTTTCAGCACAAGTCCTCTGTAAAACATGTTTTGTCTTACAGGACCGTATTTAGTAAAACTGTATTTGGCAAGTGATCCACAAACAACTAAATCAAATTGATTTTGTTATAACTTTCTTATTTCTGGATCTATGTCAATGGTTGCTAGCTCGTTTGATAGATGAATGTAGCTTTCTTTGTGTACATAACAAAATTGGTAGCCATCTCAATATCCAAGATGGACGGCCTAACCTATAAACTTCATATATGGACTTATCTTGTAGCTTATGAAGAAAGGTAGTAACAGGAAAAAATAAGAAAATTGGTCATTCACTCTTTGAATTATATAACTCTATAATATAAATATAACTCTACTATCTGATCTTGGAGTAATAATTTCATAAGATTCAATAACAATAAAAAAAAATAATGAACCTGGATTTGTTACACTTAAAATGTATTCTAGATTCAGAAGGAGAGAAAAATATTAAGTATGTATTCAATACACTATGCATGAAAACCAGCCTGACGAGAATAATGAAGAAGATGTATTGATAATAGGATACTACTGCAGTTGCAATCAGGGGCAAGGACACCAGTAACATGTGCTCATATTTGTAGCATATTGTCGTATTTGGGATTTGTACGCCATAATCAAAATGTGAATTATCCATCGACTTCTGTGTTACAGCATATCAAAGATGCCACAAATCGTCCAGTGTAAGATGCAATACTCCCGCATCTGTAAGTGTTCGATTATTATTTTCGAGATTATTTTGATTAGTAAACTCGCCAAGATCGATAAATCTGATTAGTAAGAAGCATCTCTAACCTCAACACCACCGCAGTTCCTTGGAGTGTTTTGAATTTCTTTTGTTCACTTTCCATCATGCAAAAATAGGTTCGTTTTCAACAAAAGCTATCCTCGCTCTAGAGCGTAAAAGCTGTCACAAAATGGCATTCCTCGGAAAACGTCAACTTTGCGTTGAGATCTGAAAGCGTCAAAGGCTACTTTGGTAAGCGGTAGTAGAAAAACTCAATTCAATTCAGTTTTTTGTGGATCACTTGGCAAATACAGTTATACTTAATACGGTCCTGTGGGGCAAAACATGTTTCACTGAGGACTAGTGCTTGAAGACAAATTCTGAGATTTTGTAATATTTCTTATTTAAATAAATTCTAATAGGAAATACAAAAATTATGAACTTGAGAAAAAAGTGTCATTGTTTATTTGGCACTATACTAAATACGGCCCTGAGAGCTAAATTATTGGTCTTGGAGGATTGAGCCTCTGAGAACATTTGATCAGAAACTCAATACCAATGATATTTGTAAATTTCAGGCAAATCCCACTGTGGGTCATTTTCCTATGCTTTTGTGCGGGGTCCTTTGAGACAAAACAGGCAAGGAATGAAAAAAATGTGGTTCGTTGCGAGTTTGTCTTTTCTTTTTGGCGTTTGTGAATCTGTCTCCATATTTATGAAACAAGCATGCAGATTCAAAAATAAAAATTTCTTTCAAAGCAAATATCTTGTTCTCGGAAATAACAGTCTTTACGATTTTCGCATTTTTATTTTGTATGTGAATCTCAGAGCTCGCTTTTAATTATGAAATACACTTTGCAATAGAGCTTCGTTGGCAAACCCCAAAATGGAATTCGACACCTCAGATGTGATTCAATAAATGAGTAGTAGGCCATAACTGAAGCCCACTGTCCTATTTCGCGGTATATTACATTGATAAGAAAGTATATGTATGTAAATTTACTAAAAATTTTTATTTTTTTTAACAGAACCGACTATTTTAACTGTGTTTTAAAAAATTGACCATGTATTAACACTTTGACTTTTATTTTTACATTTACAAGCTTTGTCCAAAATATTTTTTCTTCATGACAATGAAGTATATTTATTATTATTTTTTTTTCCTTGGTGTTTTGGCATCGACTGCTATGGTCATTAGCCATGTGTTCTGGATAGGCCTTGTAACTAACTCCGTACGCCACTTTAGGAGCAGCACTGTTAATTTTTAACGCAACAGTGAATCGTGGAGGATTATTCCCAGCCGACACGAGCCTCAGTTATTCAGACTTTCACATCTGAAAATGAAAAAAGATCGCACCGTCGGGAATCGAACCAGCAATCTCTCGATTACCAGGCGAGCGCTTAACCACTGCGCTAATCCCCGCCCTTATTATTATTATTATTATTATTATTATTATTATTATTATTATTATTATTATTATTATTATTATTATTATTATTATTATTATTATTATTATTATTATTATTATTATTATTATTATTATTTCCGTTAGGAATGTACCAGTCAGGCCCTGTCTCCGGTGCTCCGATACATCCGGAGGGCGCGCTGGTGTCGTTAACCCCAATAACCACTCCCTACGTCCGTAGGGTGAGTGACTATTGGGTCCGAGAATCATGTGCCCTGAGTAGACGGAGCGAACCAAGGATAACGGCCTTCTGCATTCGCGCTGCTAAGATTTCTGCCATATTACGGCAAGCAGGTATTATCCTCAAGTTGGAGAGCAGTGTGTCCATCATTCCACCAAGGACTCCTATGATCAGAACCAACATTTTGACAGAATGGTCCGGATATAACCTGCGGAGTTCAAAGAGAAGATCTCGATATTTAGTCCGTTTTTCCTCCTCTTTTCGAACGATATTCATTTCGCCTGGAGCGGAAAACTCCATGACGAATATCGTTCTACTTTGGTGGTCGAGGAGGACAACATCAGGCTTATTGGCTTGTATTTGCCTGAGGGTGGGGAATGAGTAGTTCCAATAGATCCGGCACCTCTCATTCTCCACCACGGACTCAATATCCCCCGGAACATAAGGCAACACCGGTGTCTCGTCTATACCGTACGAGTGTCGTAGATGGTAGTATAACACTCGTAGCGCCGCGTTATGCCTGTGGATATAGGCTGAGACCGCATAAGATGGGCATGCTGATAGCAAATGCATTACGGTCTCAGGTGCCCCACGACATGCCCTGCATCGGGTGTCAGGGACGTCTATACCCATCACGCGACTACGGTAGACGAGGGTGTTGAAGACACCATCCTGGCAGGCCATTATGAATCCCTCGGTCTCCGACTTTAGCTCACTCGACCTGAGGAAGGCAAAGGTCAAGCTTTTGGATAAGCCAAGGTCTTCGATGTTGTGAAAGAAGACGCCATGCATTGGCTTATCCATATGTAGCTGTAGCATGACCTCTGTCTCCGCAGCTTTGATGTGAGCTTTTTGCTGAACGGGTCCCAACTCGGTGACAGAGTTTGGGTTAGCCCGTTCAGTGTCGAATACGAGACCGAGTTCATCGGCCGCACGGGTTGCTGCCTTAAAAAGATATGCTCCAATCCCTGCTTTTTCATGGTCACGGACCATGCAGAGAAGGGGATCTGAACTCCTGATGACTTTACAGGCCCCATCCAGAACCATTCTGTTATGCATACACTCCAAACTCAAAAGTCCACGGCCTCCCCGTTGTCTGGGAAAGTATAACCGTGGAACGGACGATTTAGGATGCAAGCACCTATTGAGATGCATCACTTTGCGAGTTTTAACGTCGAGTTGTCGCAGCTCTTCCTTAGTCCACTTCATTACTCCGAAAGAGTAGAGAAGGATCGGAACGGCAAGCATATTGGTTGCAGCAACTTTGTTCTTCCCCGACAGTTCTGATGACCAGATCTGTCGGAGTTTGTGCTGATACTTGCCGCGGAGAGAGTTCTTAACTGTGAGTACCTCTTGGGAGTGGCGTTGCTCCACCCCTAGGTAAGTATACGTCTCTCCGGCATCCAGATGATGTAGGATGCTTCCGTCTACGAGCTGGACATCCTCTCCGTATTCCTCGCATCGTCCTCTTTTAAGATGAACCGTGGCACATTTGTCGATCCCAAATTCCATTCCGATAGCATGCGTGTACTCTTCCACCACCCTAAGGGACTGATGTAGGTCCCTTTCTCCAGAGGCATATAATTTTAGGTCATCCATGTAGAACAAATGGGTGACTTTATTATTATTATTATTATTATTATTATTATTATTATTATTATTATTATTATTATTATTATTATTATTATTATTATTATTATTATTATTATTATTATTATTATTATTATTATTATTATTATTATTATTATTATTATTATTATTATTATTATTATTATTATTATTATTATTATTATTATTATTATTATTATTATTATTATTATTATCATTATTATTATTATTATTATTATTATTATTATGTTTTTTTTTTCCCGTTGGGAATGTACCAGTCAGGCCCTGTCTCCGGTGCTCCGATACATCCGGAGTGCGCGCTGGTGTATATACAGGCCGTTTCTTTTATCATGTGGTAACATTGCTATATTCTAAACCGTAACAGATACGAAGACGATTAAATGGGAGAAAAGGTAACTATTGTGGAGAACAGTACAATGGTCAAAGAAAATTTACAGGGAGTCTCGCCCTTCCCGAGTTATACAGGGAAAACCAAAAATGCTATTATTTGTTTTTTACGAATAGAACTGTTATTTCTCAAAATATAAAAAAAATTATAAGGAAAGTTTTAATGTATTCTAAATGTACTATAAAAATGTAACAATGAATATTTGATTAAACGTTTCGTGTCAACACGGCCACCATCAACATTTCTTTTTCAAATACGGACCTGTCTATTTTAGTTCAAATATTGATAAAGCGATAAAATCACAATTCAGTGGTATATCACACTTGATATTTTTATAACGTTTCATTTAAAATAACTAGCATCCTCTGTGACAGCAATTTTTAATTACGGTCCTGTCGTTAGTTCTTTTGTAAATTATATTGATTTCTTCAAAACCTATTCAACTATTGGCATACTTCAGACTTCACCCAATAATTTCGATAAGAAGATACCCCAACACAACGAACACTGGTATTTTTCCTTCTTGGGCATTTTTGTATTACAGAAATCCTAGTTTCAAGGCTGATTTCTTCTGAATCAATTATCATACTGAATATTTCTATAATTCTCAATCCTGGAAGTAACGAAATTATTAGTTTTTGGTCAAAATACGACTATTGTGTGATATGGTACAATTAAATAGCATCTCACTTCATTTACCATTTTTAAACAAGTAGGCTTTGCTTGGTTTCTATGGCAGGACAAATAAATGAGTTGTTGATACGTGTTAAGAACTGTCAGTCGTTTATACACTCAGTCATATCAAAGATGTATTCAAATGACGAAAGGACTGATATGCTATTTGCTTATGCAAAATCAAATAGAAATCCTCTTTTGGAAAAAAATATGTATGGTGAGCTATACCCAAATCGTCGTATTCCAAACATTCAAATGTTTAAACGATTAGAAAGAAATTTTAGAGACTGTGGTGCATTTGATAGAAATAAAACTAGAAAATGTGTTGTTACTGGAAGTATGCGGAACCAAATAAATGTTTTAGGTAAGCACATATTACTTCATAAAGATTAACAAAGTGACGAAAATATTTTTTTTCAATTTAGGATTGGTCAGTTACAAAAATATTTCTAATCAAGATTGTTCTTTACGAGAAATTGCCCAGGAACTAGGGATTTCTGTAAAATCTACCAGAAATATTTTGAAAAAGAACGAATACAAATGCTACAGGATACGCAAAGTTCATTACCTCAATGAAAGGGATTACGGAAGGAGAGTACGATTTGCGATGTGGTTGAGACGTAGAAATAGGGAAGTTGGAAATATTTGTAATAAAATAATATGGACGGACGAATCAAAATTCACCAACAATGGTTGGTTTAACAGAAACATCCATTATAGGTGGAATAATACAAATGAACATTTACATAGAAAAACCAATTTCCAGGAAAGATTCGGAATAAATGTTTGGTTGGGAATTTTGGGAACATACTAGGTCCTTTCTTTTACGACGAGCATTTGAATGGTGGAATGTATTTACATTTTTTATCCAATGAGTTTGATGGCTACTTAGATGAATTGCCACTGAACATCCGCCGTGAAATACAATATTTTCAACAAGACGGTGCCCCTCCCCATAATGCAGCAATAGTAAGGGAACATTTAGATGCAGTATTCCCAAGAAAATGGATTGGAAACAATGGACCAATTGCCTGGCAAGCTCGATCCCCAGACCTGACTCCTCTAGATTTTTTTGTCTGAGGATACATAAAGGATAAAGGAAAGATATCGACCATCTCAAACAAAAAATAAGAGATGCATTTAATAGCATTACACCCATCATGCTAGAAAATTGCCACAGAAATTGGATGGACAGACAACTTATGTGCATTCAACAAAGAGGTCGGCAATTCGAGCATTTAATGTAGGTTATCATGAAGAATTCATTTTCTGTATTGGTTTTATTTTCACTCAAAAATTCAATATGAAATAAATTGTTTTCTGTTTGTTTGATTTCTTCTACTCTTAAGTAAGTTTAAATCCGAGGTAAATTGCTATCGTTCGTCTCTGAAACTACAGATATCTTTTATTATAGTGTAAACATAATTTTAATAGATACATTTATTCAAAGCGTCACTGATAATTTTTATATCGGAGAGTTAAGTTTTGTGGAATCCATAAACGACCTAACGACAGGACCGTAATTAAAAATTGTTGTCACTGATGATGTTAGTTATTTTAAACGAAACGTTATAAAAATATCAAGTGTGATGTACCACTGAATTGTGATTTTATCGCTTTATCAATATTTGTACTAAAACAGACAGGTCCGTATTTGAAAAGAAATGTTGATGGTGGCCGTGTTGACACGAAACGTTTAATCAAAGATTCATTGTTACATTTTTATAGTACATTTAGAATACATTAAAACTTTCCTTATAATTTTTTTTATATTTTCAGAAATAACAATTCTATTCGTAAAAAACAAATAACAGCATTTTTAGTTTTCCCTGTATAACTCGGGAAGGGCGAGACTCCCTGTAAATTTTCTTTGACCATTGTACTGTTCTCCACAATAGTTACCTTTTCTCCCATTTAATCGTCTTCGTATCTGTTACGGTTTAGAATATAGCAATGTTACCACATGATAAAAGAAACGGCCTGTATATATGAGGAACAGTAGTAACAAAAAATATGTACACAAAAACAAAAAATAAATGTTATGAATCTTCTTTATGTTACGTTGGCAATTCTAGTAGTAAATATCGAGGCAAGATGTATAATAATAATAATAATGTTTATTCATTTCAATTAAAAAAGTATGATACAAATGGTTTTAAAGTAGAATAAACAGTGATACCACAGAAGTAGGAGAAACTACTTGTAAGTGGTTGCTCATCTCAATACAGTGCTTTCGACTCACATAATTCACATTCAAGATGTATGTATATGTATAATATATATGTATAAAATGACTTAAATATGAAATTCGGTATAGTGTAGAATGAAGAAAAAATGTGTATAATGGATTAAAATAATTTTAGTACATAAAATAATAAAATGAAGAGTATTGAGCAATCACACCTCGATATTTACTACTAGAATTGCCAACGTAACATAAAGAAGATTCATAACATTTATTTTTTGTTTTTGTGTACATTTTTTTTGTTACAACTGTTCCTCATGTACGTGAACTTTAAGTAAAGTCTGAAAAGTGATACTTGTGCCGACCGTCTTGTAAATCGAGCTGTTGGTATAAGGAATTGTTGTAAGTTTATAAATTAAAAATTGATTCGAAGATAAATTACATTTTCATTCAGTTTGTATTATAGTAAATATTTTTGATGTCGATCATCTTGTGAGAAAAGGTACGTGTTTTGCTTAATATCCATTTATTCAGCCTACATTTGAATAATGAGAGTGAATTAATTGTTTTTATGTCTATAGGTACAGAATTATAAACTTTGGGTTTCAGGAAAGAAGAAGATCTTTGGGAGATGGCTTTTGAGACAAAAGGAACTGAGAGGTAGGTAACACCTTGTCTAGTATCGTATCTATGAGACACATACTCTTTATCAGTGCTTTTTTTCTGATTTAGGATCAGGATACTTAAGAAAATCTGTTTGACATCCAAGACGTTCGCCAACTCATAAATTGCATCGCTAGGATAAGATATTTTTTTTGAATATATGATTCTCAATATCCACTTTTGCACAATTTCCAATCCTCTCATGTGGTTATTATAAGCTCCTCCCCATGCAATTATGCCATATCTGAGCTGAGACTCCACCAAGGAAAAATATAATGTTCTCAACTATTTTGTTTGAAGTATGTTTTTCATATATGTGAATTTTGAAACTAGGCTCCTGAGTTTTTGTAGTAGTTTACCAATATGAACGTCCCATTTCATGAAGCTGTCCATGTAGACACCCAAATATTTAATATTTTGAACAACTGGAATTTCTATGACGTTATTATTTTCTCTTATCACTAGATTATTTAGAATGGACATTTTATTTTTATTCGTAGCGAAGGGAACACATTTAGTTTTTTCGAAATTTATTGTAAGGAGTCTCGAGTCAAACCAGGTTTTAATTTTCAAGAAGTCTTTCTCAACTTTTTCAAATAAACTGGGCCAATCCTTTCCCGAGTAAAAAACTGCAGTGTCATCTGCGAAGCTGATTATTTTTCCTTCAGCCGATATATTGTATAGGTTGTTTATATAAAGATTGAACAATATTGGACCTAGGACAGTGCCCTGGGGAACACCGTATTCAATAGTATGGAATTCGCTCAATTGTCCACTTATGTTCACGCATTGTCGTCTATCTTCCATATAACTTTTCAGTAAGGCCAAAATACTCCCTCGCAGTCCAATCTGCTCTAGTGTTTTTAACAGTTTTTGATGGCTTACTGTATCGAACGCCTTTGCTAGGTCTATAAAAATGCAGAGTGATGGGTTAGTTCTTTCTAGGGATTCATATATATTTGTTGTCAAAAATTCAACTGCATCATCGGTTGACTTATTCTCTCTGAAACCAAACTGATATTGTGACAATAAATTGAACCTATTGAAGAAGTTTGATATTCTAGTCTTTATTAGGGATTCTAATATTTTTCCTATGTTTGAAATCAAAGATATGGGCCTGTAGTTATTGCAGTCGAGTTTATTACCAGATTTATAAATTGGTTTTATCTCTGAAATTTTCAGTAACTTTGACCAAATCCCTGTTGCCAGTATTTTATTGTACAGGTGTGTCAATAGAGGAGATATTAAGTTTACATATTTCAGTGTTTCAGCAGTGATGTTGTCGATTCCTGGCGCCATTTTTTAATTGAAATATTGTGTTGTACACCTCCATTTCACTTATTTCTTCAAGGAACGTAGTATTTTGTATTCGAACACTATCTTTCAGTTCCTTCTTAATGTAAGGTAAAAATAAAATTGGACCCAGAACAAATCCTTCTTTAGTCAGAAGAAATTTTTTCCACCGATAATCTTTGGTTCCTGTCAGTAAGAGATGATCTAACCATTAAGGTGAACATGCACGACAAGATTATCTCAGATATTATTAAACTCGCGACATGTTTTCAAGCTATTAGCACAATAATAAATAGTACACCGATACACTTTAGTGTACTATCACGTGGAGAAGCGGCAAGGTGTAACGAAATATGTCGCGAGTTCAATAAAATCTGTCGAAACTTTATCTTATCCACCGTAGTGGCATGTACATGTAACGGCCAAGTCATTAAAAAAATGTAAATGATTGTCGAAAGTTCAGGTACCCATACATCTAATAGCTATACCTACTGCAGACTTCGTAGAACACATGCACATGCACACATGCACACATGCAATTCATACTTTATCAAATAACACTGTTTACAGTATCCGTAATTTTGAAAAATTAAAATTGAAATATATTTCATCACTTATTATTTCAGAGCAAAAAATTGATTAAAGGTTTTCATGCGTCACTTTACCGGGTGACATCGAGATCACGTTCGGGCTGCCATTTTATTATTTTTCCACAGTGTAAAATGAAACTTGGTAGGGTTAATATTCGAACAACATTTAAATTTTCTGAAGTAGAATAAGCTTCTGGTTCCACCGAAAATGATCCTAATTTTCGAAATTCAAATGGGATACCTGTATATTGTTTGTTTCTTGGATTATATGCATTAATGTGAATTATTTTTAAACCTAATTTCAAATTACAGTTTAGAGTACTATGACCATCTGAAAATTTCTCTGCATATCCCCCCTACTTACTGAAAATGTAAGAAGATTCTTATTTCATTTATTAACCTAAAGGAAGACTGTGTTTGAAGTTGTATAATTGATTTAATTTGTTCTAATTCAAAAAAGTTAAATTTAAATATATCACTTTCATAGAATAATAAATGCACTATTTTGAGACGAATCCAAAACTGTATAACACATACTATCATGTTTCATCATATATTACTTTAATTTCACCTGATAATTTAAATTTTCCCGTATCTCTCTAGTTCACAAAATCATACTTGCCGTTGTCATGGAAAAAAACAGAATTGTTGTAACTACGAGGTTTATTTATTGAAAGAGTTACCAACTTCATCAACGTTTATTCGAGGAAAATTTTATTAGAAAATTTGATTATTGTCACTGGTTTTTAAATAATCATAATTTAAAACATATAATTTTGTTCTCGGATGAGTCAGGATTTACAAACAACGGAATGTTGAATAGGCAAAATACTCGATATTTATCTACAGAAAATGAGCACCGAATGAACGAAGGGCATTTTCAAGAGGTATTTGGTTGGAATAGTGGGAACTAGGATCGTTGGACGATCCTCTTTCAAGGGAATTTGACTGGAGAGCAATACTTAAAATTTTAAAAAATTAATCTTGGATGATAACCCTTGCAGATTCACAATCGTCTCTACATTTAACAAGATAGATCACCACCCCATGACACAATTGCTGTTGGAAACTACCTAGCAGATCGCTTTGGAGACCGTCTCATCTCTACGTGTAGACCAGTTAGGTGTCCTCTTCGTTCCCCAGATTTGACACCTCTTGTTTTCTTTGAAGAACAAGAATACTACAAATTTTAGAACAACTCATACTAGAGGCAATTGAGAACATTACACCAGACATGCTTACGAATGTAGCCCCGCAAAATAAATTCCACGTTCGAAAATGCAGATATCAGCTGGGTCAACACTTCGAGCATCTAATTGGGGGTTAGGACATAAGACTAGATTATATTTGAAATACTTGTTTTATTTCTTATTTGTGTATTAAACTTATAACTTATTTAATTAGGGTTTCTTTCTATTAGCTAAATGTTCAATCGACATTTCTATTGCAACTATATATGAAATAAAATGTTGTACAAGACATAAAAGATGTTTTAATTACCAAGAAACTGAAAATAATTTATCATTTTGATACAGGATATTGTATTACTTATAAGGTGTTTTAACTCGTTTAGGCCGCCTTGAAAAAATCTTTCCATAGTGGTATTAAGTAGTTGAGTTTCATAGGCACTGCCATTAAATTGTTTTAAATTATTTTTTGTCAAATGGCCGTCGCCGTTCCGATTGAGAAGGGCAATTATGACTTTGTGAAATATGCGAGATACGGCAAAATTTAAATTAATAATGAACTAAACGTAAGTTGTGATTGAACATGTGTTGTGAATTTTGGGATTCGTCTAACAATAATGCATTTATTACAGTTATGAAACTGATATAGATTCATTTAAGTTTTCTGAATTGAATGGAAAAAAAATCAGTTATACACAGTCCTTCTTCAGGTCAACAAATAAAGATAACAATATTTTAAAATTTTTCAGTAAGTACCCCTAGAGGATATATAGAGAAATTTTAGAATGGCACTCTAGAATGCAAATTGAATTTTGATTTGAAAATCAAATTCATGTCAAATTTGATTCAGAACTATGAATATGGATGTACAATAATTTAGAGAATACGAAAAATAAACATAATACAAGGTGTCCAATTTGAATTTCGAAAGTTATGGTCATTTATGGTGAAACCGGAAGTTGAAGAAATTTATCGTTATGCCAGAAATATAACAGTTAATTCGAATATCAACCTTTCCAAGTTTCATTCAACTCGATGAAATATTAAAGAAATGACTTCCCGAAAGTGATCTTGTTGCCACCTGTATGTGATTGACATATGTATGAGTGTGTTACGGGTTCACCAGATTTTTGCGTCTTTATATTCTTTCAGTGTATTTGAAGCTTATTCACTCCCTACTCCGTAGTTTCCAAAGATAGTTTGTTTATTTTTTATGAATTCTTGTTAATATTTACAATTTGGAAACTCCTATGAAAATAAATAAAATACGAACAAAAGGAATATAACCCAACCGCGATATCGTCATTCAAATCATAATTCTCTCAGATATACGTGTTGTACCTTTCTGGAACAAATCTCTTATATTCTTGATAATTTCACCACATTAAACCTTAATTTTTTGTGAATTTTAAAAGTCACTCAATTTCAGCTCCCAATTGTGACAAGTGAAATTGTTAGGTTGTTTGTTAAAATTGTTTTAGCTGTCGTCCCCTTGCAAACGGCAGCCACAGAAGTCGAAACTTGGTGCGAGCGAAGGATTAACGAGGTCTTACTTTTTACGTGCGATTCCAAGAAAATAAATTCAACAAAGGTGAGTGATACGAATCAACTTGGTCACTGAGCAATATGTCTGAATTTTCATTATTTCAATCCCTACTGATTCTAAAAGATTCAACTTCAATCCATTGTTTTCTATAAGTAAAATTCTTAACTCTTCAAAAGTGTGATTTTCTTCTGAATATGTTGAATTGGTTTTCTTGTTCACATAACTCATATGATTTTCATGAGTGCGATTTTTTAATGTTTCACCAGTTTGACCAATATATACCTCAGGGCAAGTTCCACAATGTAACTTACATACTCCTGATTGTTCAAAGGTTTCGAGATACAGGGTGTCAAAGATGAAAAGTGAAGCTTTCTTTTCAGAATTTTCTGAGAATTGACGAAACGCCTAAGTATTTATTCTGGGAATAACATGCCTTGATGATGGTACAATGTCACCTTGTTCTCGTTTTCATCACCCTTTTTCATTCTGTGCTCTACAGCAGGGTGAACAAAGAGGAATCCAAGTCGATTAATTTTAAACCAACCACTTTGAGTTTTTGGATGAGAATTAACGATTCAATTTAGCCTGAATTATATTCCTCAATCTCGGTCGAAGCTGACTGATATTATTTTTTTTATACAGGGTGGTTCGAAAATAGGGGTACGGCAACCCCTCGTTTTTTAGTCCGGATAGGGGAGAGCATGTCATATATAAATCAAACATTATTCAGTGTTGAGAACGTCACATAGTTATTTCATGTATTACAGGGTAAGTAAAAAGAAACCGTCCAAGTTTTTTTTTCAATGAATACCCTGTATTTCGAAAAAGACTTAGTTAATTTTCATGAATTTTATGTTTACTGTAGGGTTTAATGAGTCCGAGATATTGTCACCAATATCAGCCTATAGGTCTCCGGACTCGTTTGTCGGCTATATACTTTTGAATGTTCGGATTTTATTTATACTAGCGGAGACCAAAATGGGCTATTTTCGAGCATTTCTATTTATTGAAGAAAATTCGGTGTAGAGTAATGCGGTACCAATTCCAATCATGCAATACCTTATAAACGAGGTGAATGAAATGTTTTTTATTTGGAAGCCTTGTTTCCGAAATAATTAGAGAGAATTGAAAGGTATCAGAAGCAATAACCCTCTCAAGGTTGGGTCTAATTCTCCATTATTTGAAAGCTGCTTACATTTAAATGAATAAATATTTTATACGATTTCTGTGAAACGTGGTGTTTTTACAAAATAAGGGATATTTTCTACTCAAGCCGGTGAAAACCTATAGGAATGGGATATTTCGTATACAACCAACAAATTGATGGTGAAGGTATTATACTTCCCAAAATTCCACAAGATAGTCCGCGATAGTAAATATCTACGTTTTGTGGTCATTTCTTTAATGAACTAATTTTGAAATGTATTTGATCAATTTTCACACAAAAAATATGATTTAATAAAGAAACTTTTTCAAGACAAGCTTTCGTTGAATATCACTGAAAAGGAAAAATTGAATCTCTTCAGAGGTGCACGTTATTCTGTGAATGACAGATTAAAAAACTTGAAAAATGCGATGTACGGAGGTATAGGTGGTTTGAACTAACGCATCAAAAATCAATGAATCATATTTGATATTCTTAACTTTCATATTAACTGCGATATGAATCAACTCATTTCCACACCTCCCCAGATGTAGAGTTGCTGGTGCGTTCTTTCTTTTAGTGGTATCCCCTGTGTGCCTTTTCCACTACGTATAAATAAAATATGCCAAAATCGAGTTCCTAATATTCCATAATGTATTCTCCGATGACTAGGTGTTATTGAGAGGAATATGGTAATTGGTAATCATCATTTTTCTAAACGTTAGAAAATCACTGTAATGAACGTTCTCATTGTTCTGTGATTTGAATACCAACATCATCAGGAGCTCTTCTATGAGCAGCATCGGCAAAGAATCCAAAAAGAGACGTCGATGGAAAATGAACGTATGTTATTCACATAAGGTATTGCATGATTGGAATCGGTTCTAATCTACTCCAAATATTCTTCAACAAGAAGAATTGCTCGAAAGTAGCACATTTCTGTCTCCGATGGACTATATGGGGTATCAATAAAATCCGTAAATTCAAAAGAATATAGCCGCAAACGAGTCCGGGGACCTATGCAGATTTTGATAACAATACCTCGGACTACTCAAACCGTACATTATATGAAAAATTCATGAAAATTAACTAATATATTTTCGAAATACAGGTTATTCATTGAAAAAAACAGCATGTTTCTAAGAAACTTGGATCGTTTCTTTGTACTCAACCTGTATACATGAAATAACTATGCGACGTTCTCAACACCGAATATTTTTTGATTCATATATGACATGATCTCTTCTATCCAAACTAAAATACGTGGTGTTGACGTACTCCTATTTTCTAACAACCCTATATAAAAAATAGTGTCAGTTAACGAGAACTCACACTGGTTGGTTTAAAATTAATCGAATTGGATTTTTTTTGTTCACTCTGTTGTAGAGCACGTAACGAAAAGGTGTAAAGAAACGAGATCAAGATGACATTGTACCATCACTGAGTCATAGTATTCTCAGAATGAATAGTCGTTTGGTCAGTTCTCGGAATTGTTAAAAATTCTTAGCAGAAAGCTTCACTCTTCATCTCTGACACCCTGTGTTTCGAAAACTAGTCTGCCGATTTTTTTGTACCCATCGACACTTTTGCCAATGAAATCAAAATGTTCAACATACCAAAAAGCCATTTTCTATAAGTATAGTGCTTTTGATAAACCTACCCAACATATCTGTTTAATATGCAATTTTTATTTCTTGCATACTTAAAAATGAATTTACCTTCTTTGTTGCGTGTCCGAAGTGAGTCAAAGCTCTGTAAGTTTTAGTCTCTGTTTTTCTGATAGAAAAAACATTGTGAATAGCTCATGAGGAAAGTTTTCTAGAAAGTATTTTATGGATTAATTCAGCAATATACCCGCTGTGTACTGCGATTTGTTTTATTATGTTAGGTTTTGCACTGAGGTTCATATAAAGTCAAATATTTCGCGTTTCTCAACTGTAAGATGGCACTGACAAGATATGTTTTTAATAACATAGTGACAGCGATCTTTTATAATATTTCCAAATAAATTATAGTTTTCTGCTGAAATATCTACCGAATATCCAACGGTCAACCCTACTGCTAATGCATAGTTGCCAAATTTCAACATTATTCGGAGTACTGCAAAATAGCTCACAGGATTATTATCATCCGGGATCAATATTGTGGTGAAGTGATTCAATGCATTATGTAGCTATATTATGAATTGCCGGATTACTAAAAATAATTTTTATTATTACATTTCTTGTTCGTTGTGGAGATAATTTTGTGATTTCTCTCTCTTCAGTAATGATTTATTCATCTACTGTATTATCTAAAGTAGAGATGTAGAATATATATATATATATATATATATATATATATATATATATATATATATATATATATATATATATATATATATATATATATATATATATATATATATATATATATATATATATATATATATATATATATATATATATATAGTAGAAGGGTAGTCTTTGCTGACTAGTTAGGATACAAAGCAGGAAATTTTTTTTTTGGGTATAGCAGCAAGCAAAACGTGTACTCTTTTAACACTATATTTCCGATATTTCAACAGTGAATACTGTCATCTTCAGGGAAGCTACAAGTAACAAGCAAAATTGTACGATTAATGGAAAGAAAACTTTGAAGAAAACCACTTACTGTGTTGATGAGAATGATTGCTATGGATGTAATATTAAAAATTATAAACAACATGTCATGTAAGTCACATGTGACAAAGATGAACAAAACACATTAAAATACGTCAAACAATAAAAATATTAATATTAAGTCATTGTTATAAAATTTGTTTAAACATTTATTTGAATTATCTCCACACGTGGAGAGATTCAAATGTAACATAAGAAATTTGGTTAGGATTATTCGACAACAGACAGTTGACATTATTGACATTAGATGTCAGACACTTTTGAAGTGTGACACGAAACCACGAATTGGCCGCTGCTAGTGGGTGAAATTAACCAATTGTCTCAACTCAAAAGAGATGAAGTGTTCCCTAAGGGAGAATTATTTAAGTTATGTGTAATATTATTGTCGATGAGGAGTAAATATGAATAAATTTCACTTAAGTGATTAACGTCAGTTTTTTTATTTAAGCAAGAATCTGATTGAGAGATGAAAGCCATTTCCATGAAAAGTCTTTTAGTGGTATTGTTTTCTTTAGTCAAAATTTTTGTATTACTATAATTCATGTTATGACCAGTGCTATTAACATGTTCACTTAATGCACATCTTTCAGGATGGCATCTACAGTCACTTTTATGTGCAGTGATTCTATCTTTTAATGTCCTCGAAGTCTGACCTATGTAAGTTTTATCGCAATTCGAGCAAGGAATACAATACACCAACTGTGATTGTGAAGTTAAAGGTGTTTTATCTTTAACTTTGGTAAAAATGGAATTAATTGTTAATATTGTTTTATTTGCAATTTTTATGTTCTCAAAAACTTTGAAGATTCTAGCAAGCCTGGGTGAGACATCTGCGATATAAGGAAGAGAAGTGAAAAAATATTGGATTTGGATCCTATCTGCATCATTTGTAGTAGTGATATTATTTTGCGAAATGTTATTGATATTATTTAATGAATCATGTGTGTCTATGGTAGACGTACTGTATAAAATCTTTTTTAATAGTGAAGGAGGATATGAATTATCAATGAATAAATTATATAAGATTTTTAAATTTTGTTGATGAAAAGAGGAGTCAGAAATACAGAGTATTCGATGTTTCATTTGTTTAACCAAATTAACCTTCATGGATTGTTTATGGTATGAGTGATAGTTCATAAATCTTCCACTACTTATGGGTTTTCTATACCAGTCAATGACTAAGGTATTGTCCACTGTACGACGAAATTTTGTGTCCAAGAAGGGAACACTATGTTCTTCGTCTTCACGTTCTATGGTGAACTGTATATACGGGTCATAACTATTGAATACATCAACTACTTCTGTAGTTCCGTGATGTGGTAAGGCTATAATCAAGTCATCCACATATTTTTTAATGAAAAACAATTTGAAAGGTAAAACTTTTAGGACTGTATCCAGTATGTCATCCATGACATACATAGCAAGGATGGGACTAATTTTTGCCCCCATAGGGGTTCCAAAAGTCTGTTTGTAAAATTTATTATCAAATGAGAAATAAGTATTATTGAATAAGAAAGTAATAAGATCAAAGAAAGTTTCTTTATCAACACTACAATGATTACTGATACTATCCCATCTTTTATCAATGGCTCGTATACAAGCATCCAAGTAAACATTACTAAAAAGTGAGACTACATCCAAGCTCGCTATAACATAGCCCTCGGGGAGTTTCATTTTATTGAAAATTTTTGAAACCTCAAAAGAGTCTTTAATATAATATTCATTATCAAAATCATACGAAGTGGTCAAAATATCAGTCAAAAAAGATGCCAAATATTCTGTTGGATTACCAATACTAGAAATAATTGGTCTTGCTGAAAGTGTAGGTTTGTGGATTTTAGGCAAAGCATAGAATTTTGGGCACACACCTTTATAATTGGTGAGTTTCTTTTTTTGAATTTCATCTATTTGTTTTAAATTGAACATATTTTTTATTAATTGGTTACATTTAACTTGTATTTGTGACGTAGGGTCTCTAGGAATTGACAAGTAGGATTGGCTATTTTCTATTAATTGATTGGAAAGATTCATGTATTCAGATTTTTCTAAAATGACAGTGACATTACCTTTGTCAGATTTAGTGACCACTAAGTTTGGATTATTTTTCAAAAACATTTTTGTTTTATTGTATAAATTATGGAAAAAATTAGAGGAATATTTTGAAGAATTAATATAATTTGTAATTATGTTAGTAGTTTGTGCAATGATGGAGCTTTTTTTATTTGAATTATTTAAAGGTGAAACTGAATAGTCCACATCAGCTAAAAGACTTTTTATGGAGAAATCTATACCCACCACGGGTTCAATACTGAATTTAGGTCCTAATGCCAAAAATTTGGAAATATCATTAGGAATAACTGTGTTCGAAAGATTTTTTATCCAATTATCTTTAGATTTTAATTTATTTTGTAAGAAAGTATTAGAAAGTGAATTTATTTTATGGATATTTGTATTTTTTGTTTTATGGAAAATTTTATTATATGTTCTCAGTTGAGAACCAGAAAATTCTAAAAAAACAGCTTCATTAGTAAGTGAGATGATATCTCGTTTGAGCAGAGTCAATTGGTTTTCCAATTTTGAAATAAGTTTATGATTAATTGAAATTTCTAAGTTAAGAAGTTTGTGTCCTAACCTGTTACAGAATTTACTGGATTGGTTGCTGAAATTTATATCTTGTCTCAACAGAAGGTCATCTACTTGTATAGTAGCATGTGAAATATGGTTAGGAAGTAATCCTATTGAACGGCATTTAAGAAGGAAGCATCTCCGATTATACTCTTTTGCAAGTTTGATCTTGATTCTGGACCAGTTCTTCATCTTCACCACTGTGGGGACTCCATGTGTAGCTCGAATTTGTTGGAAAAAACCCATACCTAGAGTTTAGTAGAAGGGTAGTCTTTGCTGACTAGTTAGGATACAAAGCAGGAAATTTTTTTTTGGGTATAGCAGCAAGCAAAACGTGTACTCTTTTAACACTATATTTCCGATATTTCAACAGTGAATACTGTCATCTTCAGGGAAGCTACAAGTAACAAGCAAAATTGTACGATTAATGGAAAGAAAACTTTGAAGAAAACCACTTACTGTGTTGATGAGAATGATTGCTATGGATGTAATATTAAAAATTATAAACAACATGTCATGTAAGTCACATGTGACAAAGATGAACAAAACACATTAAAATACGTCAAACAATAAAAATATTAATATTAAGTCATTGTTATAAAATTTGTTTAAACATTTATTTGAATTATCTCCACACGTGGAGAGATTCAAATGTAACATAAGAAATTTGGTTAGGATTATTCGACAACAGACAGTTGACATTATTGACATTAGATGTCAGACACTTTTGAAGTGTGACACGAAACCACGAATTGGCCGCTGCTAGTGGGTGAAATTAACCAATTGTCTCAACTCAAAAGAGATGAAGTGTTCCCTAAGGGAGAATTATTTAAGTTATGTGTAATATTATTGTCGATGAGGAGTAAATATGAATAAATTTCACTTAAGTGATTAACGTCAGTTTTTTTATTTAAGCAAGAATCTGATTGAGAGATGAAAGCCATTTCCATGAAAAGTCTTTTAGTGGTATTGTTTTCTTTAGTCAAAATTTTTGTATTACTATAATTCATGTTATGACCAGTGCTATTAACATGTTCACTTAATGCACATCTTTCAGGATGGCATCTACAGTCACTTTTATGTGCAGTGATTCTATCTTTTAATGTCCTCGAAGTCTGACCTATGTAAGTTTTATCGCAATTCGAGCAAGGAATACAATACACCAACTGTGATTGTGAAGTTAAAGGTGTTTTATCTTTAACTTTGGTAAAAATGGAATTAATTGTTAATATTGTTTTATTTGCAATTTTTATGTTCTCAAAAACTTTGAAGATTCTAGCAAGCCTGGGTGAGACATCTGCGATATAAGGAAGAGAAGTGAAAAAATATTGGATTTGGATCCTATCTGCATCATTTGTAGTAGTGATATTATTTTGCGAAATGTTATTGATATTATTTAATGAATCATGTGTGTCTATGGTAGACGTACTGTATAAAATCTTTTTTAATAGTGAAGGAGGATATGAATTATCAATGAATAAATTATATAAGATTTTTAAATTTTGTTGATGAAAAGAGGAGTCAGAAATACAGAGTATTCGATGTTTCATTTGTTTAACCAAATTAACCTTCATGGATTGTTTATGGTATGAGTGATAGTTCATAAATCTTCCACTACTTATGGGTTTTCTATACCAGTCAATGACTAAGGTATTGTCCACTGTACGACGAAATTTTGTGTCCAAGAAGGGAACACTATGTTCTTCGTCTTCACGTTCTATGGTGAACTGTATATACGGGTCATAACTATTGAATACATCAACTACTTCTGTAGTTCCGTGATGTGGTAAGGCTATAATCAAGTCATCCACATATTTTTTAATGAAAAACAATTTGAAAGGTAAAACTTTTAGGACTGTATCCAGTATGTCATCCATGACATACATAGCAAGGATGGGACTAATTTTTGCCCCCATAGGGGTTCCAAAAGTCTGTTTGTAAAATTTATTATCAAATGAGAAATAAGTATTATTGAATAAGAAAGTAATAAGATCAAAGAAAGTTTCTTTATCAACACTACAATGATTACTGATACTATCCCATCTTTTATCAATGGCTCGTATACAAGCATCCAAGTAAACATTACTAAAAAGTGAGACTACATCCAAGCTCGCTATAACATAGCCCTCGGGGAGTTTCATTTTATTGAAAATTTTTGAAACCTCAAAAGAGTCTTTAATATAATATTCATTATCAAAATCATACGAAGTGGTCAAAATATCAGTCAAAAAAGATGCCAAATATTCTGTTGGATTACCAATACTAGAAATAATTGGTCTTGCTGAAAGTGTAGGTTTGTGGATTTTAGGCAAAGCATAGAATTTTGGGCACACACCTTTATAATTGGTGAGTTTCTTTTTTTGAATTTCATCTATTTGTTTTAAATTGAACATATTTTTTATTAATTGGTTACATTTAACTTGTATTTGTGACGTAGGGTCTCTAGGAATTGACAAGTAGGATTGGCTATTTTCTATTAATTGATTGGAAAGATTCATGTATTCAGATTTTTCTAAAATGACAGTGACATTACCTTTGTCAGATTTAGTGACCACTAAGTTTGGATTATTTTTCAAAAACATTTTTGTTTTATTGTATAAATTATGGAAAAAATTAGAGGAATATTTTGAAGAATTAATATAATTTGTAATTATGTTAGTAGTTTGTGCAATGATGGAGCTTTTTTTATTTGAATTATTTAAAGGTGAAACTGAATAGTCCACATCAGCTAAAAGACTTTTTATGGAGAAATCTATACCCACCACGGGTTCAATACTGAATTTAGGTCCTAATGCCAAAAATTTGGAAATATCATTAGGAATAACTGTGTTCGAAAGATTTTTTATCCAATTATCTTTAGATTTTAATTTATTTTGTAAGAAAGTATTAGAAAGTGAATTTATTTTATGGATATTTGTATTTTTTGTTTTATGGAAAATTTTATTATATGTTCTCAGTTGAGAACCAGAAAATTCTAAAAAAACAGCTTCATTAGTAAGTGAGATGATATCTCGTTTGAGCAGAGTCAATTGGTTTTCCAATTTTGAAATAAGTTTATGATTAATTGAAATTTCTAAGTTAAGAAGTTTGTGTCCTAACCTGTTACAGAATTTACTGGATTGGTTGCTGAAATTTATATCTTGTCTCAACAGAAGGTCATCTACTTGTATAGTAGCATGTGAAATATGGTTAGGAAGTAATCCTATTGAACGGCATTTAAGAAGGAAGCATCTCCGATTATACTCTTTTGCAAGTTTGATCTTGATTCTGGACCAGTTCTTCATCTTCACCACTGTGGGGACTCCATGTGTAGCTCGAATTTGTTGGAAAAAACCCATACCTAGAGTTTAGTAGAAGGGTAGTCTTTGCTGACTAGTTAGGATACAAAGCAGGAAATTTTTTTTGGGTATAGCAGCAAGCAAAACGTGTACTCTTTTAACACTATATTTCCGATATTTCAACAGTGAATACTGTCATCTTCAGGGAAGCTACAAGTAACAAGCAAAATTGTACGATTAATGGAAAGAAAACTTTGAAGAAAACCACTTACTGTGTTGATGAGAATGATTGCTATGGATGTAATATTAAAAATTATAAACAACATGTCATGTAAGTCACATGTGACAAAGATGAACAAAACACATTAAAATACGTCAAACAATAAAAATATTAATATTAAGTCATTGTTATAAAATTTGTTTAAACATTTATTTGAATTATCTCCACACGTGGAGAGATTCAAATGTAACATAAGAAATTTGGTTAGGATTATTCGACAACAGACAGTTGACATTATTGACATTAGATGTCAGACACTTTTGAAGTGTGACACGAAACCACGAATTGGCCGCTGCTAGTGGGTGAAATTAACCAATTGTCTCAACTCAAAAGAGATGAAGTGTTCCCTAAGGGAGAATTATTTAAGTTATGTGTAATATTATTGTCGATGAGGAGTAAATATGAATAAATTTCACTTAAGTGATTAACGTCAGTTTTTTTATTTAAGCAAGAATCTGATTGAGAGATGAAAGCCATTTCCATGAAAAGTCTTTTAGTGGTATTGTTTTCTTTAGTCAAAATTTTTGTATTACTATAATTCATGTTATGACCAGTGCTATTAACATGTTCACTTAATGCACATCTTTCAGGATGGCATCTACAGTCACTTTTATGTGCAGTGATTCTATCTTTTAATGTCCTCGAAGTCTGACCTATGTAAGTTTTATCGCAATTCGAGCAAGGAATACAATACACCAACTGTGATTGTGAAGTTAAAGGTGTTTTATCTTTAACTTTGGTAAAAATGGAATTAATTGTTAATATTGTTTTATTTGCAATTTTTATGTTCTCAAAAACTTTGAAGATTCTAGCAAGCCTGGGTGAGACATCTGCGATATAAGGAAGAGAAGTGAAAAAATATTGGATTTGGATCCTATCTGCATCATTTGTAGTAGTGATATTATTTTGCGAAATGTTATTGATATTATTTAATGAATCATGTGTGTCTATGGTAGACGTACTGTATAAAATCTTTTTTAATAGTGAAGGAGGATATGAATTATCAATGAATAAATTATATAAGATTTTTAAATTTTGTTGATGAAAAGAGGAGTCAGAAATACAGAGTATTCGATGTTTCATTTGTTTAACCAAATTAACCTTCATGGATTGTTTATGGTATGAGTGATAGTTCATAAATCTTCCACTACTTATGGGTTTTCTATACCAGTCAATGACTAAGGTATTGTCCACTGTACGACGAAATTTTGTGTCCAAGAAGGGAACACTATGTTCTTCGTCTTCACGTTCTATGGTGAACTGTATATACGGGTCATAACTATTGAATACATCAACTACTTCTGTAGTTCCGTGATGTGGTAAGGCTATAATCAAGTCATCCACATATTTTTTAATGAAAAACAATTTGAAAGGTAAAACTTTTAGGACTGTATCCAGTATGTCATCCATGACATACATAGCAAGGATGGGACTAATTTTTGCCCCCATAGGGGTTCCAAAAGTCTGTTTGTAAAATTTATTATCAAATGAGAAATAAGTATTATTGAATAAGAAAGTAATAAGATCAAAGAAAGTTTCTTTATCAACACTACAATGATTACTGATACTATCCCATCTTTTATCAATGGCTCGTATACAAGCATCCAAGTAAACATTACTAAAAAGTGAGACTACATCCAAGCTCGCTATAACATAGCCCTCGGGGAGTTTCATTTTATTGAAAATTTTTGAAACCTCAAAAGAGTCTTTAATATAATATTCATTATCAAAATCATACGAAGTGGTCAAAATATCAGTAAAAAAAGATGCCAAATATTCTGTTGGATTACCAATACTAGAAATAATTGGTCTTGCTGAAAGTGTAGGTTTGTGGATTTTAGGCAAAGCATAGAATTTTGGGCACACACCTTTATAATTGGTGAGTTTCTTTTTTTGAATTTCATCTATTTGTTTTAAATTGAACATATTTTTTATTAATTGGTTACATTTAACTTGTATTTGTGACGTAGGGTCTCTAGGAATTGACAAGTAGGATTGGCTATTTTCTATTAATTGATTGGAAAGATTCATGTATTCAGATTTTTCTAAAATGACAGTGACATTACCTTTGTCAGATTTAGTGACCACTAAGTTTGGATTATTTTTCAAAAACATTTTTGTTTTATTGTATAAATTATGGAAAAAATTAGAGGAATATTTTGAAGAATTAATATAATTTGTAATTATGTTAGTAGTTTGTGCAATGATGGAGC